>CAMTDV010000007.1:64134914-64734914 GCA_947069175.1 Scalesia atractyloides | reverse complement strand
GAATGAGATCAAACGGAAAGGTCTCACAAAAGATTGGCGATTCATTCTGCATGTGTTTGCTATGAGTTTAGCCCATAGAAAAGGAGGCTATGACAATGGTCCGTTGCTATGCTAGACTTATGCATCAAACAACCGTTCAACATTTTTGGCCTAATTTTCTACTGTATGGTCGATAACGCAAACACAACAACATGGGCCATGTATCCTCGATTTGTATAGCTTCTCATCAATGATCAACATCCCAAGCTCCCACACGACGATACCAAGTACAAATTTCAGTTGCTAACGGGCCGACAAATCACAGAATTGAAAACAGAAGAGTGGGTGATGCTTCATTAGTGGATGTATAGAGAATAAAGACTTCCATGTCACACCCCGACCCGCAGCGGAATAAGAGTCGGGGCATAATTGGGTTATCACCAAAGCTCATGATATTTACTAATATGTTTCATATTTATTAAATTCAAAATTACATCCTCAATATTCCAAACATGTTCATACAATTACAAAGAAAAATAATCAACTAAACAATCCAAAGTCTAAACCGGTTTATTCTTCTAAGCCATCCTATATGTTTCTTGCTGCAGCTGGATCACCTATATCATGTGTAAAAGTGGGGGTTTTTGGGTCAACATAAGTTGGCGAGTGAACCTTGTTAGAAAACATTTATTATTGATTTCTTGTTATATTTATTATGGAAAATTGTGCAATGATCATATGTGAGCAAACGTAAATAATCATACAATAATAACAACAACATACAATAACATACAATAACAAACCAACTTGCATGAATATATAACATGAATGATACTGTATACGTGGGCAACATCACGTTCACGCTCATAGGTAATGGGGAACGGACGGCCTATGATAAATGTCTGTGCGATCAAGGCTCAATCAAACAGAGCCGATCGTATGTTGGCAACGCCTCGTTCACGCTCATATGTAATGGGGAACAGCTCAACGCTCATATGTAATGGGGAGCGGCGGCCTATGATAATGTATGTACTGAAAATGATAAATTTAATCTAAACATTAACCACACAAACAGTTGATACATATTGAATACACATTTGATAATGAATATGATGGATGCACAATAGTTTAAATGTAATAAATAATAAGACACATGATACACCCCAAAAACGTGATTAAAACGGGGAATTTCTCAAAACTCCGGCAAAGTCGTCGGCTCTATTTTTATGAACTTCGTCTGAGCGGACCAATTAACAGTTTTGATTAGCTAGTTGTGGAATTGAAGTACTAAACAAGAGTTATCAGAAGGTATAAAAGATTATACCGTTTCACAGCGCAATCTAGGAATTTTCAGAAGTTTCCGGCGAGTGTTGATTATCCGATATCGTCGCCTGGAACTGATTCTGATTGAAGGGTTTGAGTTAGCAAAAGCCTAACAACTGATAGAAGATGGAAGAATTGAGAAACTTACCGTTTTGATGGAAAACACGGTTTTCCGGCGAAAGTCCGGCGAGTTCAAAAAGCGATTCCGACGATCAGAAATTTGAGTAAAAGTGAAATTAGAGGTTCTGTGAATGTTACTGAGTCGCGAGATGATGATTTTGTTGAAGTAATTCAAGAAGTGAATGTTTTCGGTTATTAAAACCGAACATCACATGAATTCAAGTTCATTAACGACTGAATTGATTAAGAATGTCGGTTTATCGGTTATAATCAAGAATCCGCGAGCACTCAAACGTCTTGGACGGTTGGAAGCCGATATCGGTTTCAGTTTGGCGCAACAGGTTGAATCACGGTTGTACATATGTTTTAATTGTTTCCTAGAATTCACAAAGACATCAAGTGGCGGAGTGGTTGAATGTGTGTGAGTTAAGTTGCTAGGCTTCCCGGCTGACCCGGGTTCGAATCCCGGCAGCCTGTTTTTCTTTTTATTTATTTTATTTTTACTTTTTAACAATTATAGCTTATAAATTCAAATTTGTTTATTAATTATGTACTGTTTAAAATTATAATAAGTCATAAATACGCAACGAAATTTTTATAACTTGATATCCGATTACAAACAAAGCGGGTTTGGAAAACCCGTTTTTCGACGGATGTTACATTCCATTAGTGAAAGCCGCATACGAGAAATATCGGGAGGGCATTAAAAGAAAGAAACAAAGAGATATTGAAGAAGAAGTGGATGATGAAGAAAAAGAGACGGATTAGTTGATTAGAAAGAATAAAGGAAAATAGCCTGCAAAAGAGGGGGATCATCAAAGAAAAAGAAAGATACCCCGAATCCGCAATGTTTAATGGAAAGCAATATTCGTGCAAGTGGCACAAGAGAACACAGAGAGCACATTGAGAACTTACGTGCCATACATGAAGCTGAAGAAAGGAAAAAAGAAAAGTAAAGAGAAAGAGGTGTGAAATGACAGAGTCCGAGACTCTAGTGACTGTCACGTCCGAACGACAACAATTGGATGAGTTTGTTGATCAGATAATTGTAGACCCAGAAGCTCCAAGCAAGTCACCTCCCCAGAAAAGAAAGAAAACAGAACCTCAAGAAGTGAACCAACAAAATCAACAACTCAGCAAGTTCCATGCAGACCTCGTCCCTTCAAAGAACTTTACGATAAATTGTCTGTGACAAATGGCAAATAACCGGTAATTCCGTACAATTTAATCACTAATTTCATGTTATAATCTCATGCATAGTTATCGTAATTTAATTGCAAAACTGAGTCGTACATCATTAGGACAATTAAATCAGATCATAACATATACTAGTTTCCGTTGCGACGTGTAACAAACCAAAACAATGTCCTAAAAGTGTTGGACGCACTAAATGCGGTGACAAGAAAACATGGGCTAGGCCCAAAAATATAAATTACATGGGCTAGGCCTGGTGACAAGAAAACATGGGCTAGGCCCAAAGTCATAAAATTATATGGGCTAGGCCCGGTGACAAGAAAACATGGGCTAGGCCCAAAGTCATAAAATTACATGGGCTAGCCCGGTGACAAGAAAACATGGGCTAGGCCCAAATACATGGGCTAGGCCCGGTGACAAGAAAACATGGGCCAGGCCCAACGACATGTGAAGGGCAAGGCCCAGTTCACACATGGTTCGAAAACAATAATATATATAAATATATATAACAATATTAGTCGAACAAACTAACTACCAACACTATGATAACATTCTGAGTTGTTCAATCATAACAAAGAAACACATAACAAGAATTCAAGATGAACAACGAGTACAAGGTCCATTGAGGCCTGGGTGTCTAATGAAACCAATACGCATGTAGGTTACATACGTTGCGGACACCAAACGATAAGTAGTACGACTTAAAGGAACGTGAAAACTGTGAGTTCATGTCCCTCCTTTCACTTATTTCAAGTTTTGTTTTAAACTATCGAGGGGAAATACATGTCATGTCAAAACAGTATGTTAGCTATGAGTTAGCAGATAACAGATCACTGTGCGTAAGTAGGAAATAACAGTAGTAACCATTAATCACTTAGTGACCAAGGTGCAAAAGAGGTAGATCTATTGAGTTTGAGACCCGCTCCACTCCTGGTTGGTATACCCATTGGAGTGCTTTTGTGATCCTAACATGTCAAAGAAGTCTTGGTTTGGTTACTTACTTATGGCACAAGTATGTCAGGGTGCTCGCGACACACTGATAGATCCTTAATTAACTCATTGATGCTAATAACATACTTGGATTACAATACAGGTTTTCAAGGATGACATTTTGATACGAAAACATTAAACTACATGAACTCGCCAACGTTATGTTGACTTTTTAAAATTACATGTATTTCACGACGCATGACTTGAGCTGGTGATGGGATCCGGGTATGGGATTTGTCAAGACAACGATGTACTACCTTTTGGAGGGTTTGCATTTTATATCCCAACCTCGTTTGGGCATATAGAGGTCAAAACCTCAACATGAATTTGTGATGAAAACAATATCTTATTTTGGAACGTGTGTTTTAAAAACTATGTTTGTAAGTGGTAAACTGAGACAGATAACTATGTGATTTCACCTTTTGATGGTTGTAATATCGGAACAAAACTTATGAATGGCATGCATCATTGTTAATTTATAATGTTTACTATATTGGATGCAATGATTACCTAATAGTCACACACTTGCGCTTCCGCTACGACCAAGGTGTGACGGTTGGTATCAGAGCCTCGTTTGGGCATATCCCAACCTCGTTTGGGCATATAGATAACTATGTGATTTCACCTTTTGATGGTTGTAATATCGGAACGAAACTTATGAATGGCATGCATCGTTGTTAATTTATAATGTTTACTATATTGGATGCAATGATTACCTAATAGTCACACACTTGCCTTTTATATCCTAACCTCGTTTTGGCATATAGAGGTCAAAGCCTCAACATGAATTTGTGATGAAAACAATATCTTATTTTGGAACGTGTGTATTAAAACCTATGTTTGTAAGTGGTAAACTGAGACAGATAACTATGTGATTTCACCTTTTGATGGTTGTAATATCGGAACGAAACTTATGAATGGCATGCATCGTTGTTAATTTATAATGTTTACTATATTGGATGCAATGATTACCTAACTGTGTTGGTAAACCCGCAAACACGAATCAGAACAAGGACTAACGGCATGTTAAAGCCATACCTAAGTCCATATACAAATGAAAACACATATTTGAGAACAACCATTACAATAATACATAACTTTCCGGTACAACGCCTAAATTGCAAAATTGTCCGTTTCGACCAAAAAGGCGACAAATGTCGATTTGTCCGCAAGACTAATTCGGAGAATTACGAATGTGAGAATGAGAATAAAACAATGTTAAAATCCTAAAATAATGTGAGAATAGCGAGAATGCACTAAACACATCGTTTCCGATCGTTCGTCAAACAATGCACAATTCGACCGGAAAGCGGCCGATTGTCAAAACGACAAATATTCTAGTGGCCGATAGCCTCATCCGGGCGCCTAGCGAACCAGTTAAGCCTCATTTGGAACTCAGAATCCATTCAACTAACATGAGGTCACGGAAACACAACTTTCGAAAAAGTTCGACGGCGGAATATAATAGTGCCGATATCGATCGAACGATCGAGCGAAAGACATTTCGGCCATCCTAGCTCATCGTATATTCGTCTAGCGAACTAGTTATACATATTTTTAGGTCGGAAGTGCACTAGTAGACACCATAACAATTGTGGTGGTCGAAAACAAAAGATTCCGATACTAAATAATTAAGTTCGTTTATAAGTGAATATTGCGTCCATGAATGATCTAACGACATTTCCGTCATCCGAAACTTATATTAGGAGATCAAGTGGATTAATTGGCATATAATAACACTCTAAACCCTAGTTATTTGCTAATGATACAAGATCAACCCCTAATCACCATACTTAAATTAATTACCTAAATATCTAAAAAAACACATGTTATAATAAATATTTACACTTAACCCCCCTCCCATGTGGGCCCCACCCACTTGATTTGTTGAAAAATCAAAGATTAAGAGTATGGTGTTTAGATTTGTGATGGACTTGAAATTTGATGGAAATATATATCATCAGTCTCAACATTACTTATCATTTTTCATTAAAAAAAAGTTGCAACCATCTCCTTTCTTCCCCTATCCCACGGCTCCACCACCATCACCATACACCACCACTTAGCCACCACAAACCACCACTTTTCATACACTTTGAAGCTCAATCAAGACCCCTAAAGAAGCTAGCAAGGATGGAGATCATTAGGGCTTCCTAAGGAGCTTCATTTTCTTGCATAATCATCAAGGAACTTGTGCACCCTTTGTAAGCTAAACTCATCCATAATCTAGCTTATGTTTAAGCTTAGATTATTAGTGTACAAGTTGATCATCTTGAAAATCAAGAAAAGATATATCAAAAACCCTAACACACAACATAATAATAACACTAAATATTGTTTATTTTGTGTTGATTATATGTTTATATGATTGTTAGTTAGGATGTTGAAGTTGTTTATGTTAAAAGTATGATATAAAAGTTGGATGATCTTGTGTGATTTAGTATAAAAATGAAGATTTAAACATGAAAAGGTTTAAATCTAAACAAGATCATCAACTACATCATCCATGAAAAATACTACAACTTAAAAATAATTTTTATACATATGAATGATTTTATAAGAAGTAAACATATGTATTTAATTTGTAATCACCTTAAAAATGTGTAGTAATCAAGGGGTTAAATGCATGAACTTGGTTAAGTAACATGATAAAAATAGTGTTTTGAAAAGGCTAATAAATATTAAAAACCCTCTTGATTTACTAGTATTTTTAACAATAAAAAGTCCTAGATGATGATGGTTTAATTGTGCAAAATAAATATTAGATGGTTTGTTGATGATGATTATGAGCTTAAATAGGTTTTGAATACGTTTTTGAAACGTGGAAAACGCCATAGTCTAGGGGAAACTATGGCGAAATTTTCTAAAAATCTAATCGCGATTAAAACATGAATAATGGGGTGATTAGTGGGACTAAACGCGATTAGTGACTTAAATCGTCATTAAGTAGACTCTAATGACAAGGGTTATCTCTAAATAACCAAGTGTTTAAACAAAGTTATAAATATATATTTATAAGTAAAAATAAATGCTTTTACAAACAGGTTGGTATCAGAGCTCCGATTGTAGTGAACCGGGGAAAAACTTTTTATTAAAAGTTTGGTCTACAATCACCAGGGGCTCACACATGAAAACAAAGTTTAAAACATGATAGACATGTTTTGAAATTATAACAAGATAACAAAATGGTTTTCATTGTGTCACGATAACACAAGGATCTATCACACGAGCTCAACTATAAGAAATGAGTAGGATCAATACATGGTTAGTCTATGAGAAATAGACACATTACATTATAAGACTACGTGTCGTGGACACATTACAAAAGATAGAAATCCTGGCTAGATAGGATTTTATGTGATTATATATATATTATTTATTTGTATCTGTGTTGTACGGAATATTTGCCAAGAACAAAATACCTTTGACTATGGATATTATTATTATCCTTGCCTCGCACAATGAGAATATCGACCTCGCGTCTATTACGAAGCTTATGGCGAACGTGGTTCCTAAGTGAGACCTTAGGATCGATTCCACATAAGGTAGTTGATTTCCCGCAGATGCGGAGATGCCTGGCTTCGATAGTGATGAAGAGGCGGAGGTGGTAGCCTTGGACGACAACTCTATTAGCGAGACGAAGTCCCTGTGACCCATATTAATCATGAATGATGACACTCTTGTCCAGACAAGGAAGGTGAAGAACTCTTCTTGAAGGTGCCCCTCCGGTTGCTATTGTTTCTAATTCTCTCTATTTCTAAATTTGTCTAACGACATGTCCTTTCGCAAGTAATGTCAACGGATGATAACACGTGGACCATCATGAAGGTCTCTTCTATGTTGAAGGTATGTAGACAATAGCGTCCTCTCTTTGACTGATCGTCGTCTTTGAACGGTAGAACACTAGGGTGACCATGCAAGGCAATTTATTATTACGGGGGCCCACGTAATAATAACTTGCAATGGATGAGAATTCTGGTGGGCTATGCGGGTTAAGCTAATGATCATTACCCATTCGAAATTGTTAAGTTGTTCGAGTTTCTATCTAGTGGGACACTAACCAGGGTGGTTGCTATAACACCCTACGATTCAGAAACACCACACGTATTGTTCGCATCTAACATTAGATCTATATCGAGTCAATTGAGACTAGTCATCTAAACAAACAAAAACTGGTTTGCCACCTAAGGAGGATATTTCCTCAACGATCTAGAGTCCTGGTACATAGGTTGGTTCCATGGTGTCTATGGAACCTCCTCTTATTTATTGGAAAAAGATTACAGTAAATACCGTCGTTCGACATTTGTCTTATTCCAAGGGATGGTATGGCACGAGCCATGCTTTAACACCCTCATTGCCTTATATCCGATGTATATGGAATTATGACAATCTAGCTGGAGCTTGTGGAGCTCAAGGGATATCAAGGTAATCGTCACACGGGTTGGTGTGGCGAAGGATTTTCTTTTTTTCCTACTTTGGACGATCAAGGTCCATGAAGTATGGAATACATAGTATAGGGTTGGAGATGACCGTCTGGTTTCTCCTCCTTAACGAGTTATTTTCTTTCCACCCAAACATATGGCTGATACACGCAAGTGGTGCTACGAATTTTGGATTGTTGTTGTTCACATTATCATTGTTTCAAACATGTATGAACAATGCAATCTTGAGGTTCCCATGACCGATGGCATCCTTTATTCTTAGGTGCATGGTAGCCTATATTTATTCAAATATATGTCTAGCTTCTTTGAATCTTGGGTATTAAGAAGAAACATGGCGCCAAAAGGAAGGCCTACACCCAAAAGGGGTTAGTTAATCCATGACTTAATAGGTAAGCCGAACTAGAGTTCTTATGGAAGGACATACGGTTGTGAAAATCGCACGACACGAGGGTAACTTAGTCGACACTAGTGACGAAACTGGCGTTACCGGTAGTTCAAATGGTTTGGATCCCAGTAGATTGGGAACGAATGGCAGTGCTACACCTGAAGATGCGATCATACAAGGTTTTAAATTCTAAGGCTTTTCTGGACTGTAAGCCGCGAGACCTCACTGGTGCAAGAGGTGCGGTAGGTTATGTCCAATAAAGACAACAAAGTCGGTTAGCAGTGCGAGTAAATGCACTCCTTAGTAAACGATTAGGTAAACAAAGAGCCTCCTGCTGAATGCGGCATTAACTTGGTGAAATCCTCCAGTAGAAACTTTAAGGAGTGATACTACGAAGAGGTCATCATTGGGAGGACTCAGATTCTTATGCGAGAAGAGTATTGCTCGCTGATTGGAAATTCCAAGGTAGAAACGGGATCCTAGAACTCGATCATGATTGCAGCCAATGTTGTTGGTTACACTCGACGCTTTCACGATCTCTTAAGGATTGTTCCATACTGGGAACACTTGAAATCAAATGCATTGAGCGCTACCTTTAGGGTTCAGCCTCTAAGAACTAAAACATGACCACATCATCCCACCCTACCTTCATCACCCAAACAGTAACTCTCGCAGTTAGCCTCACCAAGGATGCGGTGAGAATGGGAAATTATCAAGGAAATGCATGTGAAATCTACTAGCGGCGGGAAGCGAAAGGTAACTCCTGTGATGATAGAAACAAAGGCGATTGCTGCCATAATTAATGCTAGCACCAAGAAATGTGCTGATAACTTACTGAAATCCTAAAAGTGATAAGTGAAAACTTCCTCAAGAGGGCACTTGCAATAAGTTAGTAAGACTTAACCAAGAACAAGGATGTTAAGTGTGGCATGAAGGCCACTTCAAGCATGAAGGGCTCAAGAATGAATCAGACAAGTGAATTAATGTGTGGGTGAGCAGAAACTATGGATACCCAACAAGATCCTGATGTCGTCATGCGTACATTCTACTCTACATTCTTTACGTGTCAATTCTTTTGATACCAACACCGAGCTTAGCTAGTGTCTTTAGATGTTGAGCTTATACACGAATTAGAGTCTTGTAAGTTAGACACGTCATCAAGTTAGCTAATGGATAATTAGCGTCAGACTCGTCTCGTCGATACGAATCCAACGATATATAATGTCATTTTTTTTAAATCACACGATTCTAACCATGCAATCGGCTTGTAATATTGTTTATGGATAACTTCCCACCTTTTTTTTGAGTTCAACTCGGAACAGTACCCAATTCGAAACAATAGTCCGAGATGGTAATCCGAATCGCTATCCGAGATGAGAATCCGTCTGAAATGAGGTATCCGAGATGTAATTCGGAATAGTAACCTGAGATGGTCCGAAAGCAATACCAAGGATCCGAGATACACTGTTTTGATTCCTGAGTCATGGGGAATCATTAAGTGTCACTGACACGCTTCCTATCAACCAACATCTCGCGTCCATCTTGTTGGATACCTGTGCCAATTTTAGTTCATCTCCATAAGAATCCGAGATATACTTGACCTAGAGTCAAGTGAGATAGACGTTCCCTCATTCTATCGGATTTGCCAACAGAATTTAGTCAATATCAGGGGAAGTTGTAGAAGAATGCACTTTGGAACGTGGAGAACGAGAATTTAATATCGATCTTTTACCGATTAATCTAGGTTGTTACAATGTAGCTTTTGGCATAGACTTGTTGACGTATAACCGAGCGGAAGTAGGTTATCCTGAGAAAACTATTCACATCCCCATACCAGACAAAGAAACCTTGGTAGTACACGGAGAGAAGCACAAGACGCCCTTACGAATCATTAAGTACATGAAGGCCAGAAGTGCCTACAGAAAGGTTGCATAGCGTTTTAACTCATTAGTCGACAAGGAAACTGAGGAGCCAAAAATTGGAGGAAATAACCGTTGCGAAGGATTTCCCTCGAAGTCTTTCCATCAGACTTGTCTAGATTGCCTCCGCAACGACACGCCAACTTTCACATTGATTTGGTGCCAGGAGCAGCGAAGCCTCCATACCGATTAGCTCCGTCATAAATGCAAAGACTATCTACACAACTTCAAAAGTGGTTAGCCAAAGGATTCATTAGAACGAGTTCCTCGCCGGGGGGAGCTCCGGTGCCTTTTGACGAGAAGGAGGATGGAACCTTCTGAATGTGCATAGGCGATCGAGAACTAAACAAGTTAACCATCATGAATCGGTACCCATTACCGAGGATTGACGATCTGTTCGATCAATTACAAGGGTCGATCTTTTATCCAAAGATTGATGTAAGATCCGGGTATCATCAAGTTAAGAATACAAGAGGAAAGTATCCCTAAGACGGCGTTTAGGACTCGCTACGGTCATTATGAGTTCCTTGTTATGCCTTTTGGCCTAACGAACGCCCCTGCAGTATTCATGGGTTTGATGAACCGGGTATGTAAGCCATACCTTGACAAGTTCGTGATCGTCTTCATAGATGATATTCTGATATACTCACGAACCAAGGAAGAACATGAACAACACCTGAGAACTATTTTGGAGTTGCTAAAGAAGGAGCAATTTTATGCCAAGTTCTCAAATTACGAATTTCGGATTCGTGAAGAATAATTTCTCGGTCACATGGTGAACGAGAATGGAATACATGTTGACCCTTCAAAGATCGAGGCTATAAAGAACTGCATCACGCCAAGAACTCCCACAGAAATACGACAATTTCTAGGCTTAGCGGGATATTACAGGAGATTTATTGAGAATTTCTCCAAGGTTGCTCAGCCGCTAACCTTGCTTACCCTGAAGGATAGGAAGTTTGATTGGGGAGAAAAGCAAGAATCAGCGTTCCAAGTATTGAAAGAGAAACTATGCAAAGCACCGATATTATCACTCCCGGACGGTACCGAGGACTTTGTGGTGTACTGTGATGCATCGCATCAAGGCTTGGGTTGCGTGTTAATGCAACGTGAAAAAGTCATCGCGCACGCGTCACGACAGTTAAAAGTTCATGAAAGGAATTATACCACGCATGACCTGGAGCTAGGTGCCGTGGTATTTGCCTTAAAGATCTGGCGTCATTATTTATATGGCACTAAGTGTACCATATTCACTGATCATAAAAGTCTTCAACATATATTCAACCAAAAGAAACTGAATATGCGCCAACGACGTTGGGTAGAACTGCTGAATGATTATGACTGTGAGATCAGGTATCACCCGGGTAAAGCAAATGTTGTAGCAGATGCTTTGAGCAGAAAGGAGCGAATCAAAACATTACGGGTGCGAGCTTTAGAAATGACGATTCAAAAGAACTTCACAACACGAGTGCGTGAAGCACAGCAAGAAGTACTAAAACCAGAAAACATTCCAGCGGAATCCCTACGGGGAATGGAAAAACAGTTGGAACCGAACAAGGATGGAACTCAATATTTCATGGGAAGGATCTAGATTCCCTATTAAGGTGAGTTGCGAGACTTGGTGCTGGATGAAGCACACAAATCCAAGTACTCGATACACCCAGGATCGGATAAAATGTACCAGGATCTAAAGGAATATTATTGGTGGCCTAATATCAAGGGAGATATTGCGACCTATGTTGGGAGATGCCTAACTTGTGCAAAGGTCAAGGCTGAATACCAAAAATAAAAACCATCTGGGTTATTACAACAACCTGAGATCCCGGTTTGGAAGTGGGAACAGATATCAATGGATTTCATTACAAAATTACCACGGACCTCTCGAGGTCATGACATAATCTGGGTTATCATTGATCTGGCTTATCATTGATTGATTAACCAAACCAGCTCACTTCTTACCCATCCGTGAGAAAGACAGTACGGAGAAACTAGTTGAACTGTACCTGAAGGAAATCGTTGCACGTCATGGTGTGCCAATCTCGATTATCTCTGATAGAGATGGTCGCTTTGTGTCACGGATCTGGCAATCATTTCAAAATTCATTTGGTTCTCGCCTGGATTTAGCACAGCCTTTCATCCGCAGACCGATTGTCAAAGCGGGCGAACCATTCAAACATTAGAGGACATGCTTCGGGCCTGTGTGATGGATTTAGGTAGAAACCGGAATACTCATTTACCGTTGGTAGAGTTTTCCTACAATAACAGTTATCACACCAGTATCAAGGCCGAGCCATTCAAAGCACTACATGGACGAAAGTGTCGATCGCCATTGTGTTGGGTGGAAGTCAGAGAACAGACAACTCATTGGTCCAGAATTAGTACAAGAGACCACAGACAAGATATTTAAGATCCGTGAGCGCATCAAAGCGGCCCGGGATAGAGAAAAGAGCTATACAGATCGAAGACGCAAACCATTATCCTTCGAGGTGGGAGACAAAGTATCGTTAAAGGTCTTACCTTGGAAGGGCGTAGCTAGATTCGGGAAGCACGGAAAGCTCAACCCTAGATATATTGGACCTTTCAAAATTCTGGCAAAGATTGGTACAGTGGCGTACAAGTTAAAACTGCCAGAGGAACTCGATAATGTACATAACACATTTCATGTGTCCAATCTAAAGAAGAGTCCGACAAATGACACAGTTATCATTCCAGCGGATGAGATTCATGTTGATGACAAATTACAATTCACCGAAGAACTAATGGAAGTCACGGACTGAAGGTCCAAAAGACAAGAAGAAGCCAAGTCAAACTGGTGAAGGTTCGCTGGATTTCATGTCATGGTCCCGAGTATACGTGGAGCGTGAAGATCAAATCAAGTCCAAATACCCCCACATGTTCGAGAAGACTCCTTCAGTGGATGCCTCAAGCTGAATTTTAGGACGAAATTCTTTTTAACAGGGGGAGTATGTGACAAATGGCAAATAACCGGTAATTCCGTACAATTTAATCACTAATTTCATGTTATAATTTCATGCATAGTTATCATAATTTAATTGCAAAACTGAGTCGTACGTCATTAGGGCAAGTAAATCTGATCATAACATATACTGGTTTCCATTGCGACGTGAAACAAACCAAAACAATGTCCTAAAAGTGTTGGTAGAAAGTGTTGGACGCACTAAATGCGGTGACAAGAAAACATGGGCTAGGCCCAAAGATATAAATTACATGGGCCCGGTGACAAGAAAACATGGGCTAGGCCCAAAGTCATAAAATTACATGGGCTAGGCCCGGTGACAAGAAAACATGGGCTAGGCCCAAAGATATAAATTACATGGGCTAGGCCCAACGACATGTGAAAGGCAAGGCCCAGTTCACACATGGTTCGAAAACAATAATATATATAAATATATATAACAATATTAGTCGAACAAACTAACTACCAACACTATGATAACATTCTAAGTTGTTCAATCATAACAAAGAAACACATAACAAGAATTCAAGATGAACAACGAGTACAAGGTCCATTGAGACCTGGGTGTCTAATGAAACCAATACGCATGTAGGTTGCATACGTTGCGGACACCAAACGATAAGTAGTACGACTTAAAAGAACGCGAAAACTGTGAGTTCATGTCCCTCCTTTCACTTATTTCAAGTTTTGTTTTAAACTATCGAGGGGAAATACATGTCATGTCAAAACACTATGTTAGCTATGAGTTAGCAGATAACAGATCACTGTGCGTAAGTAGGAAATAACAGTAGTAACAATTAATCACTTAGTGACCAAGGTGCAAAAGAGGTAGATCTATTGAGTTTGAGACCCGCTCCACTCTTGGTTGGTATACCCATTGGAGTGCTTTTGTGATCCCAACATGTCAAAGAAGTCTCGGTTTGGTTACTTACTTATGGCACAAGTATGTCAGGGTGCTCGCGACACACTGATAGATCCTTAATTAACTCATTGATGCTAATAACATACTTGGATTACAATACAGGTTTTTCAAGGATGACATTTTGATACGAAAACATTAAACTACATGAACTCGCCAACCTTATGTTGACTTTTTAAAATTACATGTATTTCAGGACGCAGGACTTGAGCTGGTGATGGGATCCGGGTATGGGATTTGTCAAGACAACGATGTACTACCTTTTGGAGGGTTTGCCTTTTATATCCCAACCTCGTTTGGGCATATAGAGGTCATAGCCTCAACATGAATTTGTGATGAAACAATATCTTATTTTGGAACATGTGTTTTAAAAACTATGTTTGTAAGTGGTAAACTGAGACAGATAACTATGTGATTTCACCTTTTGATGGTTGTAATATCGGAACGAAACTTATGAATGGCATGCATCGTTGGTAATTTATAATGTTAACTATATTGGATGCAATGATTACCTAATAGTCACACACTTGCGCTTCCGCTACGACCAGGGTGTGACATTGTCAAAAGATATTGGAGTAGGTCTAGCACAAGAAATTTGCTTACTAAAGCATCAAGTGAATGACACGAATGTGAGACGTGAAAAGCTGAGAGAGCAAAGAAAAACAAACACGGAGCTTCATGCCTATGTGTCTGACAAACAAGATTTGTAAGATTCCAACTGGTATGGAGAAAATGTACGGGATGATCAGAGAGATTTGTGCTAAGGTGGAAGTACAACCAATGTTCTATATCACAGACATCTTTGACTATGAGAAGTTTAAAGTTGAGGAAGATAAACGTAAAGAAGAAGAAGCTGAGAAAAAGAAGAGACGATAAGAATCAGCTGTGAATGTTATTGAAGATAATGAAAGTGAGGAAGAAGAGGTGGATCGAGATGAAATGCCAGCACGGATCGTCGAATGGGGATTAGAGGAAGAGGTTCTGTACGAAACGGAAGACGGTGATGAAGTGACCACGCATCATTCTGAATGGTTTAAAAAGGAAAGATAAAAGCTTCCAGATTTTTATCAAGTAGTTACTGTTGAAAAGACAAAAGCCACCGACAAGATAATCAGATGGAAGTACTGCAATTTGAAAGGGGTGTTCATTGTGAAGAGACAAGGTGGGGTCATACAATACTTCAAATCTGGAGTAAACATGAAAACTCTTCTTGATGGGATATTCGTGAGCTTGGAAGGCTAGATATGATCATATTAATATTGTAGCAAGCGGAACCTATATTGACGGAATCCCCACCAAAAAATTCTAACTACTTGTTCAAAAAGAAAACTTAATTGAAAATCTAGTATTACCATTTGAAAAAAAAAAGTTAAAAGGATAAGAGGGCCCCCTTATTTGTGTTAAACCATTTCATAAAATATGTTTAAATTCATAAAAACATTTTTAGTGATGTAAACTATAAACAAAACCATCAAAATAACAAACCATAATTTGGCTTCAAAACAAAACCCCCACCAAAAACACAACCACCAACCAACCAGACAAAACAAAGCACCAGACAACACCATTCATCATCTTCAAACATAAATCAACGGCCAAGATCCAAACAAAATCCAAGAATAATCACACAATCCTAGCTCCCATCTATGTTCACTAACCTAAGGAGGCAATCAAAGACAAAACTACCCTCAATCCAAACTTAAACTCACAAACCAACATTCAAAGTATAACTTCTAATGCACAATGTACAACTCAACCATACTATTTATCATCATGTTCATGTGCAATCCAGCCGTCTATTACGGGTGATCCCTGGCCCACCACTGCCGCTTTTATACTATATTAATATTATTTGACCTAAACTCTGTAACACACACCCATTAATTTCCTCTCCCTCTAAATTTTCTCTCTCTAAAACTATACATTTTCAAGATGAAGTCTCCTCGTGACGGACACTACCAAGGGGTACGGAAGCGGCCGTGGGGGCGTTACGCGGAGGAGATACGTGACCCGTGGAAGAAGACACGTGTCTGGTTGGGTACTTTTGATACGCCGGAGGAAGCTGCGATGGCTTACGACGGTGCTGCACGATCTCTCCGTGGCCCAAAAGCCAAGACGAACTTTCCGGTGAAGGTGCTACCACCGCTGCCGCCGCCGTCGATGTGTTTGGATCTTAATAGTTTTCCATCTGAGCAACGTGTACGGTGGATGGCTGCACCGCCCGCTAGGCAGCAGGTTGGGTGTAGTAGTAGTAGTGTTTATGGGGATCACCGGGTGTTGCTCCGATGTGTTGGTGGTTTCCCCTTCAAAATTCAATTGAATTAATTGCCCTAATTTGTTGATATCTTTTGCAGCAACTACAAAGGTATACATTTTTTGCTTGGCTAGACCCCCCAATGTGTCGTTGTTGTGTTGAAATGATACGTGGACTACTAAGATCTAGGAATGAAATTGAAGAAACTGTTAGGGTTTTGCACAATCAACTTGAAAGGAAAAAGAAACAACTGATTTATTTGTAGTGATTGTAGTTTTGTTTGGGAAGTATGTTGTGAATGTTTAATTATAACCCTAGTATTAGTCAGTATTCTAATGTTTAAGTATATGAATGAAAATTGGTCATTTTGACCATGTTTTAACAAGTGTAGCAAATTTGTGTTCCCAAATGTTCAAAGTTCAAAAACTATGCAAATGAAGCAAATTTGTGTCCCAAAATGTGCAAGTTATGTTCAAGTGCTAGTGCAAGTGTAGACTGTGTAAGTGCCGGTGCAAGTTTATTAAAAATGTGCAGCAAATGTGATGTCCCAAACTATCATGACCATTACCATGTGCAGACCAAAACTTTAATGCCCATAATCAAACAAATATATGCACCAAACTGTGCAGACCAAAACTGTAACCATTGACCAAACTGCCATGACCATAATCAAACAAATATGTGCACCAAACTGTGCAGACCAAGACTATAATGCCATGACCATAACCCAAACAAATATGTGCAACAAATATCTAACCATTTCAAAACAACCTTAACCATAAATATATGCCAACTTAAAACTAGGATCCAAGTCTACACATAAACATATGCGAAAACATGAAATCCAAAATAGAAAACAAGTACTAATCAAAACTTGAACAAGTCTAAAAATTGTAAACATAAAAACATAAACCAACATCAGCTTCATTTTCCTGATGTAGATGCCTTTGTAGTTGACTTTCCCCTTGACTTTCTAGTTGACTCTCTAGTTACTTTCCAGTAGAACCCTTAGCAGCAGAATCCTTTGGCTTTGGAGTTGATGTAGATGCTTCTCCACCTTGTCCCACGCATGTTTTTTTTGTTGTGACCCTTGTTTACATATTTTCCGCAAATTACAGTTTTACCCTTTCTGCTAAGGTTCCCACCACTCACCATGGCATCATCTTTTTCCAATGGATCCTTCTTTCTCTACTTCTTAGCCTTCCAATTGGTTTATGATAATAAGGTTCTTTGATCCTTATTGGACAGCTTAACCTTGGCCACAGCCCCCTACCATTTAGTGGTCCAACCTTACGTGAATAAACTTCTTTCCATGTTTTACGTCTGTAATACACGTATTCACCCATGCTTCTGGGATTTCAACTTGTGACAATGATATTACAATGTATTAAATCAATCAACTATAACACCGAATATATAGAGGTTAATAGATGTCTACCTGTTGTCCATTCATAGCCATGCTCCAATTAGTGGCAACAACATGCTTGCAAGGTGAAGAAGCACTGGTTAAACCTAGGGATATCCGGGGATATATATGTTACAACCAGGGTTTTTCTGCATACAAGGGTTGGCACTTCCCTCGTCTCTGGGGGTGATCTCACTCAGGCTGATCTACAAAACGAACAACGTCGTTAGCCTCGTCACAGGGAAAAGGGTGGTTTTCTCCGTGACCACACTCCGGCGTGAGAATAAGTATGGGATTGTTGCAAGTAGTAAGCGAGAACGCTTGTAAATGTGATTGCAAGAGAAACTAGATGATCACTCGTGTCTTTACCTGGTAGCCTGATACTTATTTTATAGCCGAAGGTTAATGGGCTCTGGAGATGGGCTGATGGGCCTTGGGCCCGGCCCAAGCGACCAGAGACATCCCTTTTGTCCCTCTGGGTCAGACATTAAATACCCCCTGCAGGGGAACTAATGTTTTCTATTAGGAGGTGTGGTCTGCGGGTGCTGAATGGTGTCACGTGTACAGACAGTGAGGATGGATATCTCTGGCGTCAGACCTGCTACCAGCCGAAATTGGAGAGGGTAGAACACTCACTGGCGTATATATGGTTAGTGCACAGTCTGGTGTCTGTGTCACTGTTCATTTGACACTTCCAGACGCAACCTCCCAAGCAACCATTCGTTACAGCTCTGCCATTCTGTATCCTTGAGTATGGTCAACACCTCTTAGTGCTCATCCCTTCTGCAAGGTTGTCAGCATTTTCCCGCCAACGCAGTGTAGCAGGGATAGATCCTTTTGTCTATAAGACTATGAGGTGCTCTCATATTTGTCTTGTCCTTGCAAGGTTTTAGGATTTATGACTAGAGGGTTGTATGCTCCGCGCAGGGTCTAGTAGCCTGCGCGTGTAAATCTAACTTGCCGTTGTGCCAAGTACACAAGGCTCGTTGTGTGACTTATTGATGTTGGTCTAATTTACCGTTGCGCTGAGTGCGCAAGGTTCATTGTGTGACCTATTAGTGTTGGTCTAATTTACCGTTTCGCATGTTGAGGGTATGGTTCTATGCACAGGCGCATGGTTTTTGGGACCATACCCCTCCAAGTCCCTCCAGTCCAGTGTTGCTCCTATGCGCATTTTGGTAAGTAGGAGGAGTGTTGGACTAAAAGAATTGTTGCATACGCCGTTATTGTAATAGCGAAAATTTGACAAGGGTTGGGGGAAAACGTTTGTGTGAAGGAAACGTTTTGTAATCAAGATCTTGAAATTCGAAACTCTGCCAATCTGACGTTGCAGGGTGGTTGGTGAAAAAAATGTGGGATTTGAAAGGACATCTGACAGCTGTTGCATGCACTCAGCCGTTTTGCCTACCATTCATTAATGAATGGGCAGGGAGAGTGGCGGCCATGCGCGCATGTTAACCGTCGTAACTTGACTGCCATGCGTTTTTTTCTGGTTAACTGTTATTGGCACGCGTGTGTCACGTTCTCCAACCGCATTTAATGCGAGCACTATAAATAGATGCACCCGGTTAGGGTTTTTCTTGATCCTTCAACATTTTCACTTCAAATTTCCTGTGATTTCTGGAGTCCTTGAGTTGTTTCTATTTTCAAAAAATCTTTTTAAACATCCTTCCTTTCTATGACTATGGCTTCTAGAGGTCCGGAGTCTGCCTCTACTGCTGAGGCCTCTACCTCTCTGCCGGCATGCAAGATGACCAGGCCCGTTTTTGACCGCCTCTTTTCTGGTCTGAAGTTCCCTCCCAGCTGGGATGCTCGGTTACCGGAGGAGGGTGAGACAGCCGCTGATGCACCGACCGGTTATATCACCCTTTTCCAAGAGTTTTTCGATGAGGGCAACTTTCGGATGCCTGTCACCAAATTTTTTCTTGAGATTTTGCAATTTTACGGCTTCCACCTATTCCAGTTGAGTCTGATGGGAATGGTGAGGATCAAGCATTTTGAGTTTTTGTGATGGTCGACGGGGTCTGTTCCAACCGTCGACCGCTTCTGTATTTTTTATCAACTCCAATGTTCGTTGGGATTTTATTCTTTTCAGCATTGTGCGTAAGGACGCAAAATTTTGCTATCTCCTCCCAAGTCCTTCCATGATTGGAAGACAAAATTCTTTTTTGTGAAGTCTCGCGTCATCCCCTAGTCGATACAATCCTGGGGGCCGGATGAGATTCCGACGGAAACCCTCCTTATACCAGTGTCTGACATCTGGTATAGGGATTTGAAGGAGATTCCGGCGATCCATTTGCCGGAGAGGATACTTGTGGTGACCGGTATGAGTGTGGTTTGGAAATCAACCAGCCGGCATCAACCGGTGTACATGGAGGAGGATCGAAGTAAGTGCCCTCATTTTGTTGGTGTGTCTTCTGATTTTGGCTTGTTTGAAGACTGACATACCTCTTTTTTCTTTTCTGCAGGGGCTCCATTGTTTTTGGCTGCTTTCGAGAGGAATGAAAGGCGCATTGAGAGGCTCTCCCTTGGCCCGGATGAGCCCACCTGGTATACGCAGGTGTTGGGCAATTTTGCACATCCCAGGCCTGCAGATTTGGATGCCCCCACGCCTCCCACTGGTAAGCTCTTGTTGTTGAATGTTGGTAGTTCTGCATGTTTCTTACTTGTGGTTGCGCCATGTTGTAGGCGCTTTGAAAGACTAGGGTATTGGCCCAGAGCATAAGAAGAAGAAACGCGCGGGGTCGAGCGCAGCGGTTGAGAAGGAGGTGACTCAACCTAAGGCGGGCCCTCTCAAAGGTAAGCGCATTGTCTCTGACCGTTGGAAAGATTATGTAGTAGTTTCTGACTCATGGGAGGGTCTTGATACTGTAGATCTGAAAAAGCCCATGCTAATGCCGGTGGTGATCCTGACCGCCAAACCTGCTAGTTCGGTGGGGGATACTCCAATCGCCATGCCTGCTAGTCCGGTGGATGTTGAGTCCAGTCCGGAGGTGCCTTTTAGGCGGAAGAGGCGTCTAAATGAGGACCTCTCCGCGCAGCGCCCTAAGAAGGTTGCACGGAAAGTGATGGGGAAGAAGGGGAATCTTGGAGTGGTTACCGCCAAGATCTCCCTAGGTAACTTTGTAACTATTGTTTTTTCTTCCATCTTTCATTCTATGTATAACTGACCCTTTGTTATCGCGCAGTGGGCGACGTGCCTGTTTTTGTGGAATCCAGCACATGCGCCGCGCCCACTGATTCTCCCATGTCCCCGCCTGTCGGTCAGGACGGAGATTCTGCTCCTGGGGCAGAAGAACCAGTAATGGTGAAGGTAGGGCCTCACGTGGTGGTGGAAGGTTCTGGTAAGGGTACTAACATGGGTTCTTTGGTACTGGAAGAACTCGCGCAGATGGAAGGGGAACCGCGGGTGGTGGTGGAACGGCCCGTGGTTATTGTTGAGGAATCGCGGGTGAAGTTTGAAGAACTCGCGGTTGATGTGGAGGAAACAGGGTTCGTTGTGGAAGAACCCGTTGTGGCGAAGGAAGAACGCGCGCATACTGGTGGCACGGTTTAGTTGGTGAGGCGGAGCCGGTGAGAACGGCCTCTGTCGAGGGTGCCCAGACCGGTGCTCCATAAGGGGCACATTTTGAGGAGCTGGCACCCGGTGGTGAAACGGGAGATTCTGGTAGAAAGCCTTCCGCCAAAGAGTCTCCAATCCGCCCGAATGAAACTCCAGGGGATTATTATTACAGGTCATACTCCTCCGCTCAAGGCGGAGAAATCCACACCCATGTGTGGAAGTTAGAGAAAGGGGCAGACTTTTCTCACTAGCCGGCGTGCCGTGAGTTTTTTATGGGAGCTTTCCCTCCAGCGGAGGTACGTGTTCTTTCTGATCATGAAGAAGAAGAAACGTACCACACGTACCTCCAGGCAGCTACAAGGTCTGCCTCTATGACTTACAAGATTGTTCATGAATGGCGGGGCTTGCTGAAACAAAAGAAAGATCTTGAGGCTGCCCAAGCTGTCTTGAGTAAAGAGCGAGCCAAAATGACTGCGCGTGAAGCTGCGGTGCAGGCAAAGGAGAATGTCTACGCCGACCACCAGCGAGATGAAGAATGGGCCGCGCTGGGGTGGAAGAGACGGGACGAGGCCTCGGATGCCAAACTTGCGGATGAGCGCAGGTTGTGGAAAGAGGCTTGTGAAAGGGAGAACAAATCCCTGAGGGATGAACTGCCCTGGTTGCGCGCTGATGTGGCGCGAGAGAAGAAAGAGAAGGAGTCGGCAGCTGCCGCGGCTGCAAAGGCTAGTGTGCAACGCGCACATAGTGATCAGAAGGAGGTAACCCCTTGTCTTTGTGCTCAGTCATTTTTTATATTAATAAATTATGATGCTAACCTTGTTGTGAACGAACAGGTTGAAGCTTGCGCTGCTCTGGAGAGCGCCAAGAAAGACCTTCAAGCAGCCTTGGTGGAAAAGGCTGAGCTTCAGCGCAGGCTGCAAGTTGCGGAAGCGAAAGTGGAGGCAGGAGAGAAAAAATTGGAGGATTCCAAAGACGCCCATGCCATCTCCAAGTCGTTGGTGGAGTCGCTGACCAACAACATGCTGTGGATGCAACAGCATGGAATTGTCAATGTAAGTACTCCGCTTGTTTCTTGATCATTATGTGGTGGCTCTGAATTTTTCTTTGAATTTGCAGATTGCAAACTCCATTCTGAACTCTGCGGAGTTAGATGGCGCAGTGGCCAAGCTAGTGGTTGTTGCGCGCCTTGATGGGCATGCGCAAGGCTATGCTGAGTGTGCGCAACACGTCACTCATGCATTGGACGTTCCATGGGATTCCAGCTACGCTTCCACTCATGGAGTCAATACCGGAGCTGCTTTCAAGAGGCACAGCAAGGGTATAATCGTCTTGATATCCAAGCGTTGGAACTGGTGAGCGAGGCGCTCACCCACGACGACTTCGTGGATCGCTTCAAGGATATATTTCCGGAAGAAGTCGAGGCCGCTGCTGCTGAAGACTAGTGTAGGATCCTTAATGAAATATCTTTGTAGGATCTTTGGTTGTGCCGTGCATTGCGCGGTTTTATAAATATTTTTATCTTTAATGAAATGTTTCTTCCTTGTTACAATATTTGCATGAAAAAGCCCAAACTTTGCGTAGGTATAGCGAATGAAACTGGTAATGAACTCATGTGTGAACATCAGCTCCCATGCGTGTGTCATAGGTAGTGACTTAGTGTTCAAGAGTCATTGTATACCAAGGTGTTTTCGCGTATGCCCAAGTGGTTTCGGCATTTGTAACGAAACATTAAGATAAAAATAAATCATGTAACTCTTGTCTTTATTACACAATGAGACGTAGAGCCATATACAGAGTAGACAAAAGATAATGAACTTGCAAATTTACATGTAGCACTGCCTTAGCTGTTGCGCATTCCATGTCCTAGGTATGTCTATGCCATCTAAACGCTTAAGGGTGTAAGCGCCTTTTCGTAGGACTTCATGAATAAGTATGGACCATCCTATTTGGGTGCGAGTTTTCAAGGACGTTCAGCGTTGGACGCTTCATTGTCGCGTAGAACAAAGTCACCAGGTAAGAAGGTACATAGACGTACTCGCGCGTTGTAGTATTTCTCGAGCTTGGACTTGTACTTTGCTTCATTGATGGCAGCTTTTCACGCCTTTCTTCTAGTAAGTCCAAGTTTAAGTCTGCGCTCGTCTGCATGAATTACTGCCTTCGTTCCATACATAAGGCTGAAAGGAGTTTCGCCTGTGCTGGTTTTTTGAATCGTTCGGTGAGCCCAAAGAGTGCTTGGCAACTCATCTACCCAGCCTCTTCGCGCAGTACCCAATCTCGTCTTGATCCCTTCAACGATACTTTTGTTAATGCTTTCCACTTGGTCGTTCCCTTGGGGATGCGGACCGAAGTGAAAACGTGCTCGATGTGCATTTCTTTCATCCATTGTTGTAGTTCTTCAGCTGCAAAGTTGGGGCCATTGTCACTGACTATACGAAGGGTAATCTGAAACGGCATATAATGTGCTCCCAAATAAATATTCGAACTACGGTTGTTGTGGTGGATGCAAGGGGTTTAGCCTCGACCCATTTGGTGAAGTAATCGACTGCGACGATTATGAACTTCACCGCGCCTGGGGCAGATCGGAAAGGTCCCCCATATCGATTACCCATTTTTGGAAGGGCCACGTTGTTGTGACGGGGATCAAAGGATTCTTGATGGCAATGTCTTTGGAGCATGGCGCTGGCATGATGCGCACATCCGCAGTGTGTCAACCGCATCTAGGTGCATGCCAGGCCAATAGTAACCGGCGTTCATGATCTTTGCTACAACCATGCGCGGACCGGCATGAATTTCGCATAACCCTTCGTGTATTTCATGGATCAAGTAGTGCGCATCTTGCGGATCAACGCAGCGGAGGAGCGCTCCCAGGTATGACTTCGGTATAGGATACCGTCTGCCATTTTGTAGTTTAGTGCCTTGTTCTGGACCTTCCTTGCTTCCGCTTTGTTTTCAGGGAGAATCCCGTGTTGCAAGAACATAATTATGGGGGACATCCATGATGGATTCCCTACTTCGATAATGTTGACTTGCACAAAGGAACATAAGGGTTTTAAGTACCTCAATGCACACGTCATGCGCGAGGTGTTTGAAGCTTGTCACGGCTAACTTGCTGAGTGCATTGGCATGCTTAATTTCACTTCGGTTGACATGGGTTATCTTGAAATGTTGGAATTTGGTTATTAAGGCTTGCGCCTGTTCTAGATACAATGCCATCGTCTCGCCTTTCGCGTCGTATAGGCCGTTGACCTATCCTGCAACTAAAAGAGAGTCGATGTTTGCTTCCAAATTTTGTGCACCCATTTTGATTGCCAACCGCAGACCTGCCAGGAACGCTTCGTACTCAGCTTCATTGTTGGTACTTTTGAAATCCAATCTGATGGCGTAAGTGAACTCTTGATTGTTAGGGCTGATTAAGCGAAGGCCTACCTCTGCGCCATCGTTGTTGGATGTGCCGTCTGTGTGAAGTATCCAAGAGTGGTCATCTGTAACCGGCGTTGGGTTCTATACGGCTTCACACTCTTGCACTTTATTTTGCGGTACC
The DNA here is from genome assembly GCA_947069175.1 of Scalesia atractyloides. Lineage (NCBI taxonomy): Eukaryota > Viridiplantae > Streptophyta > Magnoliopsida > Asterales > Asteraceae > Scalesia > Scalesia atractyloides. The sequence continues at coordinate 64,709,904 of CAMTDV010000007.1, read as the reverse complement.
TCCGCAATGAAATCGGCTAATATCTGGACTTTTATTGCTGGGCATGGTTTATATACAATGTTGTGTCCACCAAGCTCAATCACCCATTTTGCTCAGCCAGAGATATCCGATTTCGAAAAAATTTGGCCTAAGTGATAGTTCCACAGAACTGTTATCACATGGCCAGAAAAATACCGACGCAACCGTCGGGAGGCATGGACCAAAGCTAAAGCAAGCTTTTCCATCATGGGATATCGTGTCTCTGGATCGGTAAGCATCTTGAAAACGTAGTAAATCGGAGTTTGTATTCCTGCGCGTTCTACTAGCAAGACTGCTCCCAAAGCGATATCAGATGCGAAAAGGTAAAGTATCAGTGGCTCGTTCTTCCGCGGTGCTGTTAGCGTTGGCAACTGAATTAACCACTCCTTCATTTGAGTAAAGGCTTTCACCGCATCCGGAGTCCACTGAAACTTGTTTTGCTTCACACAGTTCCGCAAAGTACTGATAAATGGGAAGGACTTCATCGCGTGGTTGGCCAGGAACCTATTAAGCGCAGCCAGCCGCCCCGCCAACTGTTGCATTTCTTTGATAATTGAGGGTGATGGCATGCACTGAATTGCTTCCACTTTATCGGGATTCACTTTGAAGCCATCGCGCGTGACGATGAATCCTAGGAATTTTCCTTCTTCTATTCCAAAAGAACATTTGCTGGGGTTCAGCTTCAAGTTTTCCTTGCGCAAGGATGTAAACGTTTTTTGGACGTTTGCCAGCATCTTCTCCTCATCCGAGCTCATGATGACAAGGTCATCGATGTAAACTTCCACGATCTCGCCAATGTCGTCCCCGAAGACATGGTCCATTAAACGTTGGTAGGTGGCTCCGGCGTTGCGCAATCCGAAAGGCAATTTTTGTGTAACAAAAAATCCCTTTGTCGGTTCGGAAAGCGGTCTTGTCTTCATCCTCTTTCTTCATTTGGATCTGGTGGTAGCCTTTGTAGCAATCGAGGAAGCATTTCCACCTAAATGAAGCGAGGGAGTCCACCTTTTTGTCGATTTCAGGTAAAGCGTAGCAGTCCTTGGGACATGCCTTCTTAAGATCCTTTAAATTGACACACATGCGCCAACTGCCGTTGGACTTTTGGACCATGACTGGGTTGGCGACCCATGTCTGATATCGTACCTCTTGGATGATTCCTGCTTGGAGAAGCTCTGACACTTGCTCGTTCAGGGCGCGGGTCTTTTCGGGACCGAAGCTGCGCTTTTTCTGAACGATGGGTTGTACTGAAGGGAACATGTGCAACGCGTGCTTAGCTATGTCCCTTGGCACTCCAGACATATCCGCTGGTGACCATGCAAAGATATCCAAATTGTGGAACAACAGTTGCTTCAACCGCGCTCTGACTGCGGGGGTCATTGGGGGTCATAACAGGACTGTCTGTTCTGGGTACTTGTTGTTCAGTACCCATTTTTCTGGTTCACCGTTGGATGATGGCTTTGTTTGTTTCATTGGTGGTTCGTCTTCAACGGACATGATTTCCTTCCTGGCGTACATAATGGCAACCCCGGTTTCTGTGGGGAAACCGCAGGCAGTGTGAGGGGTAGAAGTGATCATGTTGAACTCCCGTTGAGCGCGCCAGCCTAGTAATACGTCATGGCGCGAGGTTGCGGGCATGACCATTAAGTTTACCGGGACCGTGCGGGAATGTCTTCCGTCGGAAAAAGTCACCAGTAAAGAAATTTGACCTAGAGGGAAAACGGCCTCATTGCAGAAACCACTAAGTGGAAAATCCACCGGCTCTAGACGCGCCTTATCCTCTGGGTCTAACTGCTGGAAGCACTGTTCGTAGATTATGTCCATAGAGCTCGAGATCTACGAACATATAGTCGGTGCGATAATGGCCGAAAATGCCGGTTATCCCGGTCGATCCTCTTGTGGGCCCCTGGGAACTACGGGGAAAACGACTTGCTGTTCGCGCCAGTGAGGCGCGTAGCTCTTCTGGTGGCTCGCTGCACGATGGGCCATCCTGGATCATATTAACAGACTTCAGCTTTTTATTACTCGGGCCCTCTCCGCCTCGAGTGATTTGGCGCACCTCCTTGCGCAAATTTTGCAATAAGTGGGTGAGCTTCCCGCTTTTAAGTGCGTTTTCAATCTCCATGCGCAAGGAGATGCAATTATCGGTTGTGTGCCCGTGTCTTTATGATAATCACAGAAAAGGTTGGGGTCTTGACCTTTATTATTGCGCATCGGCGCCGGCTGCTTGAACTGATGGTTTTCCGTGCTGAGGACCTCTGCCTGTGTCTTCGTCAGTGGGGTCCACTGACGATCGCGATTATCTTGTTTTATTGCTCGCTGAGTAGCGAGCTTATTGATGGTCGCACGTGCGTCGACCGGTGTGTGTGGTGGGTTCTGGCTGTGATCCTCCATCCTTTATTCTTCTTCTCAAAACTAATGCTCATGTCTTGGGGGCAGTGATGAGGTAGGGGAGGTCTACTATTACTGAGGTTGCGCTCTGTCTACGTGTAGACCTTTGCCGCTGTCATAAGTTTCTCCCAGCTCTTGGAAGGTGTGTAGTTCCTGCCAAGACTTTGAAAATCTCGTCACATCGTACGGTGTATTTGAAACTGTGCACGAATCAGATCTTCATGCACGTCCCCTATATCCAACACCTCTTTATTATAGCGGGTGATGAAGTCTTCAAGACGTCATCATCGCGCCGCCAGATGTTTATTACGTCAGAAAAGTCTCTGACGTAACACCGTTGTTGGCTGAAGTGCATCAGGAACTTGTCTTTCAAATCGTTCCTAGACGCGAGCTTGCCTGTGGCAAAATTGTCGAACCATAGGTGAGCGGCACCTGTGAGGTTTGGACAAACAGGTGACACCACATAGGCAGTGTCCAGCCTCCAATCAGTCATGCGCATGTAAAGAGACGCAGGTGGTCATCCGAGTCTGTCAACCTGTTATACTTCCCGACGTTGGAGGGAAGTTTTGCACGCTCTAAGGGTGCGAGCGCTATCTCCTTGATAAATTTGGAGTGTTCGGCCGCTTTAGCCGGCCGGTAGATCAAGTTATAATTATGTTCCGCTTCGGGCTGTAGCAGCCTGGTGGAGCGGATATGTATGCAGCATGGCTCTTTGGTAGCCCGTGAAAAACGCTAGCGCTGTCACCTTCGCCATAGGTTTTGTCTTCCTCACGTTGGGTGTACCGCTCCACTTGGGGGTGCGGGCCCAACCGCGAGTGGACAGATGCTCGCCTAAGAGAGTGAGACTTAGGTCTAGGCGGTGGATGAGTGTGCTCCATCTCGTGGGTGCGGAGCTCAGATGGTACGTTCGCCGGAGCTGGCGAGTCGTAGTTCAGTATTCTTGGTGCAGGAGAAACGTGCACCAAAGCAGCGGGCTGCACTAGGGCAGCAGGAATGCTTGCTTATGCACAGAGCTGCGCGTAGACGACGTTTAGGGCCGTCAGAGACTTAATGTACCAAGACGTCGAGGTCTCACCCGGAGGTAAATTAAAGTGAGTGGTACAAAAGGAGTCTCCAGTTGAGCTCTGGGGGTAATCGAAACGTTTACTCGTCTTGAGTCCTAACGAACTCCGACGTTTTCAGAAGAATCTTCTTCCACTAGTCCGTTGATTCGAGAGGCATGAACCGGGTTCTTGCCTTCTGCTCGAGGACCTCGTGGAGTGTTGGATGGGAAGTTGATACGTGGTTGAAAACCGATGTTTCTATTAAGTTTAAGTTAACGTTTTATGTGACTTTTAGTTTTGAATAGCCTACTTTTGATTGGATTTGTGTTTTACAGGTTTACGGAGTTTAAGGAGCTATTCGGGAGCGTTTTGGAGCTTCGGGGCAGAAAACAGGTCAACCGGGATCGCGAAATGGGAAAACACGAAAACATGGTTTAGAGAGGTCGTCGCCGACGACCCAATACCGTCGCCGACGCCCTATTGGGCCGTCGGCGACGCCCCTCAGATAGTCCGTCAGAGAAAAATTGTCGTAGACTGTGGATTAGAGCGTCGGAGAAAACTCATGATTTCTAGGGGCCGTCGGCGACGCCCCTCTGATATTCTTGTCGCTGAAATTAATTTTGAACGGGTTTTAATGTGTGTTTGACCCATTTGTGAAGGACTTACTAGTTTGAGAGCCTTGAAACACCTCTTGGGAGCCAAGAACACCAGAATCATCATCCCACATCATTTCCAATCCATCCAATCCCTTGAATCATCCGATTTACAATCATCAATCATAACCCTAGCCTATCATCACCATCTCCTTCATCATCCTTTCACCACCATCATCCATTTAAACCCTAAACATCACTACCTTCGAAGCTTCAAGATGGTCATGTTCAAGAATTCCTCATCCGGCGATCATGTTCCGTGCACTATGAACGGCTAATCTCTTCGGGTTTCACCCCGGTGTAGGTTTCTGTAAGTTCTAGGGTTTAACATTGTTTTGAGTTTTGATTTGTGACAAATTGTAGTTTGATTTTGAAAACCTATGATAATTGACTTGCATTTGTATTGTATTCGTGAATTGCGAATGAGTTATGAAATTTGACTTTGCGAAATGTTTATGTGCGATTATGCCTTGTCTAGGTTAGAATTTACATGTTCTTGGTCATGAAGTGCATTGTAGTCCGTTGTTTACAACGTCGATAGCTTTTGGCACCTAAGCCACACAACACTAAACTCGTTGATCATTGTTACAATTGAATTGAACCTAAAACGTGAAGGAACCCTAGGATTTCAATTACCGAACAGGGTGTGAACCTTATCCTAAACTATTGTTACAACCAATTAATCAAGTTTTCATAAAATCTCAATTGTTCAAGTTTTTGTAGTTTAATAATTGCAACCAAACTTGTTGGTTAAATCCGACATCTCTTTCAATCAAATAATCATTTCAACTAAACAACATAGCAAGCTTCATAAATTGTGACAACCATTAAAATCAATCTTGTCCGCACGCAAACCACAAACTCTTCGTGGTTCGTCCTCTTACTACCACTAACACATTGTTAAGGGTAATTAGGGCATATAAATATTATCTTTGACCGGGGCGCAACACCCGATCAGAAGTCAGCCATTAGGACGTGAGGTTTGCGAAAAGACGAAAGAGAAAAAGCTGATGAGAAAGAGAAAAGAAATAGCGGATGGCGCCAATGAAGAAGCACCAGTTGAACCTAGGGATATCCGAGGATATATATGTTACAACCATGGTGTTTCTGCATATAAGGGTTAGCACTTCGCTCGTATCTCAGGGTGATCTCACTCAGGCTGACCTGCAAAACGAACAGCGTCGTTAGCCTCGTCACGGGGAAAAGGGTGGTTTTCTCCGTGACCACACCCCAGCGTGAGAATAAGTATGGGGTCATTGCAAGTAGTAAGCGAGAACGCTTGTAAATGTGATTGCAAGAGAAAGTAGATGATCACTCGTGTCTTTACCTGGTAGCCTAATACTTATTTTATAGCCGAAGGTTAATGGGCTCCGGAGATGGGCTGATGGGCCTTGGGCCCGGCCCAAGCGACCAGAGACATCCCTTTTGTCCCTCTGGGTTAGACATTAAATACCCCCTGCAGGGGAACTAATGTTTTCTATCAGGAGGTGTGGTCTGTCGGGTGCTGAATGGTGCCACATGTACAGACAGTGAGGATGGATATCTCTGGCGTCAGACCTGCTACCAGCCGAAAGTGGAGAGGGTAGAATACTCACTGGCGTATATATGGTTGGTGCACAGTCTGGTGTCTGTGTCACTATTCATTTGACACTGCCAGACGCAACCTCCCAAGCAACTATACGTTACAGCTCTGCCACTTTGTCCCCTTGAGTATGGTCAACACCTCTTAGTGCTCATCCCTTCTGCGAGGTTGTCAGCATTTTCCCGCCAGCGCAGTGTATCAGGGATAAATCCCTTTATCTACAAGACTATGAGGTGCTCTCATGTTTGTCTTGTCCTTGCAAGGTTTTAGGATTTATGACTAGAGGGTTGTATGCTCCGCGCAGGGTCTAGTAGCCTGCGCGTGTAAATCTAACTTGCCGTTGTGCCAAGTACACAAGGCTCGTTGTGTGACCTATTAGTGTTGGTCTAATTTACCGTTGCGCTGAGTGCGCAAGGTTCATTGTGTGGCCTATTAGTGTTGGTCTAATTTACGTGCACTGATACGCAATCCGTTGCGCTGAGTGCGCAAGGTTCATTGTATGACCTATTAGTGTTGGTCTAATTTACCATTGCACTGAGTACGCAAGGTTCATTGTATGACCTATTAGTGTTGGTCTAATTTACCCTTGCGCTGAGTGCGCAAGGTTCATTGTGTGATGTACTGGTGTTGGTCTAATTTACCGTTGCGCTGAGTACGCAAGTTTATTGTATGACCAAGTTGTGCTAAGGAAGGCGCACCATTGCACATTGCGCGCAAGGTTATCCTTGTGGTTATGATGTTGAGTGTATGGATCTATGCACAAGCGCATGGTTTTTGGGACCATACCCCTCCACAAGGAACGCTTGTTAACTCTCGCCTACTACATGAACACTCTTTTGCAATAACATCTACAATACACTAATCTATAACCTTGTCTTCTACCTTATAGCCTGTAACGTGATACATCATGCCTCCATTCCATTGAACACTCAACTAGGTTGCATCTTTTTTATTTCCTCAAACTTCTCACTATCTTAGGAGTTAACAAACCCTTAGTGTTATCTATGACTTGCATCACAATCACTATCCTTCTCATTAGGCACTCTCTAACATACTCAAAGCAGTTAAAACCTGTTTGTTCTTACCTTCAACTAACCTTGAATTAAAAACTTCACATATATTGTTCAATAACAAATCAGATCTGGCTCTACGTATTAAACAAGTTAAAACCATCCACATTAAACACACTTTAAGACAATGTAGTTTAATACAACCAGAAACAAATGGTTTGCCTGTAAAATGACTTCTAGTCCAATGAATGAATGGAATTTGTTGCAACCACTGGTAGGCATCCACAATTAACTTCCTTAACTCTTCCATTTTGTCATTGGATTCAGGTATTGTTAGAGTTGTTGCAATACTCCATAACATGTCCTTATATGCCTTGCCTCTCCATTGCAGCTTCATGTTTTGGTGTATGTGTCTAAGGCAGTATCTATGTTTAGCTAATGGAAACACATTCTGCAATGCATGATTAGTCCCTTCTGCATGTCTGAAATGAATGTTAAATTAGAATTCACATCACCTAGGTCATCCCTAAGATACTATAAAACCATTGCCATGAATTTAAAGTTTCTGCCTTAACAATAGCATAAGCTATTATATAAATTCCATTGTTTGGATCCGCTGTAACATGAGTTAGTAGTTGACCTGGAAAGAGGCCCTTCATAAAAGCACCATCTAAACCAACTATTTCCCTTCTACATGCTCTAAACCCCTGTTTTAGTGCACCAAGATATATGTAAATTCTCTTAAACATTCTACTCTCAGCTGCAAGATTGCACTAAGGTTCAAATTTGTTTTCCTTCTTCTTGTACCTTTCTCTTCTATTTTAGCTTAAAAGTGTGGATGTTTTCCTTCTTCTTTTACCTTTCTCTATCTTAGTTTTCACAGCATGCCTCTTAACCAACTCTTTTACTATCTTCTGCTTTGCAAATTCTTGACCAACATAAAACAATAGACTCTCAGCCAAAGCTTTCTTTCTAATCCTTCTAAGTTTTCTTTTCCTAGTTTTCTCCATGTCTTCACAAGATAAAGAACTACCAAAGGAGTTGGTGATTATTTTATCATCTGCTTCTTCTACATGAATGTTTCTAGGGCATGTTTCATGAATGTCTTCACTATTAACTTATAAATTGACCCTAAATCCCTTCATGTCAACTTCCCCCTCATCAATGATATTAGCAGGATCAACAATATCATCATCAGATTCATCCCTTGCTTCAACCATGATTTCAAGACCTTTGTCAACTACATTTGAATATGTTTTTATTGGTTCCTCTTCATTCCTTTCATTACCTACATTAGGGATGAGCTCGTTACCGACCGGTACCCGTACCAAAAGTACCGGTACTGAAAATCCCTAAACGTAGGTACCGATACCGAATATACATGGTTTAGTACCAGTACGGTATCGGTATTTGAGGGTAAAAACCGGTACCGAAAATGTCAAAAGTCGGTATCGAATTGGTACCGAGAATGTACCCGGTTCGGTACCGGTACCAAGTATCATTTGCTCATCCCTAACCTACGTTCACTTCTTGACTATTTAATGGATTCATTACATCAGCAAACATACCCTTAAACACTACATCTATAACTTCAACATTTCCTATAACACTACCCACATCTTCAACTCAGCCTACAACACTTCTTAAATTGTCAGTTTTTACACTAACTTCTACATTACTTTCACCAGCTTCAATGTAAAGGTCTGCTTCTCTATATTCACTATTATCAGGAAAATTTCTTAACAAACCTACTACATCATGATGGTTGCTTAAGGTGATCAACCTAAAATCTAGATCCTCACCTGGTTTCAGATAATGATGATGCAGATTCAAGCCTACATAACCTATCAGCAACAAACAACACTGAACTATTCCTTATTAAGCAAGTCAACATAAGCAATCTTACCATTCTTGTATATCCTAGTGGGAAACTGTGAAAACCATCCTCCATGGTGCACTTTTAGACAAAAAAAAAGTTCTTCATACAAAAAAGCAAAGATTTTTAACAAAAAAAAAATTTGATGATGGTCGGTGTAACAAACAACATAAAAGTTACGACATACATCCACTTGATAGTCATTGTCTTCCTGTCTGATATGCCACATGATGATCATCGTATTCAGAATCGTAAACCCTAGAATTATGGAGGAATTTCTATTGCCGGGGAGGTTTAGGATATGCAGTAAAAGATTTTGGTGTAGACATAAATGCTCTCACGTGATGATGCACGTTAGGGTCTATTCCGTTTGTATTTAACAATCTTTAGGCTTAGTACCTAGACAAAATCTAAACCACATAATCTGAACATATTAAAAAAAGTTAGTATTTAAAGACGAACTTGATATAAACCATAGGGTCCATCTGTGTAATTAACTCAAATAAAAATATTTTATTTTTTTAAAACTATTTAAATCAACTCATTTTGACTTATGATTTAATCCAACTTTCTTCTAATTTTTAGAACATCTCAGTATTATTTCTACTTTTCCTCTGTAATTTTGATTACAGCCCCCAATTTGACACCAACCCAAAAAACCATACAATGTTGGTGAGTGGAATCTACCCACTATGAACCAACCACCACCCGGACTCGAATAGATTCCCGAAACATAATTATGGTTTGTTTGTTATGTGATAATGGAATAGACGAAATAATGGAATAGACGAGGGAATGCAATGAATTATTACCATTTCATGTCTTGTTTGGTTACCATCATGAATGGAATAAATTATTATTGTGTATTTTTTTGTTAGGCAAAAAAAAAAGACGAAGGAATAAAATTGATGGGAGTGATAGTGGTGGTGGTTGGTGGCGGTGGAGGCGATGGCGAGTGGGTGGTGGTGGCAGGTTGCGGGTGGCGGCCACTTGTGAGTGGTGACGGCGGTGGGCGTCCTTGGTGTGTGGTGGTTGGTGGCAGCGGTGGCTGGTGGTGGCGGTGGTGGCGGCGGCGACGATGGTGGGTGGCGGCGACGATGGTGGTTGGTAGTGGCGGAGGCAGCGGTGGTGGGTGGCGGCGTGGGGTGGGGCGGGTGGCAGCGAAGACGGGCATCGGTGGTCGATGGTGGGTGGTGGCGATAATGGTTGGTTATGGTATTGTTAATGAAGTGTGAAAGATGGGATAGAATGAAAAAAAAACATGGGATAACGGAATGATATAGAGGGAATAGAATGATTATGTAATGACTCATTCTATTCTAAAAAAAAAGGTAAATGCACGGTACCCCTGACCGCGGGAGGGTTCTCCCTCCCCAAGCTAGCTTAGCCCCATAGCTGCCTGGCGGTTACTACCCAGCAGGATTATTCGGGCCAAGCTGGACTCGAACCCGCGTCCTCCCGTTTGGAATGGGTGAGGCTGACCACTGGGCTGATACCCGTGGTTGACTCATTCTATTCTATTGATCAACCAAACACACTTTTCTTCTTTACCTAATAATGATCCATTCCACAACATTCCCCAAAAACAATCCACATAAAAACAATCACTCCGAAAGAAACAAGCCACAACATCCGCTTCCAAAGACACTGTACGAAAAAGTTAATGGTGGACAAATAGAAGTAGTGTTTATTTTTATTGTATTTTTTTCTTAATGTTTATTTTTATTTGTTATATGCAATAATAAATAAGTTTACCACTTTTTGGAACCGCATTCCGAATAAGTTTCATGATACAATGGGTCAAGGAGGATCTCGTTGACGGGATAATCATCAAAACGGACCAAAACATGTCCAACGAAGAATATAATACGTCCAAATGTAGGTCCCGTACACAAAGTGGTGTGAGATGAATTCTCGTAAATTTAAGGTTAGATGTTATTTAGGTGTAAAGACTTTTTCCAGTAAAAAGTTAAAGTATTTGTATGTATTGTTGGTCAATATATAGTAAGAGAGAGACGAACACTTGTTTGTATGTATTGTTGGTTAAGGTATAGTAAGAGAGAAGACGAACACTTACATGATACATGATCTCATATTTATTATGGCTAAACCAATTAAATATGTGCAGTAGTGTTTCAGGAACCAAGTACTATTTAAACGATGTCGCCACATACGACATGTATATTTTTCTCGGAATGTGTATACGAGAGATGTTTTGTGTACCGTGTGTGGTGGGGGACCAAGTTAAAGCTGATGTTGGAAAGTGATGATCACAATATATGAGAAGTCTACTTGATAACAACAAAAAAAGTATAATATACAATCTTGTTCATTCTCTACTTGCTTCAACTATAAATTATAGGGTTGCTAAAAGCCAACCTCACTAAGCATTCAACACAATCAAAATACCCCATAACAAACTTATGCTTACATTTGTAACACGCGTGTGCGCGTGCGTGCGTGTGTCCGTGTATATGCTTTACGCCCGTTAGCAAGTTGTAAACCTTAATAATCAAATGGATGGTTGTGATCAGGACAGCAAGATAGGCCCATTCTCGGCGGCAGTCCTAGCATTTTCATGACCATTATTGTGCCTCGTTAATTGCACGTCACGAGAGTAATGAGTTCTTGCTTTTGCATAAGGAGCGCCTCTTGCTGTTTATCATATACAAACAATATAGTCAAATGAACTTAACAAGAACGATTTTAATGATGTTTTGTGGGTAAAAATGTAATTTACCTGCGATTTGCTGAGTTCGAAGGATGTTTTGACGCCTTTTCCACCAGCATGTTAAGCACGTGGCAATTAGAAGAAGTCCTGCGCATGCTCCCAACGCGATTCCGATCTTTGCACCGGCAGAAAGGTGGGGCCCGCAGGTTGGTAGTCCAGGTATCCCACAAAGACCATCATTATCTGTAAAACTGCAAATGCCAACAATTAATATTATGATAAATTCATTTTACGTCACCTATTATTAAATAAAAAAAGAGAAAAATGCCCGGATAGTCCCTGTGGTTTGCTCCGTTCTCGGATAGTACCTGAAGCAGATGGGGGTTAGTTTTTGGTGTTAAGTGGTTGTGAAATGACTAAAATGCCCTTAATGTAAAACAAAATAAAACACCACCATCATCACCGTCCACAACCACCTCCCGCCAGAACCGCCGCCGCCGCCATCATCACCACTGCCACAACCACCATCGCCGCCATCATCACCCCTGCCACAACCACGCGATTAAGGATTTCTCTCTCATTCTTCTCTCTGTTTCCTCTCTCTCTCTCTCTCTCTCTCTAACATTCAGATGTTAATGAATCTAATGAGGTCTGAAAGGGGTGTTTCCTTGACGAATCTGATGTTATAAAAGATTACCTCGACGAATCTGATGAGGTCTGAAAGAGGGGTTAGTGGTGGTGGTTTCCTTTACCGGTGAGGTTTGGAAGGGGTTTAGTGGTGGTTGTTTGAAAGAGTGTGAATCGGTGGTCAACGGTGGTGGTTGTCTGAAAGGGGAGATTGTTGCAGGTTGCCTGAGATGGTAACCGGTGGTGGTTAGTGGTAACCGGCAACACCTGTATCTCGTTTTTCTGGCAAAAAGAAAGCCAAAAAGGCATGCCACAAATTTGATTTCACTTTACAGGTGATGCCAATTGCATTTTGATTTCACTTTACAGATTTGATCCATTTTATGCTGAACATGGCAGCAGTGGTGACTGGTGATGCACATCACATGTTGGATCAAATGCCAAGGTGAAGTTTAATGTTGCCGCTGAAGTTATTGAGTCAGTTGATAGTGAGTTTGCATTGAAATAAATTGCTGATGATTTGGCCAGAGATTTAGTTTGGCCGGAGAGGGTGGGTGGGGTGTTTTATGATAAAAAAAAAGTGAGTCCACTTTATGTATTAAATGATTAATTACATTAATTAATTTTTTAAATAGTAAGGGCATTTGGGTCATTTCACCCCCTACTTAACTGAGAAAACTAACCCCATCCACGCTAGGGATTATCCAAGAACGATTGTGCAAAAGTTGGGGACTATAGCTGTAATTTTAGAAGTGCAGGGACTATAGGTGAAAACGAAGCAAACCACAGGGACTATCCGGGCATTTTTCTCTAAAGAAAAACTTAAAACCTACTTGAAGCTTGCTCTGTGCAATAGCCTTCCTCCTAATGCAGCTGGAACTCTTCCAGAGAGGGAGTTGCCATTAAGATTCCTGCAACATGATCGTACAAACACGTCATTGATTATAGTGATTGGTGAAGTACAGGCATTTACATATTTATCGCACCCATCGAAAATATATTTCATATGTTTACATTTTCACGTTTTGCTTGTGAAAAACAAAAGGAAAAAGATAAAAGCATCTTACAATATCCGGACTGATGTCAACCCTCCAAGGCTTTCAGGAATGGATCCATTAAAGAAATTGTATGAAAGGTCTCTGCAATGCAAATCTTTGTCTAAATACTTGAAACAATTACAGATTTAGGTAAAGACACATAAATTATACTTACAGTACTTGTAGACTAGTAATTTTTCCAAGCGATGAAGGAATATGCCCCTGGATGCTATTTTCACTCAGATTCCTGCAAGTGCACAGAGTTATATCTCCATTCGATATAGATAAGGTGTGATGTAAAAGAAGAGTTTTATTAAAAAAGAGGAGATTATGTGGTTATCTAAACTTACATATGTTCTAGATGACTCAGCTTGGATATGTCCTCAGGTAAGAATCCTCTCAAACCCTGGTTGTCGAGACCTCTGTATAGAGAGTTAGAATTGTGTATAAGAGATGGGTTAAAGTTTAACAAAATAAAGCAACAGCATTTCGTACATTACATGATTTACTCACATATTAATAATTAATGATTTGTGAATTGTGAGTTCTTTGATCATATTATCAGTGCATTTTTACTCGCTGTTTTATGGTGTCTGTCAAAAGTCAAAACCATGGCCTTGGCTCAAGTGTGTAGCATATCACGAAAGGATATTGGGTGGAAATGAAGAGTTGACTACTAACCCAAAACCATAGTTTGTATGTGAATTAAAAAAAGTTGTTCATTCATGCAAGAGTAGATTGTCTACTAGTGGCATCTGGTTTCAAACTTTCAGCAACAGGAATCCTCATGGAACCACCCAAGATTTCAGCAATGCCCGAGTGGCAGGTTCCTAAATCCTACAGGAGCTGCGAGGGGTATTTTAGATCTAACAGGATACTACTGAACATTCGTATGCTATTGTGTAGCTGTTGATGGATGGAACAGCTGAAAAAAGACAACTTCAAGTGGAGTGAAGAGCACTGCAAGCCTTTGAAAAAAACTACAAAAAACAATGACCCAAGTATCGGAGCTTGCTTTGCAGAATTTTAGTCCACCCTATGTAGTAGTTAGTACCTGCTGCCTCTGGCCATGGATCGGGCGCTTGGTTTAAAAAGGCAGGCCTTTTTTAAGTGCACTTGAGGTGCAATTTCTTGGGAAAAAAGATTGATCCTGAGGTGCACGCCTGGTGTATTTCCCAGATTATTGTGCAGCAGGTCGTTGTACAACATGCTTTTCAAGTTGAAAAGCATGTTGTACATGTTTGTAATTTTTATATTCAAACATATATAAAGCTTAATTGTCTCAAATATTGGGTATATGATGCTAGAAACATCTAAAAATATATATAGTTATTTGCGCCTCGGGTACAAAAAGAGGTGCGCTTTTGCACTTCGCGCTTGGCACCTCAGTTTTAGACATTGTCGCTTTTGAGCGCTGCTCACTTTTTAAAACCAAGATCGGGAGCGACTTTGATGCAAGAAGGCTTTTCGAAATGATAGTGAATCGATACAGCTGGTGTTATTTGTTGAGAGAGACAGTTCATGATGCGTAAAGACTAAGGGAGCTTGAAGTACCTTTTGGAACAACAAATGGTGAATGGAGAACATCAAGGGTAGTTGTCAAAAGCCTTGGATTATGACTTTGAGATACAGTACCAAGGGAAATGATAGTGAGAATAAGGCAGCTACATCAACGAGGAGAGGAAGTGAAACTGGTGGTGCTCTTGGCTCCATGGGTTTTGGATTGGGATGAGATGCTGTGAGAACTTTTGCAAGACCCAGAGTCGAATCAAGTTACAAACAAGACACCAGGGAGATGTGTTTACTATTGAAGATAAGAGATTGTATTGTATTGTTTATCATGTATGATTACTACTACCACATGCTTTTCCACATGTGTATAGGTAGTTAGGTACTTTCAAGGGGGAAGAGCGATGGGCTCGCGTGTGATGTTTATAGCTACTTTTAAGGGGTTAGTGCTACTGAGTAGTTTCCTGCCTCCTTACTCTTTTGTTTATTGCTACTATAGTTTACTCACCACTTTATGCTAGCCGTAGTGTATTACTGCCATTTTTGGTACTTTATGGTTGTTGCTTTGATTCTCTTAGTCACTTTTTATGTTATCTAGTTTACTATATTGTACGCATAAAAATATAACTTTTTATGTTATATTATGGTACCTAAACTATAATATTTAGTTTTTTTTTTTTATGTTGCAGACTGTAACACAAATCAATTGGAGAAACCATGTCAAGTGAATGCATAAGAACTTACAGCCCATCAATAAACCATTTACGTTTAGTGCTATCAAATTGACAATCTACTCCACTCCATGGATGTTGTTGTGGAACACATGGATCACCATTCCATCCAAAACGAAGCGGAAGACCAAGTGCACTCTTTAACTTTTGTAGAGCCCTTACTACAAATAAAGAAGAAAGTTAATATATTTACTAAAAATACTTCTTAAAGATTTAACTCCATCATATGTTATACGTCACTACTCAACAACAAAGTTTGTCAATTTACATTGGGTAAATTGCATTTTAGGTCCTTTAAGTTTGAGCAAAATTGTAGGCGTTGTCCTTTAACTAACGAAATTACACTTGATGTCCTTTATGTTACAATTTATCATCATGCGGTGTCCTTCTGCCCTAACACCAAGTTTATTTTTTCTGTTAACTCTCAACACGTGCCACTCACAAGAGGGCATAATGGTCATTTTCACTTAAAAACAAAAAAAGTTACCCGTGAAACTTCGAGAGGAAGATATACTTTAAGTGAAATGACCATTAATACCCTCATGTGAGTGGCACGTGCTAAAAATTAACATAAAAAATTAACTGGGTTAGGGCAAATGGACATCGCATGGTGAGAGATCGTAACATAAAGGACATCCAGTGTAATTTGTTAGTTAAAGGACAACGCCTGCAATTTTGCTCAAACTTAAAGGACGTAAAATGCAATTTAACCAATAAGAAAGATAGAAAAGGAAGTTCACATATTATCTACTAAAGGACAACGCTTGCAGTTTTGCTCAAACTTAAAGGACGTAAAATGCAATTTAACCAGTCAAGAAAGATAGGAAAGGAAGTTCACATATTATCTACTAAAGGACAACGCTTGCAATTTTGCTCAAACTTAAAGGACGTAAAATGCAATTTAACCAGTCAAGAAAGATAGAAAAGGAAGTTCACATATTATCTACATACAATACCTAGCATTTTACTTGTTTATTTTGTCATCAAAAGTGCTAATATTAACAAAACATAGCTGAAAAAATACCTTCCTCGATTAACGTTTTGGCCTCGGCATTGACAATTTCAAACACCTCTATGGCGCTGATAATAGTATGACTACCTTTTACAGGGTTCAAAGTTATCGTCAAACTTCTCCCACTAACAAGAATCGTTTTGTTCAACACAAGAGCACTATTTACACCTCCACTCATTTTCACAATATCGATTTCTTGAAATTCCGTATCACCATTTATTAAAACGTCAAAAACCCGTTGTCCTTCCCCGTGACTGAAGGATCAATCTCAGCAAAATGCAACCAAATGGAGTAGTTTCTATTTGGGTCGACATCCATTGTGTAAGCTAAATCTGGCTGATTATCAGTGCTAATAAGCGCGGTTTGGTAAAGTGCTTCTGGATAATAGTTTGGTACTTTCAAGGATAACTTGATGGTGTTTTTCGTCGTCAAAACTCGGTCAGAACTTTGACCGAAAGTAGTAACCGAATTCCAAAATCGGTCTCCGCCCCAGTGGTCCCCACTGTAATCCACGTCAAACTTAGGATTCTT
This sequence comes from Scalesia atractyloides, assembly GCA_947069175.1. Classification (NCBI taxonomy): domain Eukaryota; kingdom Viridiplantae; phylum Streptophyta; class Magnoliopsida; order Asterales; family Asteraceae; genus Scalesia; species Scalesia atractyloides. Next base: position 64,693,219 of record CAMTDV010000007.1, on the reverse strand, counting down.
AGCACCGCAACTGAGTCTTTTATGTGTTCTCAAGATCGTTCCTCGGCCCCATCCGGGCCCGAAATTATACACGTTATTGCCAACTTGGAGAATTTCGATCGAAAGTACAGCCGGATCTCCGTGACCCGTGCTGTGAAAGCAAATCGAGGCGGTTCCATCTTCGAGAAATACAATCGATTCAACAAAAGCTTGCTCGTCATCGTGGTTACTCCAACCTGATTGCATTGAGTAAACTAGGGTTCCTTCTATGGATACGTCAAACAAAGGTTCGTTGTCAAAGGTGGGATCCTTAACTAACCCGAAAAAGATTCTAATAGAATAGTGACCGTGCGGTACCCGCTCTATGTGGTAGCAATTTTCGGGACCCTCGGATAAGGGGAAATAGCGAACGGTTTGAAGAGGAGGAGTGATGAAACTTGGACGGGTTGCGTTAGTGAAGTATCCGCCACTGTATCCGAAATCTCTATACCAAAAAGTATTTGTTGGTTGTGTGTGGACATCGTTGCGGGCTCCACAGCTTATCCTTAGAGCATATGGTGCTGCATTCACAAATATTCAAATAGATGCAGTCACTATAAATTTATATATACAATAACTCAAAACAATATTGAGCCACACGTTCTAAAATTAAGTTATTGCATGTTGACAAATCACAGGGTTCATATAACTATGAGAATTTTGCAACATCAGATATGATAAATCACATCCCATTCGAGGAAATATTGTGATTTGTGGATCAAATTTCGACTGTTGCAAGCAAAAATCCATCGTAATTCTCATTCCAATTTACTCGATTGAATCGCACTTATTAGATTGTTAAGCAAAGGTCTCCACTTCCTAATTAAAACAAGAGTGATCTAAACTATTTTTGTCATTTGATAAAAAAGAAAACCTAAATCATTAACTCAGCTTTCTTCAACAGTTCAACCAATTAGTTTGCTGGCCAATAAATGTTTAATTAAAGATTAAAGCAACATAAACTTTACAGTCACATATTTTATACAATCTCACAAAATACAAATCAGTAATAAATCCCCAAATTGTTACAATTCACATCAGATACAAATATATACAATCGAATGTAAGCATAAAACGCCAAAATAAACCAATCTAATAGCTAGAAACTAAACAAAATAAACCAAAATGAAACAAAATTGAGCAATCTAGCATAAGTAAAGTATTAACAAGTAGCAAAAGGTAATCGAAAGAAGAAGAAGAAGAATGTGATTGAGGAAAACCTTGGAGAGAAGGTGTGAAAGCTGCAACGAAAACGATGAGGAAAATGAGGAGTGAGAGTGGTCCACGCATCTTCGTCTCCAATCGAGTTGCAGACTCTCTCTCTCTCTCTATCACACAGACACACACAGAGTGAAATTTCTCTCTCTAAAACTCAGTGTTGAATCTTCTTTTCGCTTTCACAAATTTGGAGAGAGAATGGGGTTTGTAGAGAGAGAAAGACAGGGATGAGTAAGAAAGTCTTTGGGACGTGGACCGCATTTAGACACTAATTTTGTTATTTTATTTTGCTTTCTGGATTCATTTTATAATATATATTAAATCGATGAAATAATTTATAATCCATGTTTATATATGGAAATACTATAATTGGTAGGATTTTTTTTTTTGGGAACATTACGGAAACAGTTTTAGATGATCAAAAGTTGTTAAAACATCTATGGAAATTTAGTCTTTGACAAAGCAATCAAATGTCATTTCCATTGATCAGAATAAACAGTTAAAATCTAGGCTTTTTCAGGGTCGTCCTAACCTTTTTGTATGTCTAAGACGAAGTAAAATTTCAGGGTCGTTTTTTCTTCTCTGGTTGTTATAAACGATACTTCTTTATCCATGTTTGGAACCAAACAAGAATCTACCACAACTATATCAGAGAGTGGTTTTACTTGTATAAGAAATCAAACAAGTCTAAAGCAATAAATTTGCACTAATATTAATAGTTAGCATATTCATTTTCTTTTAAGTGGAGGCCCAAGCCTAGATTACTTGTACTATAGGTCCGGTCCTGACTACTTTTGATCGTCAGATGAGGCTTAGCCTGCCCTTTAAGAATGGCTAAAATTTAATGTATATTTCAAAAACTTTTGACCAACTAAGACTATTTTGGTAATTTCCTACTTTTATGTTAATATTTTTTATTATTTTGAAGGTTATTAATAATTGAATAACGAATAAAAATATCAATATTAGACACGGAACCAAGTTGTTCAAGAACAACGTCGTCGGGTTTCTCAACCCTTTGTCTTGGAATTAGTCACTTCTATTTCCTAATGGGGATAAAAGAAGGGGATAATTAATCATGCATCATTTGGTGGCGTTGATAGCCGAAAGACAAGGGAGTACATTTTCTGATCGGCCTTTGTCTTATTTTTGAGGTGTTATGTGCCTTATGTCCAAGGCTTGATGCAATACTATTATCGAGTCGAGGGTTTCATTGGAAGCAGTTTTTCTGTTCCTACGAAGTAAAGGTAAGGTTGTTGACATCTTGCTCTACTCAGACCAATATTAGATTACTATTGATAGGATTTATTGAGTAAAATGATGTGATATATGATACGATATTTCCAATAGGGCAACCTCTAATTCTTTCCTTGAAGCATGCCAATTTAAGTTATATTTTTTTAATTTAAAGACACATTATCATTTATAGTAATTCAACTATTTGTTAGTATATACACACACAATTTAAAAAAAAGATTATTTATAATATTTCAGTTAAAAAGAAACTTACATGTTAACATGTAACACACATAATAAAAAGAAATTTTAGGATTACCATCAATAAACAAGTCATCTTCATAGTTAAAGGTTCCCGTCAAAATCAGAAGGACCATGCTGCTAAATTTTGGTGTTATTTATTTATCATCTTCTTAACAAGTATAATTTTTTTGTTATTAAATGAATAGATTGTCGGTCCAATAATTGTTTTATCATTTTTATCCGACATATATCCATCAAATGTCGGGTCAAGTCTTAAATCTCAAATCATTTATAAGATCAAATATGCCAATATGGCAAAATAACAAGGGATCCAACAGAACGGCACATTTATGTTTTCTCATTTGCCCGTTTTATGAAGTATATGCTCTATATTTATCGTATCGGTGGTGTTCGGCTACGTATGGTATCGTATTCTATGATTACGTGTCATTTTGTTGTAAATTCACTTGTACTCTTGTGTGTCGTATTATATCTATACGTGTCGTACCGTATCATTACTTGACGTGTTTTGTCGTTCCATGTCGTATTATGACGTATATTGTTTGTGGGTGTCGTATTATGGCGTATATTCCATATGTGTTGTATCAGTGGCGTTCGGTATTGTTACGTTTATTGTTTGTATGTGTCGTATTAGGGTGTAGATTGTCTGTATGTGTCCTATTTTGACGTATTTTGTCTGTACTTATCATTATTGTGTATTATGCTTGCACAATGTCGTATTTTGGCGTATAGTTTACATGACGTATGTATCATTATACAAACGAAACACTTGAAATACTATGCTAAACTATAGAATAGTATAGATCTCGTATCATAACATGGATACTATAATATAAGTATAGTATAGTATAATCAACTATAGGTGTAGTATAAATCTCGTATAGGCTTATAGGTGTAGTATAGTACAGTACAGTGGTATAGTACAATACTACAGTATAGTACCGTACAGTAGTATAGTATAGTACAGTACAGTACAGTATACTATAGTAAAGTACAGTACAGTATAGTATAGTACACTATAGTATAGTATTGTACACTATAGTATCGTACAGTACAGTATAGTAAAGTACACTATAGTATAGTACAGTACAATATAGTATAGTACAGTACAATATAATATAGTACAGTATAGTATAGTACAGTATAAATGTAGTATATAACACGATTATAACATAGATACTATAGTATAAGTACAGTATAATAAACATGTATCAAACCTATATACACGATAAATTTTTAAAAATGTTTTTGTTTTAAAAAAATAAAGAATTCTTTTATTAAACTTTGTTAAAACTATAGATTATTGTATAAAAACTGTAAAATAAAACACAATTCAATACGACCCGTATAGGTCCAACCGTCGCTAAACACATATGCAGACTTGACTTTTGCATCTATACGACCCGTATAGAAATCAAAAGGTGTCCAAATAGATTTCAGAGTGTGCCAATAGAGCAAGTCTTAAAAATTCAAAAAACATCTTACATCAACACTGAGTTAAACATTGAAAGGTAAAGTAGTAAAAGAAAACTACAACAATCTAAAACATAGTATACAAAGAATAATAGGAAAAACCGAAGGAGTGCAACACATCACTTTGACAAACATATATCCTAGAATCTGAACCTGTGTTTGATCCAATCCAAAGTTGTTATTTGATTCCCTCTATAATGTTTGTGACAGGAAGTTTCCCCGTGTTGAAAACCCAAACATTCCTACCGTTCTATAAAAAAAATTAGGTCATTATCCATAATCCAACACTCTTATTGTCCTTTTTAGTTTGAGTCCTACAAAGTTGGTTAAAATATTAATATATGTAAAGTAATGAGTTAGTAGGATTTGCACGTTACGGTGAGACTGTTAATCTAGACAAATAAATAAACTTAAAATGTTAAATCACGCATGCACCTTGCGCATAATCACGTAAAACTTTTTATATATAGAGATAACCCATATAGATAATAAATAAATTGAAACGATAATATTGGTTCGTTATACAACGTGCAATCGCTACAACAGAGAGAACCCAAATGCTCAAAATGATCCACATTGATCGAGAACTATAAAAATTAACGCAAAAATAGATCATAAATTAAAGTTTTGCACATCAATAATTTTTTACTGAGATCATATATAGGAAAAATAATTCAAAAGATCTTTATTAAAATCCCTTTTGTACATATGAAAAGAGCGTTGTTTTGATTTTTATAAAATAAATTTACAATTTTAACTTATTTGTTTATTAGATTAGCCTAACTCGATTGGTTTCAATAATTAGTTTAACTTTTTTTATTAATAATAAGTTTGATTTGGAAGACATAATTGATGAATTTAAAATTTTAAAGGTAATCGGGCTGACTTGTAATTCTTCTATAGGTACTTACTATTTCTCTTGCATTATCATAAATATTTTAGGTATTTGTTTGTTAATCAATAATTAGTTTTTTTTATGTATAAGAACACCCTTTGAATGAATAAAGATTAATTAGATATTCGGAGTTATTATTGTTTGACCCGAAACGAACCGAGTCTCCGACCCGAACATATAACCCGAAACATAGCAATATGAATCTTTTTTGGGTCCCATGACTTTCGGCCCCCATGGAATCTTTGGTCAAGCTTCGCCACTGAGGGCTTGATAACGCCCTCAGCACCACCCCTTTGAGCGTCATAGGGGCATGGAAATAGAGAGACGCTTCTAGTATAACGCCAAATTATGTGAAAAAAATTGGAAAGTAATTGAAAGGGTATTAAGGGGCGTTGAACAACTACACGTGTTTTGAAGGAGCGTTATGATACTGATATGACGAAATGTTCTCATAAACATAACAAGAGTAGATTATACATGTCCATATGTCGAAATTTTACATTTCACCCTAGCAGAGAGATTATAGAGTTTGGACGAACATCACCCATGTAGTCCCTGCAATGGATGTCGTTAAGAGTGTATGTTAATCATTGCAAAATGCCTAATTACCCTTCATTAAATTTTAAACAAATACATCAAATTAACGTCAGTTAAAAGACTAAAAAGAAATAACCAATCATTCCGAACATTGTTCTCCCCTAATCGATCTTAGCCCCCTATCCACCATTGACTTCCTCCCTACCCTCTTGGATCTCAAAAATTTTGAAGTGACATCCATTACATAAACTAAATGCGAACATTCTTACAAAAAGTAGGGACGTACCCACAATTTTTTATACTAAGGGTGGAAGATAATATTTTTTTACGTACTATAAAGACCTGCCATGTAATTTATTCTAACATAAACATCATACGATAGTATAATTGCCTAAAATGTATACCGTGAACAAATTTTCAACAACTTATGCCCCGTATTTATCCATACAAGCTTTAGGGCATATCGAGCAAGATTTTTTGACCGTTATCCCGATTAAGGGATTGCACAATGCATGTCTGCAGTAGAATACAGAGCCATTCTCAAATACCGGTTGATGATCGGAAGAGGAAACCTGCCTGATATGTCGTAAAGCTTGTATGGATAAATACGGGGAGCACGCAGTTCATTGTAAAGAGCTCCATGGGTTCAAATATCGGCATGACTGGGAGTGAGATGTTTTGTGAGACATCTTAAGAAGAGCTAGGATTTCTGCTAAGAAAGAGGCCTCTGTGAATTTCCTCATGAACCCTATGGAAGGGAGATATACTCTGCGACCAGCGGATCTGCTCGTCTTTGGCTGGGATGGGGGAAACATGCTTGTGTGGACCTCACGGGGGTTTCCCGTTTTGTTGATTTAAGGGAAAACGGTTTGTAGCTGGACAAGCAGCAAGAAAGGCAAAATCAAAGAAAGTAGATAAGCACGCTAAAGCTTGCGTAGAGAACCAGCATGTCTTTGTCCCTTTTGCCTTTGATACATTTGGCTCCCTAGCGCCAGAAGCTATCCATTTCTTGACAAGGGTCAAACGGGTCATTCACAACAATTGTTCAACCCCGTGGAGGGGGTGGTGGTGGTTGTCTTTGGAAGGTTAGGGTTTGCAATTCAGAAAGGGGTGGTGGCGCAACTTGTTGTCCGTCTACATTCTATTTTGATGTAACTTGGCAAGTTTTTTGGTGAAATATAAATTGCTTATTTATATTTGATATAAACTAGTGGAATTCTCCATGCTTCGTGAAAGATTCTTGGTCAGTTACAGTGATATTTGTAAAAATCCAGACCAGTCTCTGATTAGTCGTCGATTAATCACTAATCGGAGGTCCACTAACTAATTCACTTGACGGTCAATGGCGGTCCTATTTTAGCCAAATTTTGGCCAGATCTCAGCCAAATTTCAAACAAACCTTATAAGTTATTACCAATTACTTAAAATAGGTCAATTAGAGGTTAAAACTTGTCTACTTAAAAAAACTACGTATAAAAATGTGTGTACGTATATATAACTATAAATTACATATAAAAATCTTAATCCGATTAATCGCTAGTCGGTACCACACCGACTGACTAGCGCCTAGCGATTCTTATAACACTTACGGTTCAATGTCTTACCGTATTAATATGATATTGATACTTAGTAAAGCAATCAACACGTATTATGCATCAATTGAAAAGAATACAAATGAATACCGGTCCAATGTTATTCGGATGATATTGGTTCGATTCTCCATGGTACCAATATTGGTACTAGTATTCATTTATTGTCCTAATCATCGCAGACAGAGTTGTAGAAATGATATATTATCGAAATTGGAAACCATAAAATGAATACATATATCGGTACTGATGTTGTTCGATTCGATACGGTATGGTAACAATACAGTGTCAATTTATTTGAACTGGAAAATATAAAAATAAATATCTGTACCTATGGTTGTAAAAATCCCGACTAGACCGATTAATCACAATTAATTTCAATTAGTTCCAATTAATCGCTAGTTTCTGCCCCATCGACCGACTTACGACTAACTATTATTACAACATTGCAGTACTGACGCGGATGTTGTTCTTTTAAATTTTTTAATATAAAACATAGAAGGACTTTGTCAATGTTCACGAGGGTTTGTAATTTAATAATAGTTTATTTATTATGTCTATGAATTGTTACAATCAAATTTATCAATAATGTTATCGAACATCGTAACAAACACGTAAAGCTTTACTAAAAGGAAATAATGCAAGCTTAATGTGTAAGGTTATGTCCAAAATACAAACATGTTTCGCATTGTCACCTCATTCCTCTTAGAAGTACACTTCTTGCAAGTTTGGAAAGGTTTTGACTGATAACGTTGGAAGTCAAAGTGTAAAAAGTCTTTAAAAATGGCCATACAAAAAGTCAACGCTACACAGTGATATTTGCATACATCGTTGCGCAATATCGGCAACTTTCCCGTCAACTCCTTTTAAGAAAAAGAGTTAAATGCTTCTTTGGTCCCTGTGGTTTGCGAAAATTGCAGACTTGGTCCCAGTGGTTCACTAATTACACGCTTGGTCCTAATAGTTGTAATTTTTGCACTCGGGTGGTCCTTATCACTAACCTATGTTAAGTTTTTCAGTTAAATACGTGCAAAATTACTAACTTGCCCTAAACAAATAAAAAAAGAAAAAGAACTGAATCCTCCTTTATCTTCTTCATCATCTCCCCGCTCTCTCTCTCTCTCTCTAAAACCCACCACCCACCTCCACCGTCAGCCCATCACCACCACCACCGCCACCTTCAACCCACCACCACCTCCTCCATCGCCTCCTTCAACCCATCACCACCACCTCCACCGTCAATCGACCACCACTACCTTAAAATATTAATATGCAGAAAAAATAAGAAAGAAGAATGAAAGTGTTCTTCAATAGTAGAGGTTGTTACCATCACAATTTCACAACGCAGAAAATAAATTCGCCACTGTTAGCGAATGTGTTCAGGTTGGCCCGACTCTTCTTTGGGTCGGGTCGTGGGCCGGAAGCCCGGACAACGAGGTTGAAGCCACACAGTTCTTTAAGTTACTTGGGCTATTAACAAATATGGGTTGGGCAAATAAAGAGGATGGGTGGTTTTGGAAGGAGGCTGTTACAAAGCCTCTTACTGTTGCTTCTTTTAGAGCAAAATTCCATTGAGCTTCGATAATTAATAACGTAGAAGGCAAGTGGCCTCTTTGGAACAATTGGGTCCGGCCCAAAATCAACATCTTCTGTTGGGAGCATCCATGAACCATATCCCGTCCAGGTAGGGTCTCGCGCAAAGAGGTATTTTAGTGGTGGTCGATTGACGGTGGAGGTGGTGGTGATGGTTGGTGGAGGAGGTGGTGGTGGGTTGAAGGTGGCGTGGTGGTGGTGATGGGCTGACGGTGGAGGTGGGTGGTGGGTTTTAGAGAGAGAGAGAGGGGGGGGGGGGGGGGAGGATGAAGAAGATAAAGGGGGGTTCAGTTCTTTTTTTTTTTATTTGTTTAGGGGTAAGTTAGTAATTTTACACGTATTTAACTGAAAAACTTAACATAGATTAGTGATAAGGACCACCCGAGTGCAAAAATTACAACTATAGGACCAAACGTGTAATTAGTGAAGCACTGGGACCAAGTCTGCAATTTTCGCAAACCACAGGACCAACCAAGCATTTAACTCTAAGAAAAATAAGAAAGTTTAGAGCCTTTTTCCCATATAAGTGTATTTGAAAAAAAATATTTGCCTAAATAAAGGTATTTTCAAAAATATTTATTAAAATGTATGTTTTTAAAAACATACTTATTTTTCTCACACCTAATCTTATTGGGTAAAGTAATTTCTATTTAAAACAATATTCCTTAACAAAAGTTAAAAAAATAAGTTCTAAAAAACTAAAAAAATACTATTGGATCATGAAATTTTATGAAAAGGTTTTTAATTTCTTTTTAATATAAACGTTTTCTTTTGCTTTTATTAAAGCGTTTTTAATATAAAATTTTATATTCTTCCATAAATATATTACTAGTTTACTTACAAATACTTTTTTAACAGTTTTTTAAAATTATATCTAACTTTTAAATACATTTTTAAATAATTTAGAATATGTATTTTCCAAGACAATCTTATGAAATAGCATGATTAAATGATATGAGTTTCAAACGGTTGATTTGATTTAATATTCTTAAAAACATCATCTTTTACTGACGATATCATATTTATATATTTTTTTAAATTAAGATTTATTTATTTTTATAATGTAAACTATTAAATTTTTTTAAAAACAGTTATTACATAAAAGATAAGGGTTTGAATATGTGATAAGATACAAACCTAATGTAAAATTCATGAGTTTGGTTTAGTATAAACATGTTAGTTTTAGGTGAACTTACGAACATGTTTAGCTAACCGGTCAATTTCGTGTCAGCCCGACTAGTTTGTAGGTTGACCCATTTAACCTATTTTTTTATTTGACTTATTGATATGTGTTTTATGTCAAAATTTATTTGGTTGAGTCTGTTTCGCTTCGAAAACTTGACCCGTTTAATACCCCTAAATTGAATGATATGTATGACATATTAAAACGACTAATGACAAACATTTATAAAAAATATTGTTATGTAAGTTAAAAAATATATGAGAAAGAATAAGGACAACGTTCTTAAAAAATAGTTAAAGGAAATATTAATATTAATAAATACTTTAAATAACATTTAAATAATTTTTTCAAAGTCTTACGACGTGTTTTTTAATTGAACTGCAATATTTTCCTTTAACTCATATTAAATAACATATTTTTGTAAAGAAATCACTTCACAAGATTTGAGTGAGAAAAAATAGGTTTTTTTAAAAAAAAAACACCTATCTTGGTAAATACTTTTTAGAGTATCCATTTAGGTAAATAATTTTTTCAACTACACTTTTTTTGGGAAAAAACTCAAAAGTTTTTTCATATTTTAATTATAATAAAAAATAAAAGATTTGTCAATCTTAAGGTGAAGAAATACATAAATTAGAAGAATTTAATAAAGCTTCATTATTGGTAAAAAAGTTTAGTTTAATATCCTAAAAAAGCGACACATTTACTATGACTTGTTACCAATTAAAGAGGTCAAATTCGGTAAAATGACGTCCAGGTGTTCATAAATGCTGTCGTGGTTTTTTTTTCGGGTTATATAACATAGTAGAATATCTATTTAAAACAACTAAATTGATGATGTGGTGTTTTCTTTTTTGAACGACAACTTTCATTAAAACGACTATCAAGAGGATAGATAAACACAACAATAAGACAAGTTATAACAAAAAGTTACATCAATCTTTAGATGAGAGGGATTTAAACAGGGACCGATTCTTAATCAAAGTCACGAGAGAGATTTAATATCTTTCACCGTTTTCGTTGCTAGAGCCGTGTGATTGGCAAAAACTTGCTCGTTCCTCGTTTTCCAAATACACCAACAAGCCATCATTTTTTGAGCACAAATTTCTTTCACTCCTTGTCGTATAGGAACTTGAACCCAAGATCTCTCTATCCTAAACCAAGATGTTTAAAAGCTTTGTCTTTACCAATTAGTAAAGCCATTGACAAGCCGTCCTTATCACACCTTTAGACTAAAAGAATCTATGTAGATATTGATTGTGATAGTGCCCTCCGAGTAACGTATGTTAATAATGTATTAAAACAAAATCTTTAAAAGGTAGGTTAATCCTTAATTCTTAAATAACAAACTACTAATAAGACTCGCGTGCGTTGCAATGCCGGTACATCGCAAACATCGAATAGATTAGTCTAAACGTTATGTGATGCGTTAATCATATGAAAACACGTGTTTCGACGTATTTTTTTAAACTCAATGCAACCTATATAAGCATTGCGATTGGACTAAAACATAAAGAAATCAAATTTATATCGTACAATTATAAAATATTATATGTGGCCCGAATCGTACATAGAAAATGTAACAGTTATTATGAAAATGTTGACACGTATAATCAAAAGAGATTAATTAGAGCTTTAAAAAAAGGAAAAAAGAAACAGCAATTTGACTCCACTTGGATCGAAACAAAATTTACAAAACATTCATAAAATCACGAAAACATATTATATTTGATCTGGCTCGTTTATCAAAAGTTTACGTCTAAACATACACCAAATCAAATTTATACCGAAACGTACATAAAAATATGTACGTGAAATTTGTTTTCTAAACGAAAAACGTACTATACTTAACCAGACTTGTTTCCATAAAAAGTTTACGTTGAAACGTACAGCAAATCGAATTTATATCGACACGTACATAAATATATGCACATAAAAATGAGTTTTTCTTAAGTAAAGGAGATATAGCTGTAAATTTAAAAAAAATATTAGTAAAAATTTAATAGGTTAAATATGTTCGTAAATCGTGCCAAGTAGCACTAATGCCACAACACTGCCAGCGATCACCAACATCAGAAGATCTCGTAAAAATAAAATAAATAAAAAAGTAAAAAATAACACCGAACGAAAAACAGATGTAAAATCGTTGAACCACGCATACCCATTGCAGCGTGTTAATATGAAAAAAGGAGACATAAATGTAAAACGTAGAAAGAAATAATTAAGTTGATCTAGGACCCGCGTGTTCCGACGAACTTGTCAAACGAAGAAAAATAGACGTGTTGCGTCTGCCTGACAAACGGGAAAAAAACAGACGAAAAAACGTTGAACTCTACACGCATGTTGTGGCGTGTTGACTCGAAAAATTTATAACGAAACTTAAAACAAAAAACTTGTGAAAAAGAGAAAATATGAGGGACCAAAGTTGAAAATAAAAAAGTATTGGGGTTAAATTACAAAAGATAAAAAAAAACTTTTTGTTAAAAATAAAAAAAGTCAAAGAACTTAAAATGCAAAAGATTAAAATCTTTGAGTTAAAGATGAAAAATGCAAAAGTTTTTTGAAAAACTCCACATAGCTATATTACAACAATATAAAGGAAAATTTGTTGATAAATTTATAGTTAGGAAATACTTGTTCTACTATGTAGTTTCATCAACATCCTCTATGTCCTTAATCAAAGCCCATTGTCTCAAGCCCAATTATTTTAGTTAGGTCCCCAAGGCCACAAAGAATCACAAACTAGAAGCCTAAAACGGAATAGATCTAGTTTTTTTTCTTTTAATAGAAGCCAAAAACGGAACAGATCTAGTTTTTTTTTCTTCTTCACTATCGTAAACTAATCAAAAGAAACTGACTACTAAATGCTCAAATACGAAAACACTAACAAACAATGACAAACCAGAAAATAGGTGTGTTTGAAACGAAGGCAACATCGTAATTTAGCTGGGAGAGAAAAAACAAAACCAATGATAAAACTGTAAATTTAAACAGGGTAAAATCATAATTTAGCTACACTAATAGGAAAATGCCAGATAACTGCTTGACAGTTGGAGAATAACATAGGGTATTTTCTATGTAAAATATTGTGGAAAATCACAAAATGTTCATTTTGACAGATTATATATACGTACTTATGATTTATTTTATTTTTGTTGTTTTCTTTCTTTTAATTAACTTTCTTTTTTATATGATTATTTTACCAAACAACTATTGAAATGTAAAATTCAATATTTTAAACTTGATATTTTAACTAACTATGACATGCTTATTTTTATTAACGTTTAGGTGTGACTTTGTTTCACGAGTTGGAAGTTGTTTACAAGTATGTTGGGAACTTTTGGAAAGGTTTTGGGTTAATGGAAGTTGTTTGAAATAGGTGATGTATTACTTTGTGAAAAAGTATTATAACCGATGTATCTTTTCAAAGGAACACATCTTTCAGTATAACACGTTCACTGCGATTTTGTAAACGGCGCAATGCAACAGCTAGGTATATATACAATTAGCACTGTGCTCCATTATCACGTTTTATATATAATAATTAAAATACTTTTTATATATAAGGAACGCCGCTTCATGGCATTTAGAATGTTATATATTTTAAATGCTTCGCATAGACATTGATTCAACGAAATGCCGGTTTGTGTATTATATAGCATGAATGTTGTTGTTGTTGTTGTTATTATTATTATTATTATTATTATTATTATTATTATTATTATTATCATTATTATTATTATATGTTTCATAATGATAATAAAGCACACCAAATTAAAGCGGCGGAAGTTTCTTTTTGTTTTAATAATGATGATAAGGCAGGCCGCTTCCTGGCATTTGAGTGTTTTTTATTTTAAATGTTTCGCATACATATTAATTCAACCGACATGCTGGTCTGTGTAATGTGTCGCATGAATGGTTGTACCGCTTCAGTTATCAACCGGTTAAAAGGACACACGTTGGTTCTAATGTAGGATCGAGTGTGTTGAATTCACGAACAAGCATGATGCTTCATGAAAAGGTTTTTGAACACTATAAAATTGAAACCCCTCCCATTCATTTAGATTATACAATTTCTTTCGAATACTCTCTAAACTCTCTCTCTTTTTTTTTTTTTACCACATATTATCACAACTTTGTGGTTGACATCCCTTAACCATCTCCAAATCCCATTCTCTTCTTCAAACTTCATTCGTAAATCGCAACCAATTCAACACTCACGCTCAACATCAAAGGCATGTGTTTTCTATAATTCTGTTCATCAAAGTTTATAATTGTGATTATGCAGAGAGCACCAACTCAATTTAGATAGTTAATTGCAAAAAAGACACAATTGATTGTGATTCGCAGAGAAAATGAAGCAATTAATGACGATGCATTTGGTGTTAACAAAATCCAAGAAAAAAATCGGCATTCTTCAACTGTCGATAAAATATATGAAGTCTATCTAATTATAAAACCGGGATTACAATTAGAATTGAAATTGGTTCAATCATATTTGTTTTCCATAATCGCCGTTCTTTTTTCTCTTGAATTGCAATTAGTGTATTAACATCCTGCAGCAATGCACAGGTTAGCGTTAACTCGTTTTATATATAAATAATCATCTTGATTAATTTTCAAATAGTAACATCTTAAACTACAATTTTTTAAGGGCTTAGGTATCAAAACATTGTTAGTTCAACTAGATGGTCGTGCCCGTTTTGTCCTATTTAGCCCAAAACCATGTTTTTTTCTGAATGACTAATTTTTTGATCCTTGTTTTCAGTAGGACTTGAACCTAAAATCTCTTTCATTCAAACCTTGTTTATTAAAATTTTTGTCTTTATTAATGGAGCACCACCAGATTGATAACCTAAAATCATATTATTTTTAATTTTTAAGATCAAGACCATGTAAATATAGATTTTCATGGGAAAAACAACATCAACTATGATTTTATTCCAGGTGGCGTGTTTTGTGTACAAATGTCATCACCCTTAAAAGGCTATCAAATAACCATTTAAGCGGAAAGTTTGCTAAAATGGCCAATTTTGTAAAACTATTAACCTCTCATGATTTAATGTTGAATGGTCAAAAGTTTGTTGAATGGCCAATTGACCCCCTAGAGTTGTTTAATGTATGGGTGACACGTGTGTACTTGTGTCCTAAATCTTTTTACATTCGTGACCCACAAACCAAACACCCAACATTCGATGTTGAATATCCTAATTATCCAATTTAGTACTTTACATGATCAAACTTAACTAAAATTCATTTAGGTTGTTTGCCTATGTCTGTATAATACTTTTTGGTCGATTTGACTTGTCATATCGTCGTATTGCAAACACATTATCGTATTTAAAAAAGTAAAGAGAGAGAGAAACTGTGGATAGTTTCCATGTATAGTTTCATTATTTGTCCAAAACTGTTCACTTTGCAAACGGTAACTTATTTTTAGGATCTTGTATAACAAAAACGACGTGTTTGCAACATAAAACAAAGCATATATCATGGTTCAAGAGATCAAACTTGCTATACATTTTTCATCTAGTCAAATCGTATATCTGGTTATTTCCCTTTTGGAACGGGTGATGATATTTTTGTTACATGCTAAACATATTGACGTGTGCATTTAATCAAATCTATAAAACTAATCATTTGACCGTCACAAACAATTAAATGAGAGTATAAATCATTCAAAAGAAACCACTTGGACATGTATATCACCGTTGGCGCGTTTTAAATTTAAAAATGATCATCTTATCTACCACGCATCATATATCCACTTGCTGAAGTGTTATCTCTATTTCTTTTATAATAACCTTCGAAAAACTTAAAATTTATGTTCTCATGTGTCATCATATAAGTGTTACAACATACCACATGAGTTGATTAAGGTAATATATGTGGGTACATATGTAGTAATTAAAATTTGATCAACCGGTTATGTTTTAACAAGTTAATAAAATTTACTTTTTACATAAAGCAATTCGTCCGGAATTGTAATTGAGTTATTGGAGTGTGGTCAACTAGCTTTAGATGTGGTGATGGTACTTCATCTAAAATGACACTCGGCCTAAATGGTACACACCATGTAGCATGGTCTTAATTATGGGTAGTAATAGTAACTTGTAATCTTTCCCCCTTCTTGTCCTACTAATATTCTAGTGTAAATTTTTTTTTCCCAAATTTCTAGGTGAGCCAAGGATCCATTTAATATTATTCAGGTGAACAAGGTTGATTTGGTTTTGTTACAAGTTATGATGAATTTATAGTTGATGTTTGGGGTTTCAGAGTTTTTTTATAACAAATAGCTTTGATTATTTCAATTAATTAGAAAAATGGTTCTGTTGATTTAGTTTATCGCGTAAATAAACATTTTAATGTGTTCTAATCAAAGTTCATTTCAATTAATAACTGATCAAGCTTTAGATAAACAAAACAATAAACCTGATAAATACAACACCTAGTAAAATTCTATTAGTGAGAATAAAACGTGTGCAAATCATACATCTATTCCAATGTAGTTGTTGCATATTTTAGTGTAATCGGGATTGACTTGATAACCAAAGTGAATTATGATACACATCAAGCAAGCTAGGTAGTGCGAGAGTGCACACTTGTTTAAGTGGTTATAATTCCTAGTGTTCGGGCGGAGCCCCTAATGGGGGTTCCAAGGGGGCAACGCCCCTGGGAGCAGGGTTCAAGTGGTAGAGCCCTTGGCTGGGGTCGAGTTGGAAAATTAGAAATTGGACTAATTTCGAACCGGAAAACTAGGAGCTTTTTGAAGGCAATTATTAATTGAAAATAAATAATGCAGATCATCCCCAAATTTGAAATCTCTCTTTCGTCTCATTCTTCTAGTTCATTACGAATTCAACAACACAAATATACTAGTTCTTGTTATTGAATTTTTGAGTTGTATCCGATTGGATTATTCGGGAGAACCATCAAAATAATTTGATCTGAAAGTGAAATCACCCACTCAGATCATCCACTTTTATTATATTCCCCAACAGTTGTTTCGAGTGAGACCCCGAATCCAAAACTATATCCGGACGTGAAGACATACTAGATACATATATTGTTAGTTAGGGGTGAGCAGAAAACCGAAGTAACCAATTTGTAACCGAGATCACCGAAAAAACCAAACCGAACAAACCGAACCGAAACAAAAACCGACAGTTCGGTTTTCAGATTTTTAATAACTGAAAAATTTCTATTCGGTTTTCGGATAACCATTTTCAAAAAAAAAAAAAAAAAAACCGAACCGATAAATTATAATAATAGGCCCAATCCATATATTTTTATGTGTAAGTTTAAGTGTATAACATATGCTAGTAAAAATTATTAATTTTATTCTTGGATGTTAATTATATATAATAAAAACATTAACATGTTTATTACAATTGAAACGATTTATTATCTACTGCCTATAAGAAATAACAAAATTTAAGATAAAAATTAAATGATCTTCAAAGTATTAGATGTCTTAATAAAAACTTTGTAGAAACATAAAAGTAGATTAAATGTAAACATAATAACTTAAATGTAAACATCTATAAAAAGTTTTTAAATTTTAGATTATACTTTTTATTTTTGAACCTTACGTAATTTTTTTCCAAAAACTGAAAAACCGAACCGGTACTAAAACCGAACGAAACCGAATGCTTAAAAACCGAATGGCTTTAAAAAACCGAACATTTCTGTTACAGTTTCAGTTTTACTATAAAACCAAACCAAACTGTGCACACCGTTGTTGCTAGTAGGAGATCTAAGAAGTAGAAATACAGAGAGTACTAAAATATAATATTAGTAGCTATCAATTACAGAAAAATGGTAGAAAGTTATGAAATGTTATAATGGTAAGATATAAGATATCATATAGACTTTAAGACAAAAACGCAGATGGTAACATGCAAATGCCATGAAAGTATAGGGAAATTTAAGCCCCCTAAAGAAAAGTCAGATCTGCACCGTTCCCTAGATTTCTTTAACATTAATTATATGTCTTCACCAACTCTATCCTCAACCATGTCTTTGTAAGTAAGGATAAGCATTTGGTACCGGTATTTGATATTGAACCGGTACCACACTGTACCAAGCCATTTTCGGTACCCACCTTTTGTGTTTTTCGGGATCGATACTTTCAGTTTGATATAATATAGTATTTTGGCTTGATTTACCTTCGGATACTAGTACCATACCATTTTCGGTACTGCCTACCCACTTTTTGCGTTTTTTGGGATCGGTATTAATAGTTCGGAACCGAGCTCATCCTTATTTGTAAGAGTGCAAGTCTAATCCACTCATTTCAAATGATTTAGGATTTGCCTCTGCTCCGCTTCCCCACTATTGTGAGGGTTTTCACGAATTTAACGGATGTCATCTATAGTCTCCTCATTACATATCTAAACAATCTCAATGTTCACTTACTTATTTTATCCGATATACTAGTCACCTATACTCTTTCCCGCAAAAACCCATTTTTTATCTGATCCAACAACGTATGTCTCATACGCGGTTGAAAACCCGTTGTTTAACCACAATAAGTTTGTGTTCTTACATGAATTTTTGTTTTGAATGGTTTACTTTGATAGAGTTTGTGTTTTCAGGTCTAACGGAGTTTAAGGAGCTATTCGGGAGCTTCACAGAGCATCGGGATGCGATTGGGATCAACCAGGTGCAAGAAACGAAGGAAAACCGGAGTTGGAACTGAACATCGTGTCGGCGACGGCCTAAATACGCGTCGCTAAAATGGGCGTATACAGTAGTGGAAGGCGTTGGAGAAAAAAATGAATCAGGAAAGGGTGTTGCCGACGCCGTGTCTCCCCGTCCACAACACCCCCTTGGGAAGTGGCATCGCTGATTTTGTTGTTTGACCAATTTTTTACAAATTTGAAAGGCATAAAACACAAGTTATGAGTTGGGTAGTTGATTATGAGTTCTTGGATCCACAATACACCACAACCATCATCCCCAATCCATCTCTAATCACCAAACATCACAATCACGATCAATCATAATCCTAACCCTAATCATCAATTATCATCATTAATCCAACATCACCTTCATCCATAATCCATCCAATACCACCATTGATCACAACCATCATCCATTAACATCCAAAACCTAATCATCATTCAATCATTACTTTCCAATAAAACCAATCCATCACTCATCATCATCCTAGCCCTAATTCCACCGTCATCATCATTGAGGTCAAGCTTCAAGAATCAAGATGAACTCGTTCGTGTTTTCAACATCGTTGATTGTGTTTCGTCCGCCATGAGTGGCTAATCTCCCGGGTTTCACCCGGTGTAGGTTTTTGTAAGAATTCTAGGGTTCATTTGTTTATTATTTGATTTGTGACAAGTTGTTTAAGTATTTGAATCATTTGATAATTGTCTAACATTAGTATTGAATTCATGAATTGTCGAATTAGTTATGAAATTTGACTTTGTGAAACGAATATGTTATGCCTTATCATAAGATAGGATTTACATGTTCTTGGTAATGAAGTGTCGTGCGGTCCGTTGTCATGATGTTGATAGCTCCTGGAACCTAAGCCATGTGACACTAAATCTATTAATAACTAAATTCAACTAAATTGCGTCTAAAAAGTGTAGGAACCCTAGGTTTTAAATTACGAACCGGGTGTGAACCTTGTTCCAATGTATTGTTTTAAATCAAGTGTTTAAGTTTTTGCATCATTTCAAGCAACTCAACTCTTGTAGTTATTAACACATTGTCGGTACATTTCGATATGTTTTCAAATCAACCAACAAACAAAGAAATAAATCAAATTGCAAGCTTCATTAGTGTCTCAACTAAATAATCGACCAAGTCTTGACTCAAACCACAAACTCTTTGCTTTTCGACCCCTTACGACCACTAACTCTTAGTTTGAGGTGATTTGGGTTATAAATATTATCTTTGACCGGGGCGCGACACTCCAATCAATGTTCATACATCCACTTTAGCGTCCTTATATCTAATGAATGATAAATTTATAAAGAAGTAACAATTTTTAACAATTTTTCTAAAACTACTACAAAAATACATGTTAACTTTAATAACAATTTGATATAGTAACATGATAATCTATACGCATAATCATAAGAATTATAAAATGTAGGTATATAAAAAAAGCATATCAGTAAGTTTAAATTTTGAGTTATAGTTCGTTTTTTAGTATGATTCAATTATTCTACTCATAACTTAACTTTGTACTTTGTTTCATGGTAAAAGCCAATCTACACTATTTCTCAAAACAAAATAATGTACAATTTTATATGGTAGATGATACAAGTTAGTATACCATTTTATGTTTTAAGTAAGGATATGATCTGTCGGTATTATTAGGAATTCGGATGCATAGGAAACATATACACCTTGTTTAGACTTTAGATGCATTAATAACTAGTTGTCAAGAAAACCGGTGTTTGGGTTAAAATGGACAAGTATACCTACAATTGTTGGTTCACACGTTTTTAGATCTTAAAGTTAAGTAATGTAAGTTTTGAAACCAGATATAAACCTGATTGTGATTCCATAGCAAATTTCTTTTTAGGGATGAAAAAGGTAAGTGTGGGGATATTTGATGTATTGCAAAATACATATGTTTCCAATATAGAGTTTGTACAGTTTTCAATGAGTTTTGTGTTGTTTTGTTTGGAATTTTGTACGATACTTAGGTTCCTTTTTGTTTTGCAGGTTTCTGGATGAAAAAGGAACCGAAAATGAGCGAAAACGAAGAAAACCGAGCTTCCGGACGCGTTATAAATGATTAGGTGAATCAAGAGAATAATAATGCTGAAAATACCCCCTGTCGCGTTTCACGACAGGGTAAGGAGGTTGCCCTCACACGGCGCAAGGATGATAAATCACCAGCTAAAAGACAGTTTACCCTTGGGAGCCATGCATTATAACAGATGTAGCCACCGCCTCCTTGGTTAGTGTCGTGCTACGCGACATGTTGATCTAGTGCCCATCGCTCGGCGTGACGTGCCGAAATTTGTGGAAAAATATGTTTTGGGCCTAGGATCGTTATGTTATAAGCTAAATACGAATTTAGTTGATAATAATCTGCAACTTGGATGAATCGAAGGCTACATAAGGCGATTTTGGCAAGACACGAAGCTTGGATTCAAGGTTTCAAGCGATTCGATTAAGATTTTTCGGGTGTTAACATTCGGTTTCTTGCTTTCTTTGTTTACTTTGATTTTGAACATGTTTGTTAAACCTAGTTTAATACTTGTTTGTGTTTTCAAGATGATTATTGGCTAGACTTCATACAACTACCTAGGTTTTGATGAATACGTATGTTTGATGTGTAATCTTTTGGTTTTTGGAATGTAACTTGTGAATTAACTTTGAAATAAAAGACTTTGTTATCCTGATTTGATGTGTACGCGTATTTAGATATATTTAATGCATGATTATCAACTCCACATGTGCTTTGTTGAATGTATTTGAGTTATAGGTGCATGCTAGAATGTTTACTGTGTGTTCTCGAATGTTAAGTGGTTTGCTAGATGTAGTAACCCATAGGAGTGATAATTTTGAATTGAGTAGGTCTAGGTATTCAACTAGTCTTGATATCCATGAGGTGAAAGATTTTCGGTGTGTCTCGAGTGTTAGGTTTCTAGAAGTAAATCCTTTGTGAGAAGATTTCCTTAGTTTGCCTCTCATTCCTTGCCTATCGAGTCTGATTAGGATTTCATTAGTTACCCCTTACACGTCTTAGTGTATTGAGACTTTCGTGTTTTGAGGTTGATTGTGTATAGGTTACCTCATTATTAGAGTTGGAAACCCGTGAGGGAACCCACATCACCAATAGTTTAGCAGCTTTTAGGTGACACCTCAAGAAGGGTAGAGGCTCCTTAGATCATCCTTTGAGTTTAGCATATTAAGATCTTGGTTCCACAGTAGTTCCATTACCGATAGGAAACTTATCATTCATGTGTAGGATTCTGACCTAGGTAGTGCTTTTACCGTCATCTGATCTCGTCTACAGTTAGAGTTTGTGTCTTAGTTCACTTTAGTTAATTATTTAATTATTTGCAATAGAATTGTGGAAACCTCCCTCAAACAATAAAAACAAATAAATTCAACAGTATAGATAAGTAATCGAGTCTGGTTCGTGTTTTCAATAGCAGTGTCGTGGTTCGATAACCGGACTTACAAGCTTTACTAGGTCGATAGGTTCACTTGCCTGTTAGTAATTTAGGTTTTAGAGAGTCTATAGTATTACTTAGTGTCTAATTTAGGGTTAATTTAGTTAAATTACTTTTAGCACATCGTCACAACTAGTACAGTTTCCTCAGTCCAGCGGGTTTGACTGTTGGACCAGGTTTTGCAACAATGATGTTCAACCTCGTCCTCGACGGTTGGACCAAGTTTTTCAACACATGCGGGTAGGTGTCCACAGGCCCAATCTCTCAAACTTCAGCGGGTCAAGTGTCTACAGGCCCAATATTTTCAAAACCTATGGGGCAGACGTCTTTAGGCCCAATTTTCTCCATTCCCCGTGTCTGCTTCCTCCGCGAGTGCAAGACAAACGTCGTCTGGGACAATTTTTTCCATGCTTTCTCTGCACCTTTTTCCGGTGTAGTTTAGGTTTCGTATGGACCAATATGTGTGCCGTTCTCGACACTTGGTCTCTCTTACTCCGCAACTTTCATGCATTTGTGTTCTTCCATGGACATACAAGATTTGCGACTACAACCTTTACTGCTGTTTCTGCCTCGTTATCATCGATTATTAGTCTAGAGATGTAGCAAGCGGAACATCAACACATGATGGCGTGTTCGAGCAGTGGGAGCGTGAATACACGTTGGTGAACATTCAAACACAATTAAACTTCATTGAAACCCGACGCACAACATCGACACATACACTAACCCGTATACGGTCCACGATACAAAGGCGCACCCTTAGGCGGTGGCGGAACTGGAGGATTCGATAATCATGACACACCACCACATGACCAGGGGTGCAAGGTGAACAATTCATATTTGGGAGGAGATGATCTCAGCAAACTTTACAGACCCGACATGTTTCTAGAGCGCTCCAAATTCGTAGCTCGCATCACACAAGTCAAATTCTACAAGAAAGTAAAAATGCCCTCCATAGTGGGGAAATATAAAGTTACAATGCATTGATTTCTTGTTGGCCTTGCTCATTAAATTTATGATTGTTATTTTTATAAAATTGATATCCTACCCTATTTTACTATTAATTTTCTTAATTATTATTGTTATTTTCTTAGTTTAATTTATGTGTAATAAAAGCCACTTGAAATGCGAATGAGCTGTTGGTGGAGTGGTAGGTGTCCCAAGTGACCCAGGTTCGATTGCAGCCCCCATTTGTATCTGTGGTACATGGTGATGATGGGAGACTAGACAGAGATCGCTAGTTTGATCCTTGAACTGAGTGGGTTTTACCTCATCGCACTGTCGTGCCTTTGGGCAAGTTTTCACGGGCTTCGGCCCTAGGTGAGGGTTTTCCCTTGTTCGGAGGTGAGTATATCCTAATGTAGTGAATTTCGCCGGTAGCTCATATGGATTATTCGTTAACCGCTAAAAAAAGCCAGTTGAAATGTCTTAAATGCCAGGATGTGTCACACCCCGAATTTCCAACCAAATCTCGGTGGGCCCGGGTGGGGAGTATTGTGACGTAAGTTGATGTCATCATAGTCAATTAACACAGCACAACGGAAGTCTTAGAGTTTAAAATACTATCACAAACCAAAAAATGTCCAAAGTTCGAAAATAATATACAGACGGTTTGTAACTAAAGATCCACAGGCGGATCGTAAAATATACTAAAGATGTACAACAGACTTTAGGCAGATCTAAGGATTTTCAAGATCCTCTTATATCACTACCAAGAAGCTTCCAGCCTATTTCGTATTGTACCTACAACTTAATCTTTTTAAAATATGTCAGCTTTCACTGGTAAATACAATTAACTGACTCGTTTTGAAAACATTTCAAAAAATTGATTTAAGTGCACAAAGCACATGAAAATATTTTTATAACTTGGGGAAAGTAAAGCTTTTAACCTTGTATACAGATTCACATGTTTGTCAATACATATGAGGCCCAGTATAGAAACCGAGACATGATTAACTGATGCACCACTTATAAACCCACGAAGGAGTTATCCCCAACTTGTGGGTAAAATATATTTTAGCATTTGCATCTGTCAAGTGTATGCCTACACCCCGCACTTTGGTCGTGGCCATTAGTAACTTAAAGGAGCCGAGGATATCCAGGACACGGTCGTTAACCCCCAATGTTTAAGTTATCAAACAAAACTGATCAAAATGGAATATACGAATTTACTAGCCATAATCCGGCATTCGATTGATCCCATTCCCGACCAAGCAATAATAATTTACCGTATCCCAAGCCCGTTTAGGGAAAATAAGTTAAAGTATTTACCTGAGCCAGTACTTGACTTTAAATGCAAAGTTTATATTAACTCATCCGTTTAATCAATAGATAAGTGTAGATAGCATTTACTAGAAGGCTTCTAATCTGGAATGATGACATAACTAACCAATTAGAATGCTAATGGGTCCTATTTAAGTCATAGACTTAGATCGGCTAGCTTAAAGGATCAAATAGTACGATACGCTAGATTAAGTGATGACCGGATATAATGTAGTTTAAACCCAACAAGTAC
Source organism: Scalesia atractyloides (assembly GCA_947069175.1). Classification (NCBI taxonomy): domain Eukaryota; kingdom Viridiplantae; phylum Streptophyta; class Magnoliopsida; order Asterales; family Asteraceae; genus Scalesia; species Scalesia atractyloides. The sequence continues at coordinate 64,668,537 of CAMTDV010000007.1, read as the reverse complement.
TAAGACTTGTATGACATGGGTAAATAATTAACATTCTGGAATTTGAGATTAAAATGATAAGGTTAAACCCGTTTCGGTTAATTTTCGTAAACTAGTTACATAAACTTAACCGTACGCATATAAGCGGTATCGGTAACCGGGCGAGTCATGAACAACTTCTATATGCTATTATACTTTATATAAGTTGTAATATCAGTAAGATATCAACTTATATTCCCGTTAAGGTTTTAAAACGAAACTATGCCTCATAAGATGTTTTGATCATTATATGACGTATAAAAGGAACTTGCATATATTCTGATGTTATGATCTTAAACATTCTGGAAAATACTTAATTTGTGATATATTATCAGTAAGATGTCAAATATAAGTGTGGTTTATGGTTTAGGACCAAACTATGCACCGAAAGGGCATTTTGATCTTTTTTTTAAGTACAATTTACGATATTATAATAAAACTCAATTTATGATCCGAATAATAACATCATAATATGTTAATTATATTAACATATCAGTAGATAATTTATTTGCAAGTTCGTTGTTGATTAAAACCTTATTTATGTAAAAATGGCATTTTAGTCAAAGTTTGACATATTAGGGGAACTTGTGCATAAACTCAATTATGATCATGATAATGCAATATAACCTCAGAGGGTTATGCTATACTATATTACGATCATAATGCAACCATAAATCAGGTCAAAATCGGAAGTCAAAGCAGAAGTCAAACTTTGTGACTTTCGGTTGCGAACCGACCCTAGGACTAGAATTGACGAGCCGAAGAGGTTCTCACATGTTCTAATAATTATTACCAACTTGTTTAAGTGTCAAAGCATATTTATAACATATATAAACTCAGATTATAACATTTATATAATCTGACCCGTTTGACTTTTTAAAACATTAACTTTGACCCGTCAATTGACCTAATAAACGTGATTCTTAGGAGGTGCCCTTTTAAGGGATTAATACCAACCTAATTACGATCACCTAGCCATGTTCATCTTGAACAATGGCTAGACCATAATGCTTTTAACCGAAAGTCAAAGCGTTTATTGAAAACGCTTGACTTATGGCTATTAAAAGCCTATAAAAAGAAAAGAGTAGAGATGGAACACTTACAAGTGATCCAAGAGAAAGTTTAGAACTCAAAGGGATGCTCCTAGATGACCAAGAACTTCCAAGAGTGTAATAGAGAGGAGAAGATGAATGAGCAAGGAATGGAGTGAAATTGATGGGTTATTTATAGTGCAAGGGGATGAATGAGGATGATGCCAGGTGTTAGAGATATTGTAGGATCAGTACAAGTGGCTAGGTAGGTGTCAAGAGCTGCAAGAGGGTGGCACATTGCAAGATATGTGGCAACATGGCAGAATTTCTAACTTAATTGGCATGTTGACACTTTTAGTCCTTCAAAGAATATAGTTTTATTTAATGTCATGAATCGTCCCTTGACTATATCTAGTGTTGTTCAAAAGTTATCAAAAATGACATAATGACACAACTAGTTCTTCTCGTTCAACACGTGGCACACTGATGGAGAGTGTGAATACCCGGACGTTAATGTGTGTTATAATATGTGCTTTTGTGAGTTTTAAGTGGTTACAAGCTTAGAATGTGATAACTACGAGTTCTTATGGTTTTACAGATTAAATCACTTAAATCAGTAAAGTTAAAGGTTCGATGATGATGCGGAACACTCAAGGATGAAAAATCAAGAGATATCACATCATCCGGGAGTCGTTTGGGTCGAGAGATGGCTTGATTATGCAAGAAATATGAAAATAATGAAGTCTAGGCGCCTCCGGGTCATTTGTTGAAAGTTGAAATCAAAAGAAAGAGAGTTTGAGGACTTTGACGTAGGCTATGGTCGTCAGACCGTAGCTTAGGGTTGATATATATTGGCAAAAGAGAATCCAGCAAGTCTGGACCGTAACTTACGGGCCTTGACCGTAGGTTACGGTCAGGTTAGATTTCTGAAACAGCAAAGCCGAACTGTAGCTTACGATCCGGCGTAAGGAAATTTACGCGAATTGGCTTATGTTGAAGATATAAAAGGTTTTCAAAATCCTAGTTCATTATTATCACTTCAAGGACGAATATTGGACTTTGAGGGCACTCAAGTTCAAGGCTTTTCATCATCAATCATCATTGTTCTCCATAAAATCCATCCTTGGCTTATGTTTGTGCGAGATGAGCGGCTAATCCATTTGTGGCTTCTTCCGAGAGTATGGACACGTGTCGGTATATTACCGAACTTGAATATACGGGGTGTTACAGGATGTCATTAATAATCACTAGTTTTTTAGAATGATAAGCCACACACTCTCTAATCTACATCTAAATTACACATGCTATTGTATACCACAAAAATTGAACCCCACCACTTGAAAAAGTATAAATTTATCTAACACCTTGATACCACTAAAACAAAATTTATTTGGTTAATGGTAGGAGGGGCGGAACCTTCATCAACCTCTTCACCACAAAATCAACTGTTGACACCTCATCCCCCCAAGCGACACCTGCCAGAACCCACTCTCCTGTCACCACTACTCGCAAGGTGCAACCCTCAACTGTCATAAACACACTCAATCAATGGTTAGTAACTAGTCAAGGATTTTGGTACCCGATTGATAAGCAACAATGTACCCGGTCGGAAATGAGTACCTGAATATGCCTCGCCCATCCTAATGATCACCACTTAACCACATGCTAAGAGCACCACTAATGTGGCCCTAGCTCACTTGGTAGAGACTTTTGTCTCCTGAGGAGGGGGGGGGGGGGGGTTGGGACGTTTGGGTCAAATTCAAGCAAGAAATAAAGTAGGGTTTGTTTAGTATAATTTAGGAGTGTAAGATTTGCCATTCAAATAAATTAAAATAAAATAAAAGAGCACTCTTTAATCCAACTTCCTACTTTAATGCGACGTCAATTATATTGTGATTTATTAGTTTAATAAATATGACATACTAGCAACTACATGCGCACTTAACTACCAGAAATAGCAACCAAAACAAACTAATAATATTGCGTAGTGGATCTCTAAGTTCCAACCAACATTGTTGTAGTTATGTATGGACCATGATACCATATGGGTGCTAGGCTAATTGATTCGTGTAACGACATCAATAATTTGTTGAAACAATAAGTGTTATCAATTGCGATTAATGGTATAATAGGAGTTGCTGCAAACCATAAGTGTTAATTAATTGGCATGTAGTTGATTTTTCGTCGGCATAGGGTTTTGTAGAGAATTTGGTTTTTCATATTTTCACGCAATTGCTATTTTCTTTGTACTAGGATAATTTAAAATCGTGAAAAAAACTTATTTTGAAAAACTTTAAAGCGTAAATATATTCTGATTAATTGAACTAACCTAATTGAAAAACCGGCCCACTATGTTTGATTTTTTTTAATCAAAGTAATTAGACATGTTTTTTTTCTTAACAACCTTATACACCAATACACTATACAAGTAATTTTTGTTTTAAAGTTTAACTAAAAGAACTTAATTTTTATTTTTTTCATACAAACTAATTTTCTTAATAGAAAGAAATAGATTTCTTCGTAACAACCTTAGATTATATATTAAAAAAGCTGGTCACTTCATTAGTAACTAGTTTTTTTCTTTAATCTATTAAAAAGAACCAACATGTATTTTAATAAAGATGTGTGTGGATTTAAGTTTGTTAGTATATATGTTGTTTTATCTAGCTTTCTTTTGACCATGATATGATTTCAACCTACATTTTGCTTTTCGATATACGAATTATATTGATTTGAAATCAACTAGCTGATCGTAGTTGTGATTGTGAACCCTCTAAGTTTTCCCCTATAATTACTATTTTATTATAGTTTTAGTGCTATTTGTTAGAAACTGCAAAAATGAATCATATATATATATATGGGAAGATTTATTTGAGAATAAATTTAATATGAGAAGAAAAAGAAGAAAGAGCATAATGGTAAAACATTAAATAATTTATAACTTCTCTCATTCATTATGTTATTTCTCATTAATAAAACAAAAACATTATATCCTACACATTTCAAAATTTATCCTACATATATCTTATATTTATCAAAATTTACCCTGCGCACATGTAAAACCATTCTACATATTTCAAAATTTATCCTACACATACTAAAATTTATCCTACACATGTCGAAAATTTTTCTTCACCATAAATTATTTTATCTTGAAAAAGTATATTAAAAAAATGAGTTACAAGTTTAATTAATTAGCTAATTAATGAAAATTATACATTACCTATATGCATTTTTCTAATATTAATACAACCTATATGCCATTTTTCATAATATTAAATACACACATTAAATGAAGTAAATGGAGAATTTCTATTGGTTTAAAAGTTGTTCTTTTATTCTTACAAAATTTTTCTTCTCATTTGAACTCTCCACTATATATATATATATATATATATATATATAGAGAGAGAGAGAGAGAGGGGGTGGAAGTTGCTATAAAGTCTATTTTTTCTACAAAGTATATAAAGTCATAAAACACCACAATCTCAGCCATAACACACATTTAAAACCTACAAATAACAAAGTGAAGATTACTAAAACGCCATATCTGTGGGGTTTGTGTTGTGTTTTGAATGATAAGGCTTTGATTATCGAATGACTAAAATTAGTGCGTTTTATTTTAATTATCATGGCGTGTTTTATATTCATAGTTCTACGATGGTGTGTTTGAAGTTTTATGCACTGTTAGAGTTTGGATATTGTGTTTTAGTGATCTTCACTCTATTATTTGTGGGGGTTGAGTGTGTTTTATGGCTAAAATTGTAGTGTTTTATGACTTTGTACACTTTGTGAGAAAAATAGACTTTGTAGCGAACGCCACCATATATATATATATATATATATATATATATATATATGTATACATATATATATGTATATATATGGGTAATATTTGGGGAAAAAACCTAAAAGTGTGAAAATGGTGAAAACGATTTTGGTGTTGTCATGTGGCATTGTTGCTAACTTACACTAAGGGGTAATATTGTCAAAAGGTACATGCACATGCCACTCACATACCAAAGACCATCCACATGCAAGTTTCATGCACATTCCACCATCTTTTTTAAACTCACGTAACTTTTTCATACGTGATTATTTAAAAAAAATTATACCATAAAATCAAGTGTTTTATCATCTTTCCAACGAGTATACTATTGCTTTACTTTTGAAATAAAAAAATGACATGAACTGGGTGTTCAAATAAAAACGCCATAAAACACTCAGTTTAGAAAAAGCACCATGAAAATACCCAGTTGAAAAGCTAAGAAAAAAACCATGAAAACCCAGAAAACGCCATAAAAACTAGTTGAAAACTCTATAGAAACATGAAAACACAGTACAAAACGCCATAAAAATTTCAAAATGCCATAAAAAAGTTCAAAACGCAAAAAAAAAAACAGAGTTAAAAACGTCATAAAAAACCTAGTTAATTTTTTTTCAAAAAATATATCAATAGTATACTAGTTGGAAAGATAAAAAACGCTGAATTTTATGGTGTATTTTTTTTAAAAAATAATCACGTATAAAAAAGTTATTGACATTTAAATATGATTGGGGGGGGGGGGGGGGGATGACATGTGAACCCTTGTTTGGATCTTCCCATATTACCCCTTCTTGTAGTTCCTATTATTTACAAAAATACTACCGCATCAATCTTAGCCACACACCATAAAGATCTTGTGGCTGAAAATCATTCTCACCATTTTCACACTTCTAGACGTTTTCTCTTGATCCCCTTTATATATATGAGGGTCCTAGAGTGAACACTAGTGTATTTTCATCATCAAATCATGGCCATTGATTTACACGTAATGCGTGGCAGCCTCTGGTTGTTACATGCAACACAGTCTACAAAAGGGTGTAACACGTGGCAAAAGAAGGTCCATTCATTTGGATTTCTTAGTTTTCTTAACTAATATATGTTTTCTTTCTATCCCTCCCCTATATATATATATATATATATATACATACATATACATATATATATATATAATATACATATACTATATAATATACATTATATATATATATATATATATATATATATATATATATGGTGAGGTTCAAGAGTGAACACTAACTGAGTGAACAAATCCTGGCCATTGATTTCATAGGGTGGGGTTAAGTTTTCATCTTGACGGGTCTCTGTGTTCTTGTTGGACCTTCATCCGGAAGCTAGATTCTAGGATAAACATGGATCTCGAACGATTTGGACCAGACTTTCATCCTGACAAAACCCTAGCCGTCGTATCGGATCGTCGATAGCCTTTGCCATACAAATCTGGAACTTACATGGATCTGTAATGATTTTGATCCCTAGCCGCCATGAAAAAAACGACACTATCTGTGGATCGGATGTGTCGATTCGTGTTGTTGAAGTGTTGAGTTAGAGAGAGATCTGAAGTATTGAGGGAGAAAGATCTATATTTAGTTTTGAGAAAGGGTTTCTTCATATCTGGTGGTTCCAAATAGAAATGGCTTCTTTTTAGAGAAAAAGAGAGAAATGAGTTGGTGAAAGGGTGAGGTGACTTTTAATATAAGATGACATGGTGATGGATGAATGGGAACAAGTGGGTGCAAAATACTAAAATGCCCGTAAACACAAAAGAAATTAGTCTTGTAAAGTGTTGATGTGGAACAACCAAGGCCACACATTGAAGTTTGTTAAGTTTTCTCACTAAATGGGGTTTCATGCCATATATATATTATATATAACAACCCCCTTGATAATGAACTTGGAGGGGTATGGTCCCAAAAACTCTGCGCTTGCGCAAGGAACCATACCCTCAATGACAACATACGCAAGAATAACCTTGTGCGCAACGCGTAACGGTGTGCCATTCTTGAAACTAGCAGGTTGCCTAACAAACCTTGCGTGCAACAGTATTGCAACCTTGAATACTAGCAGGTTGCACAACAAACCTTGCGCACACTGTGCAACGGCGAGTTAAACCTGGAAGCGCAGAACCTTGACCCTGCGCAGATCAAACAACCCTCTAGCCGCGAAGTCCTAAAACCTTCCACAAGGCCAAGACCAACATGAGAGCAACTCATATTCTTGAGAAAAGGACTTAATCCCTACAACTCTGCGCTGGTCAGAAAGCACTGATAAAGCCACGCGGAAGGGAGAAGCGCAAAGAGGCGTTGACCAAATACAAGGGTACAGAGTGGCAAAGCTGTGACCCAATAGCCTCTCGGCAGGTTGTACCAGACCTTGTCGTATGATGAACAGTCATGCAGAGGGCAGACTGTATCCAAGGACGTACACGTGGCACCAACCAAACTCACGCCAGCGAGTGTCACACGATCTCCACTATCGGCTGATGACAGGTCTGACACCAAGGACAACTGTCATGACATGTGGCTCTATTCACCATGCGCCAAGCGCACCTCCTGCCAAAGACCATTAATGGTCGATGCAGAGGAGGCATAGTGGATATACTTGGTCGCCGGGTCCAGGCCAAGGCCCAGCATCCCATCTCTAACACATCTCTCTTCGGCTATAAAATAAGGATCACACCACAAGGTAAAATCATCTACATCTACACCATCACAATATAATTACATACTACTTTGAGCTTACTTGCTTATTACTTGCAATACCCGATACTTATTCTCACGTCAGAGTGTGGTCACGGAGAAAACCCTCCCCTTTCTCTCGTGACGAGGCTAACTGCGTTTCTAGTTTTGAAAATAGCTTGAAGTGAAATTACCCCGAAGAGCAAACGAGAGATAACCTTTTTATGTAGAAGCATTGAGCTGTAACTAAGATATCTACGGATACCTCTCGATTCAGCCAATGTTTCTTCATTAGCGCTATCCGATTTTTTACTCACTTTTGCATCCGTCTCTCATTGTTTTTTCTCAAATCTCTCTTTCAAATGGCTGAAATCCCATCAAGTTTTCCACGAGGTCCTCTGGCTGAGGGCAAGAACCCAATTCATGCCCCTCGACCCGACGGACAAGTGGAAGAAAGTTCTTCAGGAAACGCCGGTATTCACCACGACTCAGGTTGTGTGAATATCCTGGTAACTCCCGGAGTTCAAGTAGAAACTCCCTTTGTACCAATCACATCTATTTTACCTCCGGGTGAAACTCCGATATCTTGGTACATCAAATCTCAAACGGCCCTGAATGCCGTCTACGCGCAACTCTGTGCACAAACTAATGTATCTGTTGCACCGGCGCAGCCACCCACTACTCATGTGCATGCTTCGCCTGCACCACGAGTACTCAGTTATGACTCGCCGGCCGGAGTGAGTGTTCCATCACACCTCCATACCAAGAAAACGAAGTATCCTCAGTCGCTGCCTAAATATGAGTCAAACACTCATAGGCGAGCGTCCATCCACTCACGACTGGGCCCGCGTCCTCTAGAGGGGCGGGATACCCAGTGTGTGGAGGATATAACATATGGCGAGGGTGACAACGCCAGTGTGTTTCACCCGTTGCCTAAAGATCATGCCGCTTACAAGTCTACGCCACGGGCTATGTACAACCCAGAGGCGGAGTATAACTACAATCTGATCTACAGGCCGGCTGAAGCAGCCGAACACTCGATGTTTATAAAGGAGATCACGCTTGCCCCACTTGAGCACGCGAAACTACCCTCCAATGTTGGTAAGTTAATGGGTTGACAGACCCAGATGACCATATGTAACGCCTCGTATCTTCGTATTTCTATTTTAAAAAAATGTTCGTATTCGTATTCTAATTTTAGAAACCTTACATTCGTATTTTAATTTCAATCTCACAATTCGAGGCGTTAATCATAATAAAATTCATATTTTATATTTTATATTTTATTCACACAACCGATCATTTAAAATACGTATTTATAAGTAAACCGACACTTTTATACGTATAAATACTTATACGCACATCCTCAATACTTGAATTATACTTTTATACTTTTTATATACTCAATTACATAATATATACTCAAGAAAGACCAAGAAATATACCAATCATATTTCCACCTCATCAATCCTCTTTCACCTTCTTTAACTAATCATATTTCACCCTTTTCCACCTCCTTTCTCCACCAATCACCTTCTCGATCCTTTTTCACCTTCTTTAACCAATCATATTTCACTATTTTCCACCTCTTTTCTCCACCAATCACCTTCTCAATCCTCTTCCACCTTCTTTAACCAATCATATTTCACCATTTTCCAAATTCTCTACCTATAAATACCAACCCTCTTCTATCATTTTCTTCACACCATTCTTCTCTCCATCTTTCTAATTCTCTCAATCTCTCTAAATCAAGAATTCTAGTGCTCCACCCATTCTTCTCTCAACTTCTATATTTCTCTCAAATCTTCCAAGCAAGGAAGAGAGTCTAAGAGTTCTAAAAGAAAACATTAAGTGTTTTAAAAGAAGCTTTGAAGCTCCAACCTCCAACTCTTCACGGAATCACCAATCGGAAAGCATATGCAATATTGTGAGTACACTCGACCCACTTTTGTTATAACACTTTTGGGTGTAACATGTTTTACCTATACAAAAATCACAAACACTTAAACTTTATGAAACGCACAAACAATCCTATACCCATGAATACTTGAATCGTATACTTGTTGCTTGTCTTGGATATTCGTTATGCTATGCTTTAGTCATTAACTATTTTTAGCCTTCGTTTGACATGCTTAGCGCTATAGGAATTCACGCATCCACCTCCATCGTGTTATTCGTGAGGTCATGTTAAAATATCGTGATTGCGTTAAGGGTTTGATTATTAGTATTGCATGTCTTGATATTGCTCTTGTATAGATTTGGTTGCCATGAGGATTGTTAAAACTTTATTCGTATACGTATGCTATGCTTAAACTTGTGTACTCGCCTTTGCTTTTGCATTGACTTTATTTTAAAACATGTTACAGGTTGAAGGAGATGATGCTATGAAATCAAAATAGCAAGGACTTAGATACACACATTTTAGACGTTAGATTTATAAATGTTGTACCAAATTTTGTTAGGTTTTATGAACTTATTGTATTGCTTCATGTTGTATTTGACAATGTTGTGAAATGAAATTTGGATTTAATTAAATATTGTCATTTATTAGCGTTGTGAGCAATGAGCAATCTCGTTTTCGTCTCATCCCGATGTTTCCGCCATCGGTTGGGGTGTGACACCATATGCGCCTGTTCACAGGCGTAGGTCTCATCGGAGGTTGGACACTACCCATGTGGTGTCACCTTGTACAAACTCTTACAGGCGCTGCGACAACTTACCCACGGGTTAGCTTACGTCATGGAACGATCTCACAGACAAGTTCCTAACACATTTCAGCCAACAACGGCGCTACATCAGAGATTCCTCTAACGTTATGAATGCTGGAGGCGGGATGATGAAAGTCTCGAAGATTTCATCACCCGCTACAATAAAGAGGTGTTGGAAATTGGAGATGTGCATGAAGACTTGATTCGTGCACAATTGAAATACGTTGTCCGCTGCGACGAGATGATAAAAGTCTTGTCGGGAACTACTGGCTCCCAAAAAGTTGGGAGAAACTAATGGCGGCAGCAAAGGTCTACGCGCAGACGGAGTGCAACCTAAACTCGAAAATTTCATCACCCGCTACGATAAAGAGGTGTTGGAAATTGGAGATGTGCACGAAGACTTGATTCATGCACAATTCAAATACGCTGTCTGCTGCGACGAGATGATAAAAGTCTTGTCAGAACTACTGGCTCCCAAAAAGCCGGGAGAAATATAATGGCAGGAGAAAAGGTCTACGCGCAGACGGACGAAACATAAACTCGAAGATTTCATCACCCGCTACCATAAAGAGGTGTTGGAAATTGGAGATGTGCATGAAGACTTGATTTGTGCACAATTCAAATACGCTGTCCGCTACGCCGAGATGATAAAAGTCTTGTCGGGAACTACTAGCTCCCAAAAAGCTGGGAGCAACTAATGGCGGCAGCAAAGGTCTACGCGCAGACGGAGCGCAACCTAAACTCCAGCAGACCTCCCTACCACAATATCGTCCGCAAGACAAGAGTAGGAGTTTCGCGAAGAAGAATAAGAAGATTTGGAGGGAATCCAACCAAAACCATGCCTACTCACCAGTCGACGCACGCACGATGATTAATAAGATTGCTACTCAAAGAGCAATCAAGCAAGATAATCGCAATTGTCAGTGGACGCCACTGACGAAGACTCCGGCGGAAGTGCTCAGCACAGAAGATCACCAATTCAAACAACCACCGTCAATGCGTAACAAAAAAGGTCAAGACCCTAACCTTTTTTGTGATTATTACAAAGATACAGGGCACACAACTGACAACTGCATCTCCTTGCGTACGATCGAAAAGGCGCTGAAAAGTGGGAAGCTCACCCACTTACTTCAAAACATGAGCAAGGACGTGCGCCAGATTACTCGCGGCGAAGAAGGCCCGAGTAACAAGAAGTTAAAACAAGCATTTGTTCATATGATCCAAGGTGGCCCATTGTGCAGGCATGGCCATCAGAAGAGTTGCACGCCACACTAACGTGAACAACAGGTCATCTTCCCCATAGTTCCCGGGGGGCCGCAGGAGGAAAGTCTGGTCGGGATAACTGGCATCTTTGGCCATTATCGCACCAACTACATGTTCATAGACCCGCGAAGCTCTATGCGCATTATATATGAACAATGCTTTCAACAGTTGGACCCAAAGGACAAGGCACGCTTGGAGCCGGTCGACTTCCCACTTATTGGTTTCTACAATGAAGCCGTCTTTCCGCTGGGTCAAATCTCGTTTCCGGTAACTCTTTCCGATGGGCGACACTCGCGCACAGTCTTAGTCAACTTCATGGTCATGCCCGCTACATCGCGCCATGACGTATCGCTAGGCCGGCGCGCCCAAAGAGAGTTCAGCATGATCACCTCCACTCCTCATGCCGCCTGCGGGTTTCCAATAGAAACCGGGTTGGCCATCATGTACTCGAGGAAGGAGATCATGTCCATCCAGGAGGAACCACCGGTGAAGGTATCAAAGTCATTATCCAATGGCGAACCAGAGAAATCGGTACTCAACAACAAGTACCCGGAACAAACGGTGTTGCTAGGACCCGCCATGACCCCCGCAGTCAAGGCGCGACTAAAACAACTCCTGTTCCGCAATGTAGATATTTTCGCTTGGTCGCCAGCGGATATGACAGGGGTACTGAGGGAAATTGCAGAGCACGCGCTGCACACATTCCCTTAGTTGAGCCTATCGTTCAGAAAAGCGCAGTTTTGGTCCTGAAAAAACTCACGCACTGAACGAGCAAGTTTCAGAGCTCCTCCAAGTCGCATCATCACAGAAGTACGCTATCAGACATGCGTAGCCAATCCAGTCATGGTCCAGAAGCACAACGGCAGGTGGCGCATGTGCGTCGATTTCAAAGATCTAAACAAAGCATGTCCCAAAGACTGCTACTCTTTACTCGAAATCGACAAAAAAGGTGGACTCACTCGCTTCATTCAGGTGGAAATGCTTTCTTTACTGCTTACAAAGGCTACCACAAGATACAGATGAAAAAAGAGGACGAAGACAAAACCACATTCCTCACTGACAAGGGAATCTTTTGCTACACTAAGATGCCCTTCGGATTGCGCAACGCAGGAGCCACCTACCAGCGTTTGATGGACCATGTCTTCGGAGACGACATTGGCAAAACCGTAGAAGTGTACATTGATGACCTAGTCATTATCAGCCCGGATGAGGAGAAGATGCTGACAAACGTTCAGAAAACGTATGCATCCTTGCACAAGGCCAATTTGAAGCTGAACCCCGGTAAGTGCTCATTTGGAATGGAAAAGGCAAATTTTTGGGATTCATCGTCACGCGCGACGGTTTCAAAGTCAATCCTGAGAAAGTTGAAGCGATTCAGCGTATGCCTTCCCCCTCGACTATTAAAGAAATGCAACGGTTGGCGGGGCGATTGGCTGCGCTGAACAGTTCTTGGCCAACCATGTGATGAAGTCCTTCCCATTTATCAGCACTCAGAGGAATTGTATGAAGCAAAAAAAGTTTTAATGGACTCCGGATGTGGAGAAAGCCTTCAAACAAATGAAGGAGTGCTTGATTCAGTTGCCTACGCTCACGCCACCGCAAAAGAGCGAGCCACTGATCCTTTACCTTTCCTCATCAGATATCGCTCTAGGCGCAGTCTTGTTAGTAGAGCGCACAGGAGTCCAAACTCCAATCTACAACGGCAGCAAACAGCTAACTGACCCGGAGACAAGATATTAAATGATGGAAAAGCTTGCTCTTGCTTTAGTCCACGCATCCCGCAGGCTGTGTTGCTATTTTTCAGGCCATGTGATAACAGTTCTCACGAACTATCACTTAGGCCAAATTTTGTCCAAACCGGACATATCTGGCCGTCTGGCGAAGTGGGCGATTGAGCTTGGTGGACACAATATCGTGTACAAACCACGCCCAGCTATCAAAAGCCAGATATTAGCCGATTTTGTTATAGAAGTACCAAGTAATAAAGCGCAAGAGTGTGAAGATGTACAGAACCCAGTGCCGGTCACAGACGACCGCGCATGGATACTTCACACAGAAGGCGCATCCAATGATGATGGCGCAGGGGCAGGTCTCCGTCTAATAAGCCCCGATAACCAAGAATTCACCTACGCCATCAGGTTGGATTTCAAAAGCACGAATTATGAAGCTGAGTATGAAGCATTTCTGGCAGGCCTTCGGTTAGCCATCAAAATGGGGGCCAAGAATTTGGAAGCACACGTCGATTCCCTTTTGGTCGCAGGACAGATCAATGGCCTGTACGACGCAAAGGGCAAAACGATGGTCCTGTATCTTGAACAGGCGCAATCCTTAATAACCAAATTTCAAAGTTTCAAAATAACCCACATTAACTGAAGCGAGAATAAACATGCCGACGCGCTCAGCAAACTGGCTGCTACAAGCTTCAAGCACCTCTCATGAGAAGTGCGCATTGAGGTGCTCAAGAACCCTTCTGTTCTGTTGCGTCAAGTAAACGTCATTAAAATGGGAAATCTTTCCTAGATGTCTCCCATAATCATGTTGTTGCAGTCTGGGGTCCTCCTAGAAAATAAAACGGAAGCAAGAAAGGTGCAGAACAAGGCACTCAACTACGAAATGGCAGACAATATCCTTTACAAGAAGTCATACCTTGGACCACTTCTCCGCTTCATTGACCCACAAGACGCGCAATCTTGATCCGTGAAATACATGAATGGTTATGCGGAATTCACGCTGGTCCGTGCATGGTCGTCGCAAAGATCATGAACGCCGGCTACTATTGGCCTGACATGCACTTAAATGCAGTCGAAACGCTACGAAAATGTGCATTATGCCAGCGACACGCGCGAAGACATTGCGCCCCAAGAATCCCTTGATCCCGGGTAACAACAGCATGGCCCTTCCAACATTGGGCAATCGATATGGTGGGACCTTTCCCTGATGCCCCAGGCGCTGTAAAGTTCATAATTGTAGCCGTCGATTACTTTACCAAGTGGGTAGAAGCAAAGCCCCTTGTATCCACCACATCAACTGTAGTTCGAAAATTCATTTGGGAGCACATCATTTGCCGCTTTGGGTTACCCCTGCGCATTATCAGTGATAACGGTCCCATTTTTGCTGCTGAAGAACTACAACGGTGGATGAAGGAAATGCATATCAAACATGTGTTCACCTCGGTTGCGCATCCCCAAGGGAACGGCCAGGTGGAAAGCATAAACAAAAGCATGTTTGAAGGGATCAAGACAAGATTGGGGATGGCACAGAGAGGCTAGGTAGATGAGTTGCCAAGTATCCTTTGGGCTAATCGAACCATGCCAAAAACCAGCACCGGTGAAACACCATTCAGCCTGGTGTATGGGACGGATGCAGTGATTCCCGCGGAAATAGGCCTCCCATCACCATGCATGCTGGCTGTGCAAAACCAGAATAATGAAGAAGAACGCAGTCTCGACTTGGACCTCTTAGAAGAAATGCGTGAAAACGCCGCAATCAACAAAGCAAAGTACAAATCTAAGCTCGAAGAATACTATAATGCGCGAGTCTGCATATGTATCTTCCTACCTGGCGATTTCGTTTTAAGAGACAATGACGCGTCCAACGCTGAAAGTCCAGGAAAACTCGCGCCCAAAAGGGAAGGCCCTTACATTATCCATGAAGTCCTAGGAAAGGGTGCATACACCCTCAAACGTTTGGACGACACAAACATTCCTAGGACCTGGAATGCGCAACAGCTAAGGCGGTGCTACATGTAAATTACCAAAACCTATGATCTTATTTTTTCTATCTTGTACATGGATTTTATGCCTTATTGTTAATAAAGATAATGGATACATGGTTTTCTTTATCTATATGTTTTGTTACAAATGCCCGAAACCCCTTTGGGAATACGCGAAAACACCATGGTACAACATGACTGGAACAAAATTCACTACCTACTGTATGCGCATGGGATGTGACATTCATACACGAGCTCATTACCAGTTTTATTCGCTCTACTTACACAAAGTTGTTATCTTCACGCAAATATTGTAACTTCAAATAAAACATCTATTTCATAGAAAAAGAGTACAAACATCAAGCGCAGAGCGCAATTACATTCAGATGTTACAATCAGAATCCTACAAACAACACTCATCCCTCGCTCTCTTCAACCTCGGCCACATCTTGGAATATGTCTTTCAAGCGATCAACATAATCGTCGTGCTGGAGCGCCTCGCGCAACAAATCCATCACCGGAAGCTGAAGACGGTCATACTCGCGCTTGGCCTGGGAGAATGCAACTTCAGTATCAACCCCATGAGTGGAATCGCATCTTGAATCCCATTGAACGTCCAGCGCATGAGTCACATGGTGTGCGCACTCGGCGTAGCCCTGCGCATATCCATCATGGTGTGCCGTGACCTTCAGCTTGGCCATGGCGCTGTCCAACTCTACCGAGTTCAGGATAGAGTTTGCGATCTACAAAAGACAAGGAAAACAGGATGAGAATCAAGATAAAGTGATCAAAATAATAACGGAGAACTTACATTGACAACTCCATGCTGTTGCATCCACAACATGTTCTTCGTCAACGACTCCACCAGACTCTCCGAGATGGCGCGGGTGGCTTCAGAATCTTCTAATTTTTTTCTCCCCGCGCCTACCTTAGCCTTCGCAAGGCGGAGCTTCTCCACATCCTCCAGGTGCCTGCGCTGCAGTTTAGCCTTTTCAACCAAGGCCACCTTGAGATCTTTCTTCGCACCCTCAAGCGCCGCGCAAGCCTCCACCTGGTTACATAAAACAAGGTTAGTCTGGTAATCTTTTGATCCTGTAAGATAAAGAAGGGCAAATTTTTTACCTCCTTCTGCTCACTTCGCTCACGATGCGCCTTGGCCTGCTCGGCCGCAGTAGAGGCCGCTCTTTCTCCTTCTTCAGGCGCTCTACCTCTCAGTGCATCTTCGCCAACTTATCTCTTAATGATTTTTTTCTCTTTATTGTCCCTTTACAGGCCTTCCTCCACAACTTGCACTCCTCTGCAAGTGTAGCAGCAGAGCCTTCAACCTTCTTCCTCCACCCCAGCACGGATCATTCTTCTGTCCGCTGGGCTTCGGCAAACTTCGCCCTCTCAGCCTCCAGCTTAGATTTTTGCGCAGCCACTTGGGCTCGCTCTTGGACCAGATCCTTCTTAGCAGCTTCAAATTTCTCCTGATCCTTATGTATGCTCCGTCATTCCCTAATGATCTTATGTATGTTAGAGGCGAAGTTAGAAGCTGCTTGGAGGTACACGCGATAAGTTTGCTCGTATCTCTGTTCTGCACGCGCGCGGACCTCCGTTGGGGGGAAGGCAGCCTTGAACTACTCACGGCACGCCTGCCAGTGAGTGAACTTGTCACCCTGCCTTAACTTCCACACAGGGATGTGGATCTCAGCAGCGGGGTCATCAGAATATGATGGTAATAACAATTACCCGGGGTTTCGTCCAGGCGGATTGGGGACCTTCATCAGAAGGGCGCTCCCCTGATCCCCCGGCTTCACCCCGGGTGCCGGCTCTACTGCATGAGCACCCCGAGGCATCTCCTCAACCGCCACTTCCTTCTCAGGCACTACGGCCTCTACATTCACTTGTACCTCCGCCTCCGGCACCCCGACACTTGGCTCCCCACCCTGTACACTAGACATTTGCGCCGTCTCAACCAGGTAGGGGTATATGGATCTCAACAGGCACGGTCGGAGCAGTTGGGGCAACAAAAACTGTTTCACCCCCCTGTAGGAGGACAGACAGATAGGCAAGTTGAAGCAGGAAGAAAAATAACACAGTCAAAAGGTGTTTACCTAAGGAAATTTTAGCAATGAGCGCATCCAGACTTCCGCGCTTCTCTATGATTTTCCGCGCAACCTTCTTGGGAGGCTGCGTGACAAAATCGCTTTTCGGAGCCCTCTTCCTCTTAAGGGGCTCCGGGCTGGACTCAACCTCTACCTGGTCATCCGGGTTAGCAACCAGAATCTCCGCGGTCTCATGCGGCTCCGACATTGGCTTCTTCAAACCTACAGGTGCGAGATCCTCCAAGGAATCAGAGACTACTACATAGTCATTCCAAGTATCTGGCACATAACATGTACCTTTGGGCGAGTCCGCCCTGGGTTGAGCCGCCTTCTTCTCTACTAATACGCTTGGCCTCGCACGCCTCTTTTTCTTTGAATCTGGGCCAATGCCCAAGTTTTTCAGCGCACCGGCACCATGGCGCAACACAATAAGCAGACTGAAGATAAAAAAATTAAATTATGAAGGCTTACCACTCTCAGGTGCGGGGGCCGCCATATCCGCGCTCCTGGGAAGCTCAAAATTTCCTAGGATCTGCGTATACCAAGTTAGCTGTCACACCCTGATTTCCAACCCCGAAATCCAAACACCGGTGGGCCCGGGTGGGGAGTATCGTAACAACAGTTGATAACATCATAGTCAATTAAACACGACACAGCGGAAGTCTTGGAGTAAAATTACTATTACACACCGGGTGTTCGAAAATACAAAATAATATACAAGCTTGTAATAGAAGATCCACAGGCGGATCGTAAAATGTACAAAAAGAATACAAAACAGATTTTAGGCAGATCTAAGGATTTGCAAGATCCTCTTATTCTCTACCGAGCAGCTTCCGGCCTATTTCGTATTGTACCTGCAGATTAGCCTTTGGACGATACGTCAGCTTACGCTGGTAAATACACCCAACTGACTCATTTTGAAAACATTAAAATGGTTTTAAGTGCAAACGGCACCAAAATCTTTTATTAACTTGGGAGAGTTGACCTTGCAACCTTGTATCAGATTCACATGTTTGTCCATACATACAGGGCCCAATACAGAAACCAAGACATGATTAAATACACACCACTCAGGACTCATGAAGGAGTCATCCCCAACGTCTTGGGAACATTGCATATGAGCATCAAAAGGTGTATACCTACACCCCGTGCTAAGGTCGTGGCCAATAACTAATGTATTGAGCCCAGGATATACAAGACACGGTAATTTAACCCCCGATGTTTTAGTTGTCAAACAAAACTGATCAAAACGAAATATGCGGGTTTACTAGCCATAAGCGGGCATTCGATTGACCCCATTTTGGACCAAGCGGTAATAATTTATTGTACCCAAGCCCGTATAGGGAAAATAAGTCAAGAGTATTTACCTAAGCTAGTCTTCTTCTTTTATTTTAATTAACTCAACCGTATACAAAAGTACCAAGTGTAGATAGCATTTACCGGGAAGGCTCTAGTCTGGATTATGGCATAAGCTAGCCAATTAAATACTAACGGTCTTATAAACTGAATAGTGTACATGATCATTACGTATAACGCTTGATTAAACGATGATCGGATAGAATGTAGTTTAATCCCGACATGTACTTAACTTGTATAATATGGGTAAACTATAAACATTTTGGATTTTGAAACTTAAATGACAAGGTTAAACCCTTTTCGGTTAAATTCCGTAAACTAGTTACGTATAATCAACCGTACGCTTATTAGCGATATCGGGTAACCGGATAAGTCATGGATAAGTTCTATATGCCATTATACTTTAAATAAGTTAAGATATCAGTAGGATATCAACTTATATGCCCGTTGAGGTTTTAAAACGAACTATGCCTCATAAGGGCGTTTCGGTAATTATATACCCTAATAAAGGAATTTTAATGTTATAGTTATAAGTATTCTGGAAAAATACTTTATTTATGATATAATATCAGTAGGATGTCAATTATATGTGTAAATTATCTTTTATGACCAAACTATGTACCGAAAGGGCATTTTGGTCATTTTACGCATAGTTTATAAATTATTTGGGATTCTGAGTTTATAACATGTACCTACTGTAAATATGTTTAAAATAAATTTTAAAATCAGCAGGTGACAAGTCTTGGTCTATTAATATGGTTTAAAACCATACTATGCGCCGAGACGGCGCTTATGTCGTAAAATGATGTTTTATGCGATGTTTAATGAAAACTGACATTAAGGTCAGATTAAAATGTTTAAAACATGTTATTTAATATAATATATCACTAGGTAAATGATTTACCTTGAAAAGATTTGATTAAAACCATTTTATAAGCCACAAGGGCTAAAACCGTCATTTATCAACATAGTTTAAGGACTTGTTTGAAAACTCAATTTATAACTTGGTTTAACATCCCACATATTTCCTAAATATAATATTAACTCATTTTCAAGTTCATTACCATTTAAAACCTTGTTTTATGTAAAAATGGCATTTTGGTCAAAGATGGCATAATTATGGAATTTGCGCATAAACTTGCATTCTGATTATGATCATGTAATAACCTCAGAGGGTTATGCTACATTATATTATGATCATAATGCAACTTTAGATCAGTAAGTAACTAATCTAAATCGGGTCAGAATCGAAAGTCAAAGCAGAAGTCAAACTTCGCGACTCTCGGTTGTGAACCGACCCTAGAATTGAAATTGACGAGTCGAACATATTCTAATAATTATTACCAACATGTTCTTTCATGACATATATAAGATCAATTTATGATTTTCTGAAAAATGGCATGTTTGACTTTTTAATATCATAACTTTGACCCGTCAATTGGTCTAGCAAACGTGATCTTCAGGAGGTGCCCTTTATAGGGATTAACACCTACCTTATTACGATCACTTAGCCATGTTCATTTCGAACAATGGTTGGACCATAATGGTCTTAACCAAAAGTCAAAGCGTTTGCCGCAAAACGCTTGACTTTTGGCTATAGAAGCCTATAAACGAAAATGCAAGAGTAAGGAACACTTACAAGAGGTTCCTACAATGCAAGAGAACTAAGTTGGATGCTCCTTTCAGCTAGGAACTTCCAGAGGAGGGAGAAGAGTTATGTTTAAGAAAGGTGCAAGTTGGAATGAACACTTGAACACCTATTTATAGTTGGAGAACTCAAAGGAGGTGAAGCCATGTCACACCTCGACCCGCAGCGGAATAAAAGTCAGGGCATAATTGGGTTATCACCAAAGCTCATGATGTTTACTAAAATGTTTCATATTTATTAAATTCAAATTACAACTTAAATGTCCAAATCAAAATCCATACAATTACAAGGAAATGAAACTATGTAAATAATCCAAAGCTTAAACTGATTTATTCTTCTAGGCATTCCTATGTGTTTCTTGCCTCCACTGGATCACCCGTATCATGTGTAAAACGGGGGATATTTTGGGTCAACAAAAGTTGGCGAGTGAACCTTGATAGAACATTGTTATTAATTTCTTGTTTTATTTAATATTGAAAATTTGTGCAATAATCACATGTGAGCAAACATATATAAATAAACAACACAAACCACTTTGAATGAGTATATGATATGAATGATGATGAATGTGAGATCAAGGCTCAATCAAACGGAGCCGATCTTATGAGGCACCTGATGCTCAACCCGTCTCCCACGGGGAACTGATGGGCCTAATGAAATGCGTGCGCTGAAAATGATAAATCCAAACTACATATAATTCACACAACAATTGATACAGTTTGATACACAATTGATCACGGATATGATGGATGCACAAGTGTTTAAATATAATAAAGAATTAAACGGCACATGATACACCCCAAAACGTGATTAAAACGGGGAATTGGTAGAGATTCACTCATAGTGGATGCGTTTCTTGATGATGATGATGCGCACGAATATTAGGACTCGACCGTCGAGGAAAAAACTAACCTAAATAATAACGAGACGATCCGGTAAATAAATAAATTTTATTTAGAATTAATGTTTTTAATTAGTGCTTTTAATGGAATATTTAGATTTATTTTTGTGAGTTTAAGGACATTTTCTAACTTTAAAAATATTATTTTAAGTGTTTTTAATTGATTTTTAAATAAAATAAATAAATAAAAAGAAATAAAAATTTGACCGTTGACCGTTTGACCGTCGGACTGTGTGTAATTATGCGCTGAGTGAGGTTCGAACTCGGGACCTCTCATATACGTGCACGCAGCTCTACCAACTGAGCTACGTGTCTAACCCGAAATATTCTCTGTTTTAATTTTATATATATACTAATTAACTGTTATCTTATTTAGTTTATTTCAAAAAGGATTTAATATGGCCGAACCGACTTCAGTGACCCGGAGTCGAACTAGGGACGTTCGGTTCGAGTGCGCACAGCCCAACCAGTTGGGCTGTGTGTCTAACCTTGTTTAACTACAGAATTATATTATATTTGTGTACATGTTGAAGGATGATCTGAATAGGTTTTAAAAAGGATTGGTTTTATTTTTGAAAGTCGATAACATATGCGATTCGAACTCGGGACGTGCGTGTTATGTTGCACACAGTCCACCGCTGGACTGTGTGTCTAACCCGGTTAAATATCCAGTTTTAGTTAAACTTATACACATTGTTCAACTTCGTCTTCTTCGCTTAACATTTCAGAACAGTGAATTTCGACTATTCTGTTTAATCGATCTTAACTTATATTTGATTGAATTGAAAAGAGAAATGAGATGACATGGTATACCAGAACGGCGAGTTTGCTTCAGGTTTTCCGGTAAGTCTCGTCGTCTCCGATCTGCGGATTCCGGCTGAGGGAAACTGTTTAACAGTTTTGATTACTGGATTGAGCAATTAGATTACAAATCGAAAGATAGCAAGAGAAATTAGATGATTGTACCGTCTGAAGAAAATCGCGGTTTTCCGTTCAGTGATTCCGGCGAAATTGAAATTTCTGGCGACGTGCTAAAGCTTCGAGAGATTGTGTGATTTTGAGCGAAAAGGTTACCAGAGGTTTGGGAGAGTATTTATAGGGAAGAACAGGATGTATTGGGTCCGAATTTTGGTCTTGATTCGCGGTCAAAGTTTTCCCGGCGGTTTACGACTGAAATTGTGGGTTAGACATCGGTTATAACCGATGTCGGAGTCGGTTAACGTGTTTTAGTCAAAAGGAAAACAGCAAGAATTGCGGATTGCCTATTTTTCCGGTGACGACTAGTCTGGGCGCGCTGATTACTGGATTTGATTTTCGGGTTTTATTATAAGTGTTATTTGTTTTAATGTTTATCACAAAAGCACAGTGTGGCGGAGCGGTGTGTTGTGTGTTTGAGTTTGTGGGTGACCCGGTTCGAAACCCGGCGTCCCCATTTTATTTTTTTCTCACTATTTATTATTATTTATAAATGATGGTTTTTAAATTCTAATATATTTATTAATTATGTATCGTTTAAGATTAATTTGAGCAATAAATACGCAACGAAAAATTATAACTTGATATTTGATTAATAAACGAAGCGGGTTTTGAAAACTCGTTTTTCGACGGATGTTACAGTATCCCCTACTTTTAGAAATTTCGTCCCGAAATTTAAGTAGTAGTGGTAACAGGAAAAAGATGCGGGTATTTCTCGCGCATTGAGTCCTCACGTTCCCAAGTAAACTCAGGTCCTCGTTTCGACTCCCAACGTACCCTGACAATTGGAATACGACTTCGTCTTAAACGTTTCTCTCCGAAGTCCATGATTTCTACTGGTCTTTCAATGAAGTGCATAGATTCATCGATCTGAATGTCTTCTAGAGGAATATGGAGGTTTTTATCGGCGAGGCACTTCTTCAAGTTTGATACGTGGAATGTGGGATGAATTCTGTTGAGCTCTTCTGGCAGGTCAAGATTGTATGCTACAGGACCTACTCTTTCGAGTATCTTGAAAAGTCCTATGTAGCGTGGTGCTAGCTTGCCCTTCTGGCCAAAACGAACCACTCCCTTCCACGGTGATACTTTTAAAAGTACTTGATCCCTAATGTCAAACTCCAAGGGCTTTCGTCGTTTGTCTGCATAACTCTTTTGACGACTTTGAGCCGCTAGAAGATTGTTTCGAATTTGAATGACCTTGTCGGTTGTTTCTTGAATTAACTCTGGACCGGTGATTTGTGATTCCCCAATTTCGTGCCAACATACCGGAGATCGGCACTTACGACCATATAAAGCTTCGAAAGGAGCCATGCCGATACTTGAATGATAGCTATTGTTGTACGAAAATTCAACTAATGGAAGATGAGCGTCCCAATTCCCTTTGAAGTCTTTGACACATGCTCGAAGCATGTCTTCAAGAGTTTGGATGGTGCGTTAAGATTGTCCATCAGTTTGAGGATGAAAAGCGGTACTGAGGTCTAATCGTGTACCCAGGTCGGTTTGTACGGCTCGCCATGTTCGTGAAGTGAAACGACCATCACGGTCTGAAATGATGCTTAAAGGTACACCATGACGGCTTACGATCTCGCTGATGTAGATACGAGCTAACTTCTCGTTTTTGAAGTCCTCGCGAATCGGTATGAAGTGAGCTGATTTTGTAAGACGATCAATGATTACCCATATGGTGTCATACCCACTAGAGGTGCGAGGTAACCCAGTAATGAAGTCCATGGTTATATTTTCCCACTTCCATACAGGTATTTCGGGTTGGACTAGGAGTCCTGAAGTTCTTTGATGTTCAGCCTTGACTTTGGAACAGGTAAGGGACTTGGAATAAAAAACAACGATGTCCTTTTTCATGCCAGGCCACCAGTAGGTGTATCGTAGGTCTTGATACATCTTGTCGGCTCCTGGGTGTACAGAGTATCGTGTTTTGTACGCCTCATTCATAAGGAAATCACGAAGGTTATCGCGATCGGGAATCCATATGCGATTTAAATAGTATAGAATACCGTCGGATTTGGTTTCAATTTTGAGTTCCGCTCCACATGACAGCTCATCGCGTACGTCGTTTTCTGTTACAGAAACATGTTGAGCTGCTCGGATTCGATCTTTGATGTCGGTTATGATTTGCGAACATAGAAGACGAATGGAGTTCGCATAACCTTTTCGACTGAGCGCATCATCCACCACGTTTGCCTTGCCAGGATGATACCGAATTTCACAGTCGTAGTCGTTAAGAAGTTCGACCCATCTTCGTTGCCTCATATTCAACTCCTTTTGATTGAAGATATGTTGGAGACTCTTGTGGTCAGTGTATATTTCACACTTGGTACCGTAGAGGTAATGTCTCCATATCTTGAGAGCGAACACAACGGCTCCAAGTTCCAGGTCGTGGGTGGTGTAATTCTTTTCATGAACCTTGAGTTGTCTAGAAGCATAGGCTATCACTTTTCCTCTTTGCATTAATACACAGCCTAGCCCTTGCCCTGATGCGTCGCAATATACTACAAAGTCATCGCAACCTTCAGGGAGTGTGAGGATAGGTGCGTCACAAAGTTTTTGCTTTAGAGTTTGGAAGGCTTCTTCTTGTTTAGGTCCCCATATGAAGGGTTTTCCTTTATGAGTCAAGGCGTGAGTGGTACAGCAATACGGGAAAAATTGGCGATGAAGCGTCGATAGTAACCAGCCAAACCAGGAAATGACCTAACTTCGGTAGGGGTACGTGGCGCTTGGCATTCCTGCACTGCCTTGATTTTTGAAGGATCAACATGAATTCCCTTGTCATTGACGACATGTCCAAGGAATTGTACTTCTCCTAACCAGAATTCACATTTCGAGAACTTGGCGTAGCGCTTTTCAGTCCTTAAGAGTGTAAGGATAAGTCGAAGGTGTCGCTCATGATCGGATTTAGACTTGGAGTAGATAAGAATATCGTCGATGAAGACTATGACGAAACGGTCGAGGTAGGGTTTGCATACCCTATTCATTAGATCCATGAAGACAGCGGGGGCGTTGGTTAAACCGAACGGCATGACCATGAATTCGTAATGACCATAACGAGTCCGGAAGGCGGTCTTTGGGACGTCTTCTTCATGTACTCTGAGCTGATGATAACCAGAACGAAGGTCGATTTTTGAAAAGCAGGTGGCACCTTGAAGTTGGTCTAGGAGGTCATCGATGCGAGGTAGTGGATAGCGATTCTTAACCGTTAACTTGTTGAGTTCTCTGTAGTCGATACACATGCGAAATGTTCCATCTTTCTTCTTCACAAAAAGAACAGGTGCACCCCAAGGCGAGGAGCTAGGACGTATGAATCCTTTGTCAGTCAGCTCTTGCAGTTGACTGGCCAGCTCTTGCATTTCGGATGGGGCTAACCTATAAGGAGATTTTGCGACTGGTGTAGCGCCAGGTACAAGATCGATGCGGAATTCGACTTCTCTCACAGGAGGGAGTCCTGAGATGTCGTCGGGAAAGACTTGTGGGAATTCTTTCACAACTGGTATATCTTCGAGTTTCTTCTCCTTGTTTCCCTTTTTGACGACGTGAGTTAGGAATGCGACATAGTTCTTGCGGAGATATTTTCGGGCTTGAAGGCAGGACATTAATTTGAGTCCTTTCGAAGGGGTTTCTCCAAAAATACGTAGGGTCTGACCGTCTGCAAGAGGAATGCGAATGAACTTTTTGCGGCATTACTACTTCAGCGTGATGCTGGCTGAGGCAGTCCATACCGATTATAATATCGAAACTTTCCAACTTCATAGGAATGAGGTCAACTGGAAAATCGTGATCGTTTAGAGTGAGAGGACAATTTCGTATAATAGAATTTAATGAAACGGGCTTTCCGTCTGCAACTTCCACCGTTAGAGATTACATGAGATTATCACGAGTTTGGTTGAGGATAGGTTCGAATTCTAAGGACACAAAACTCTTGTCCGCGCCAGTATCGAATAACATGGATGCATAACTACCATTGATGAGAAACGTACCGTTAACCACGTTGTTGTCAGCCCTAGCTTGGTTGGCATTGATGTTGAAAGCTCTTCCTCTGGCAGGTGGAGGAGCTTGGTTGGCTTGGTTTACTGGGTTCGCTTGGGCTTGCGCATGGATGATGTTCACCAAGCGTGGACATGTGTTCCTGAAATGGTTTGGGTCTCCACAGTTGTAACATGCTCGATGGGTTGCATCATGGGGTAGTTGGGTTGGTAGTAGGATTGGGCTATATGTTGTGCAGGTAGTAGAAGTAAGGGTTGTTGGGCTTGACCCACTATCTGATGGTGGGTTTGGGTTGGGTTGATTGCGATTCATTCGTTGAAGTGTGCGACAAGTTTGAATGGTGTGACCCGCACGGCCACAGCTGGTGCAATGTTGGCAAGGAGTTTCGGGAGGGTGATGGTACTGACAACGGTTGCATTTTGGGTGTGGGCCGGTGTATGGCTTTTTAAATTGTGCAGCTGAGGGAGCAATTTGGGTAATTGGTGCAGCGGTGATAGGAGGGTTTGTTTGAGTGACAGCAAAATTCTTGCTGTTGCGTTTCCTTCTACCAGCAAACCTTAAGGATGAGGCTGAGTGGTTTGTAGTTGAGGTCTCTATGGGTGCTTTCTTCTTTTCATCCTTAAATTTGCCGTTTCGGATGCGATTCTCAGTAAGTTCGGTAGCTAGTTCCATTGCTGCTTCAAGTGTTGCAGGCGAAGTGCTTAGAACCGAGTCTTGAATTTTCGAGGGAAGACCTCGAATGTAGTGTTCAACCAAGCGGTACATGGGGGTGAACAGATTAGGGATCATCTGATTTAGCTCAAGGAATCTTTTATTATAGGAAGTGTGATCTCCTTCCTTTTGTTTTAACGCGTGGAATTCATCTTCCAACTTTTTGATTTCGCTTCTTGGAAGAAGCGTCTGGTCATGAGTTCCCTTAACTCTTCCCACATTAAGGCCATGGCATCTTCAACTCCTCGTTTACCCTTTTCTGTGTTCCACCAGGTAAGGGCTACCCCAAACAGTCTTCCTGTTGCATAACGTACCTTGCGATCCTCGGGACAATCGCAATTGAGGAAGGTGTTCTCCATTTCTTCAAACCAGTGAAGGAGGGCAGTAACACCTTCGGTCCCTTCATACTTTAGGGGATCGCAATATTTGAAGTGTTTGTAGGAGCACTTTTTGGAGGGAGGGTTGGCGATGCTCTGGTCTTCTTGATTGGAAGGGTTGATGGGATTTGCGGTGAGAGCTTGTTGAACTTGAACCACGATGTCAGGAAGCACGCGGCCATTTGTTTAGCAATTTGAGTGGCCAAGCGTTCATTGGATCTTCCTGAATTTCTACCTCCACGTAGTTGCCTAGCCGAATCTACAGGAACATACATAGGAAGATTGTAAGTTTAAGAAGTTTCTAGGTGTCATGTGTCGTTAAAAGAATAAAAATAACATAACTAACAATAATGCAACTACATCCATAGGATGTCTTGGGTTTGCTCATGTTTGGGCCTCCAATGTCCCCCATACCATCGCCTGTATAGTCATGTGGGCCCCCATGACTATTGGGCTTAGTAGGATTCACATTGGTGTTGGCGGATTAACACTCGCATCACCCGAATGAAAACCGTGAAATACGATTGCGAGATGTATGGTAGGAGGGTGTCCAGGTGTAGACACAATGACAACTCAAAGTGGGGTTAGCTCCTACGACGTTTGGTATAACATGCTTTGGCCTAATAGGTCCTTCGTACTCTCATCGTTAGTCCCCAGGTAGGCAAACTGGTCCTTTATTTTGGATTTGTCGAATGCCAAGCCTAGACAGGACGTTCGACTACCGGTACTCGTACCCTTCCAGTTACTACATGCCCGTCATGAGAACTCACTTTGATGTGATTTGAAAACACAAAAATCATTGCAAAAATCATGGGAATTGTGAGGTGTGTGCTCTCATGGATATGATATGTTATGAGGATATGATTTATGATGAGCATTGTATAATAACATGTATTGTGAGCATGCTTGCATAACATTGAGTGTAAAAATAAACATAAAGCATATAAACATCATGAATTTTGTATGTAACGCATAATCAATTTAAAATTTTAATCAACTATAGTATAGGCTCTAAGGGTCTAATAACCTATCCTATATCCCTATAGTCATGGCTCTGATACCAATCTGTCACACCCGACCCGCAACGGAATAAAAGTCGGGGCATAATTGGGTTATCACCAAAGCTCATGATGTTTACTAAAATGTTTCATATTTATTAAATTCAAATTACAACTTAAATATCCAAATCAAAATCCATACAATTACAAGGAAATGAAACTATGTAAATAATCCAAAGCTTAAACTGATTTATTTTTCTAGGCCTTCCTATGTGTTTCTTGCCTTCACTGGATCACCTGTATCATGTGTAAAACGGGGGATATTTTGGGTCAACAAAAGTTGGCGAGTGAACCTTGATAAAACATTGTTATTAATTTCTTGTTTTATTTAATATTGAAAATTTGTGCAATAATCACATGTGAGCAAACATATATAAATAAACAACACAAACCACTTTGAATGAGTATATGATATGAATGATGATGAATGTGAGATCAAGGCTCAATCAAACGGAGCCGATCTTATGAGGCACCTGATGCTCAACCCGTCTCCCACGGGGAACTGATGGGCCTAATGAAATGCGTGCACTGAAAATGATAAATCCAAACTACATATAATTCACACAACAATTGATACACGTTTGATACACATTTGATCACGGATATGATGGATGCACAAGTGTTTAAATATAATAAAGAATTAAACGACACATGATACACCCCAAAACGTGATTAAAATGGGGAATTGGTAGAGATTCACTCACAGTGGATGCGTTTCTTGATGATGATGATGCGCACGAATATTAGGACTCGACCGTCGAGGAAAAAACTAACCTAAATAATAACGAGACGATCCGGTAAATAAATTTTATTTGGAATTAATGTTTTTAATTAGTGCTCTTAATGGAATTTTTAGATTTATTTTTGTGAGTTTAAGGACATTTTCTAACTTTAAAAATATTATTTTTAAGTGTTTTTAATTGATTTTTAAATAAAATAAATAAATAAAAAGAAATAAAAATTTGACCGTTGACCGTTGACCGTTTGACCGGTCGGACTGTGTGTAATTATGCGCTGAGTTAGGTTCGAACTCGGGACCTCTCGTATACGTACACGCAGCTCTACCAACTGAGCTACGTGTCTAACCCGAAATATTCTCTGTTTTAATTATATATATACTAATTAACTGTTATCTTATTTAGTTTATTTCAAAAAGGATTTGATATGGCCGAACCGACTTCAGTGACCCGGAGTCGAACTCGGGACGTTCGGTTCGAGTGCGCGCTGCCCAACCAGTTGGGCTGTGTGTCTAACCTTGTTTAACTACAGAATTATATTATATTTGTATACATGTTGAAGGATGATCTGAATAGGTTTTAAAAAGGACTGGTTTTATTTCTGAAAGTCGGTAACATATGCGATTCAAACTCGGGACGTGCGTGTTATGTTGCACACAGTCCACCGCTGGACTGTGTGTCTAACCCGGTTAAATATCCAGTTTTAATTAAACTTATACACATTGTTCAACTTCGTCTTCTTCGCTTAACATTTCAGAACAATGAATTCCGACTGTTCTGTTTAAACGATCTTAACTTATATTTGATTGAATTGAAAAGAGAAATGAGATGACATGGTATACCAGAACGGTGAGTTTGCTTCAGGTTTTCCGCCAAAGTCTCATCGTCTCCGATCTGCGGATTCCGGCTGAGGGAAACTGTTTAACAGTTTTGATTACTGGATTGAGCAATTAGATTACAAATCGAAAGATAGCAAGAGAAATTTAGATGATTGTACCGTCTGAAGAAAATCGCGGTTTTCCGTTCAGTGATTCCGGCGAAATTGAAATTTCCGGCAACGTGCTAAAGCTTCGAGAGATTGTGTGATTTTGAGCGAAAAGGTTACCAGAGGTTTGGGAGGGTATTTATAGGGAAGAAAAGGATGTATTGGGTCCGAATTTTGGTCTTGATTCGCGGTCAAAGTTTTTCCGGCGGTTACGACTGAAATTGTGGGTTAGACATCGGTTATAACGATGTCGAAGTCGGTTAACGTGTTTTAGTCAAAAGGAAAACGGCAAGAATTGCGATTGCTTATTTTTCCGGTGACGACTAGTCTGGGCGCGCTGATTACTGGATTTGATTTTCGGGTTTTATTATAAGTGTTATTTGTTTTAATGTTTATCACAAAGGCATAGTGTGGCGGAGCGGTGTGTTGTGTGTTTGAGTTTGTGGGTGACCCGGGTTCGAAACTCGGCGTCCCCATTTTATTTTTTTCTCACTATTTATTATTATTTATAAATTATGGTTTTTAAATTCTAATATATTTATTAATTATGTATCGTTTAAGATTAATTTGAGCAATAAATGCGCAACGAAAAATTATAACTGGATATTTGATTAATAAACGAAACGGGTTTTGAAAACCCGTTTTTCGACGGATGTTACAAGCCAGGTGTTTAGGGGTGTGAGAAGAAGCTTACAAAGCCATGGTTTCGTTTAAATTGTTTTGGAGCTTTGCTTGGTCTCCAAACAAAACTTTCTGCGTCAGACCTATTCTCGCGAGGCGCGAGAGACTCAGGCCAGGTTTCTCGCGGCCCGCGACTGCCCAAGGCTAGTTTCAAAATTTGACACTTTAGCCCCTTAACTTTAAAAAGCTTTAAAAACCTTTTTAAACACCTTTTTGGCACTTTTAGCCCTCCGTAGCCAATACTTGGCATACTCGGGATTATGCCCGGACATTGTCGAGCTATCGGTTTGTTAAAAGGTCACTCAGAGGTATAAATTAACATGTTGACACTTTTAATCCCTCCATTATCCAACTTTCACATTTTTACAAAATTGAACTCTCTCGTCCAAAAAATGGCACGCATGAGAGTTTAGGACTTCACAAAGGATCACTCAGAGGCTTATGATAAACATGTTGATCCCGATGTCACTCAGAGGCTGGGCATGTTGACATATCAGTCACTCAGAGGCCAAATTTCAAGCATGTTGACATATCAGTCACTCAGAGGCTGTTTTTATGCATGTTGACATCGGATCGTCACTCAGAGGCCAAATTTCAGCATATTGACATATCAGTCACTCAGAGGCTGTTATTTATGCATGTTGACATCGATCGTCACCCAGAGGCCAAATTTCAAGCATATTGACATATCAGTCACTCAAAGGCTGTTATTTATGCATGTTGACATCGGATCGTCACTTAGAGGCTCAGATTGAGCATGTTGACGCCTTTAGTCCTTATTGGTCTTTAACAGACTATATTTAAAATACAACACATGTCACTATATTATTGGACACGATTTTTACAGGGTGTTACATTAGCTCCTATGGGCCAAGGGCAATGTTCTCTATCCGCCCATTCTCGCGCTGAAAATCCACCACATACAATGCCATCCCGGAAAAAGCGCGCATATGGTTAGTCTATGCACAAGAAGAAATAAGGAAATAATGGAAAAATGAAAGGGTACTTACTCTTCTCCGTTTCCACATAAACCGACTTCTCCTAGCGATTGGGCTTCCATACCAGACTCATGCCCGGCGCCACCAGTGCCCTCTCCGGCAACTACACTGCCGTGATATCTTTCATCTCCAAATACTAGGGCTCCTCCGTTGGTATAGGAGATGTCTCAACCGGGATATCTTGCGCTCCACGAAAGTGCATCCTCAACGGAATCACGCCGACCTTCACATAAAAAAACTTCTGTTTCGAATCATGGTAAGACTTCGGAGGCGCATGAAAAATTTTCTTCGCCTGGATCCTATGTAGGAAGGAACAGAAGCCCAGGGAGCAGTGTAATTGGTAAAACACCGTAAACCGGTTAACGGTTGGGTGAATACCCGTAGACCTGCACAAAAACTCAAAATGTTTGATTATCAGCATCCCCATTGGATTGAGTTGGGAGATGTGGAAGCGGTAATGATCAAGAAAGTCCAGGAAGAACTTTGTCACTAGCAATCTAAAGTTGCCGTCGGCAAAGAAATCAAAAAACAACGTAATATAGCCGGCCGAAGCATCGACAGCGGTATCTCCTTTGGAAGGGTACTGGGCGTCCCACTCCTTTGGGAACCAAAACCAGAAGACCAGCCTTCGGAAATTGGCCGGGACCACTTAAGCACCGACAAAGATGCGGAAGCTTCACTCGCAGAAACACTATCAGGATCCCTGGTCACCATATTGATCGCCGGAGAAAGGAAGATTTTAGAAAGAAGAGAACAAGAACTCAAAGAAGAATTCAGAGAGAAAGCAAAGAAAAATTTTTGAAAGCGTGCTTGAAACCCTAGACCGGTTCCTCTATTTATACCCATCGCATTTAATGCGATGGTGAAACGGGACGCATGCGCAGACTTAACAGCCAATCTACGCATGGCGCGTGTAGGGCAAGTGGCAACTGACAGTCGTCACGCGCGCGTGGCTTGTACTTTCTCTGCCAATTCATTAATGAAAGAGGCTGCACTATTAACAGCATGCCACAACTGTTAAAAGTCACTTCCGCCTCACCTTTTTTCTCAGCAACTCGCCTACAACATCAGCATGACAAAGATTCAAATTTCAAAGACCTCATCATGAGCAAAGGTTCCCCCACAGAAAGGTTTTCTTCATCCCTTATTGAATTCTTGTCGTTGAAATAAGCGCGCATACATGAACTCTTATAGTCCAACACTCCACCTACTTGCGAACATGCGCATAAGAGCACCACTGGACTGGGGGGACTTGGAGGGGTATGGTCCAAAAACTCTGCGCCTGCGCAAGGAACCATACCCTCAATGATAACATACCACAAGAATAACCTTGCGTGCAACGCGCAACGGTGCGCCATTCTTGAAACCAACAGGTTGCATAACAAACCTTGCGCGCAACGCGAACGGTATTGCAACCTTGAATATTAGCAGGTTGCACAACAAACCTTGCGCACACTGTGCAACAGCGAGTTAAACCTGGAAGCGCAGGACCTTGACCTTGCGTGGATCAAATAACCCTCTAGCCGCGAAGTCCTAAAACCTTCCACAAGGCCAAGACCAACATGAGAGTAACTCATAGTCTTGAGAAAAGGACTTAATCCTTACAACTCTACGCTGGTCAGAAAGCACTGATAAAGCCACGCGGAAGGGAGAAGCGCAAAGAGGCGTTGATCAAATACAAGGGTACAAAGTGGTAGAGCTGTGACCCAATAGCGCTCGGCAGATTGTGCCAGACCTCGTCGCATGATGAACAATTATGCAGAGTGCAGACTGTATACAAGGACGTACACGTGGCACCAACCAAACTCACGCCAGCGACTGTCACACGATCTCCACTATCGGCTGATGACAGGTCTTATATCAGGGACAACTGGCATGACACGTTGCTCCATTCACCATGCGCCAAACGCACCTCCTGCGAAAGACCATTAATGGTCGATGCAGAGGAGGCATAATGGATATGCTTGGTCGTCGGGTCCAGGCCCAAGGCCCATAAGCCCATCTCCTACACACCTCTCTTCGGCGATAAAATAAGGATCACACCACAAGGTAAAATCATCTACATCTACACCATCACAATACAATTGCATACTACTTTGAGCTTACTTGCTTATTACTTGTAATACCCGATACTTATTCTCACGCCGGAGTGTGGTCATGGAGAAAACCCTCCCCTTTCTCTCGTGACGAGGCTAACAACGTTTCTAGTTTTGTAGATAACTTGAAGTGAGATCACTCCGAAGAGTAAACGAGAGATAACCTTTTTATGTAGAAGCGTTGAGCTGTAACAAAGATATCTACGAATACCTCTCGGTTCAGCCAGTGTTTCTTCAGAACTAATCCTAGCCCTTGATTATCAATACACAAGTGTAAATCAATGGCCAAGATATCATCAGGATTTGATGACAAGTATAGAATAGTATATTTTACGATTTGATAATGTAAATCAATAACCAAAATTTGTTTACTCAGTTCACAAATACAACAGTGTTCACTCTAGAACCCCACCCTACACACACACACACATACATACAAGGGTTTACAAGGATTGGTTTATGCGAGAACTCCTCTGAGTTGAGAGAATTTGAGATCTCCGATAGAAATCCTACTTCTCGAGGAAGTTTTGCAACCAAATTTTGCACTAACGTAGATGAACATCTAACTAACACCTTTGTATAAAAGAATAAAAATAATTGTCGAGCCGACATTATGTTTTATTCGTCATTTACACTAAGCATAAAATAAAATTTACGCCGAGCCTTAGAAAAAATACAAATTTGTTTTACACTAATGTATATATAAATTGACTTTTACATCTTTTTTTCTGTAAGAGTCACATTATTTTAACAAAGGAAAAAAAACTTTTTTACATCGAGTTTTTATGGTTTTTATAACTCAAGGCAGTTATTTTAACCTTTCCTTACAAAATTGAGAGTTAACGTATGACAAAGTTATCACAAATGGTGGTATAAACTAAGGAGCAAACATCCTATGATTTATCCATGACAAAGTTAATGAAGCGATTAATCAAATAATAAGTTATAAACAATTAATCATACGTATCAAGAAAACAAATTTGAGTACAAATTATCACATAAATAAGCCTAAAGAGTGTAGTGATGATCCTTATAAGTATCATGATCCTATACATAGGTGTCATGTCATTCACTTCTAATCCACCATTCAAAATCATTATCTTGAAGGTGCGATCATGACCTAAATCACTATCCCCTTTATATTTTAATTTTTTTTTGTCTCAAAATCATCAATTGAAATAATCGTGTCAAATAATAGCCCATCATATATCATTACTCTAATCTTCACAAAACTAAAATGTACTTAATACTTTATTTACTTTATGAATTAAGTAAAATTGTAGCTTCTCATTCTACGTACATATTCTATTTGATTTGATTAGATCCTCTTTACTTTTAAAATAATAAAATAAAATGAATTTTTTCGTAATACAAATTTATAGTTATTTTCATCGGAGTACTTGTTAACTAAATTGGTTATGTTTATAGTGTACACATTTAATTTAAATTATTATTATTATTTTTTATTAAGTTTTCTAATAGCTAATATTACACATAACTGGTTTTACTAGATTCTATGATTTTGTCAAGGTTGATAAATTTATATAAACTATTTTAAGTTCCCCGTGTTGTAATGCAAGAGCGTAAAACTGTGTTCACGGTGTTGCGGGAGAGGTTTGGGAGGGGTTGCAAAAGAATGCTAAGTAACAACCGAACGATTATCATAACCAGAAAAAAAGAAACGTAAAATAAAAGGGGAATTTCTAACATTAAATAGCTCACGTGACGTAAAACGGAAACAAAATCGAATTTATTCCAACACGTATTAAAAAGTCTAAATTTATTTAACTTTTTTGATAAATTTTATGATAAATTATAAAGTTAGTATTAAAAAAAATCTTACAAAAGATAAAAGAGTTATTATTCATTGTTATGTTATGAATTAATATATACAATTATACAATTCACAATTAAATGTATTTGTTTATAATCACATTTACTTAAACAATCAAATTCATTCAAAGTAATTGTTTATCATATTACAATCAATATACTTATATCATGTAGAATTACAAGTAAATTGTTTTAAGTTGCTCAATATCAAGATTTAAGATTTTTTTTAAACTATAACACTCATATTGATAATTGATTACCCAAATTTAGTAATATCTGATTAACAATGAACTAAGACCATATGTATCCAATACGAATAGCATGAACATTTATCGCGTAATATTTAAGCATTACACACAAGACTAATAACAAAGTTACAATCAATCAAATTACCTCTACCGAGAGTCGACTCCGTATATCATCTATCTATTATTCTTTAATTAAAATTATTATCCATGTGACACGGTTGGTAATGGTGATTGACCAAAAATTTTATGGGGCGGAAAGTCATGGGACCCAATCCTATCGTTATGTTTTGGGTTATATGTTCGGATTGGCTATTCGATTCGGGTCGGGTCAAACAATAATAACTCCAAATAAAACTAAATAGTCTTCATTCATTCAAAGGATTGTTTTTACATATAAAAAAACTAAATATTGTTTAACAAACAAAAGACCAAAATATTAATAACGATGCAAAAATATGTATAAATGATTGAAGATTTGAAGAATTCAAGAACCCTGAGAACACAACTTTTTTTCCTTTTATTGAAGTCGAATAACATGATGAGGCCCATCTATCCTCACATAGTGTTCTATTTTGTTTGAACATCTTTTGATTAAGACAAAAATGAACCCCCAAGTTTCATTTATATAAAGAATAGTTTCAAACTTTATTTAAACTCACTTCAAGTTTAAAAATAATTATACAAAAATTACTAATAGCCTCGTTTTTCACGTTTTTTACTTAATAAGAAAATATGTATAAATTTTTAGACAATAAATTTGGTAGGGACAGATAATTTTTAGGCAAAACAATTGGTGGGGGTGAACCTATATAATTTTAAAATTTTCAGACAAAAAATAAAAAAAATACACTACTAACCGAAACAATAGTGGGGTCGGGTGCACCCCCTTCCCCCTTAAAAGGTGCGCCCTGTTGATAGTCTTGTTTAGGTGCACCCTTGCATCAAATTATGTGTAGGTGATCTTTATTTATTAAAAATTAGTTGTAAGTGACTATGAGTGGAGAAAAAAGAAAATATTACTATTTATCTGTATGTTTGAAAGAATATTGTTTACTCTTTATAATTTTTTAATATATTTTGAAAGTGATTATAAATAGAATATAGAAAGAAAGTAATGATAAATATATAAAAGAAAATTATTTAATTGAAAGAAAAAAAATATAATATTTTTAATATAATTATAAAAAAGTATATAAATAGAAGGGGTTGTGAATCGTCTACACAAAGAATATGATTCTTAAACAGTGGAACTATTAATAAATAGTTGTGAAAAACTGAAATAAGCCAACCATAAATTATGATTTCATTGGACCCCTCTAAAATAGTATATATGTTAATGTTGACCCACATATAGGACCCCTCTCGTCTAAATATTTTTTAACGGTTAACTTAATGAATAAAGTTAGTCTCACTCTGGCCAGATTATGTTGTCTTAAATTGGTCTATGTTGACTTTAAAGTTTGGTTTTCTTTGGGCGTTCCCCTAGGAAACCATACCGGCGGCTGGCACTTAAGAGTCGTTGTGTCACACAAGAGCATAACTCTCTGGTGTAACACACGGTGAGACGAAAACCCGATTAGACTTGGGAATTAAACTAACAACCTCACACAATGCCTAGTCCAAATCCTTTATCGTATATATCCGTCCTAATAAGTGAGAATTAAATTTAAGTTTTCATTAGAAAACTCAAACTTTACCACTAACCATGAATATCTACCACTAAACCATGAATATGTGGACCTATCTCATCTAAATTGCCATCTTACTCTACCAATATATATTCACGTGATATTAATTAAAGTAAGACTTAATTTTTCTCTCTCTCTCTCTAAATAAAATAAAGACTTTAACACATACCTGTTCTTTGTCTCTTTACTGTCTGAGATGCAACTTTTACAAGCTGTAGATTATTAAAGTAACAGAGAATTTTAAGAATCCTCCAACTCATATCTCAATTCCAAAGGAGTGGCCACACTTCATTCTTTTGTCATTACACATTTTAAAACTACAGAATATGACTCACCCATTTGTTTTCTAGCATTTGGAGGGAGGATATGTGTCTATCTGTCTACAGTTTTTGATCTTTCTTGATCACAAAGTTCAAAACTTTATTATTTTTCTCTAATTCTTTCATATCTTTTTCATCGTCTTTAGTAACTAGATAAGCAAAACTGCAAAAGTACTAATGGATTCTTCAGAAAAACCAATTGCTCTCCAAAATCAACTGCAGCAAAGGCAACAACAGGTCTTAAAGTGCCCAAGATGCAACTCCTTGAACACCAAGTTTTGCTACTACAATAACTACAGTTTGTCACAGCCTAGACATTTTTGCAAATCCTGCAAGAGGTATTGGACAAGGGGTGGCACTTTAAGAAATGTTCCAGTTGGTGGTGGTTGTAGGAAGAACAAGAGAATGATCAAGAGACCATTCTCAGCCGTTGATGATACTTCTAACCCTAATCTTGATCTGATCTTGATCACTCAACACCTTTGTATGGGTTACTACAACCAAACTCTAAGTACCCAAGATTATTCAATACTAGGGTTGTTTCTGATGTTTCAAGGTATGATCTTGTTGTTCAACCTCAAATGAGTTCTCTTGGATTAGGGTTTTCATCATCAGTGGCTCATGATCATAATTCAGTGCCAGTTGTTTCAAACTACCCCTCCATTTTTAATGGTGGATTGATTACTTCTAGCTTCAACAGTGATCATAAGATGACTTCTCTGTTAGCTTCAAACATTCAGCAACAACCAACAGGTCTAGGGTTTGCACCATATGCAGATGGAGGTGGTTCAGTTGTGAATGAAGTTCAAATGGGTACTAGTTTAAATGGTCAGAATGATAATGATCAAGTATTCAAAGGGTTAGAATTATCTGATCCAGACTCTTTTCTATGGACCTTAACTGGTGGTGATGGTGGAGACCAGTGGCATGATCCTACAAGCCATATTTCTGTTCCCTCTTTGATCTAGCCACAACAACTTGGTCAACTGTTTTCTCATCAACATATACAATATACCATCTAATTAAATATTGGGTGCAACATCTACAATCTAGTGAGTTTGTTTTTAATTTTATTTTGTATGAAAGTGATTCCGCTCTAAAATCTTTATATATTATGTTTCGGGTATATGGTATCGGGATTTCTAAACATAAGTTTTGAACCTCATTTCAATGTTTTTGTTTGGGTGATTGGTATAGGATAATAGAAGAGAGGGTGATATGTTCATTGTTATATGTTGTCATGTTATGAATATACGATCTTCATATGTATTTATGAGGATACAGTCATATACTTTTTGGAAAAAGTTAACAAACTGATTTATATTTGAACTCACAACTTGAGGATTGCAAAGTTCATGATGTGACACTTAGCTTATACAATTCACCAAACTTAAAAAATAATAATAATAATGCACTTATATATTTCTCGGCAATTCATTTTCTTTTCATAATTATGCCTTATTTCTTGACAGACATGTTTCAAACTAAAAAATGAAAGATAAAGTTGTATAAAATGGTAATGTATCATAGTCTATGTTTACTTGGTTGTACGCACTTTACTTTTTACCTACTAAAGATAACATACTACTAAAAACATTTGAAAGGTAACTTTAACCTAAAAAGAGAGACATATAAACACATTTTAATTTAAAACGTAAT
The DNA here is from genome assembly GCA_947069175.1 of Scalesia atractyloides. Lineage (NCBI taxonomy): Eukaryota > Viridiplantae > Streptophyta > Magnoliopsida > Asterales > Asteraceae > Scalesia > Scalesia atractyloides. The sequence goes on along the minus strand of CAMTDV010000007.1, from coordinate 64,628,929 downwards.
CTAATGGTAATCACTTATAAATGAAGTACTTGAATTTCTTTCTGATACTTAACCAGGAACCATACAACGTATCGTGATTCAATTACATAGTGTGTTATCTATTCACACAACTATCATATTATTAATGTGGTTGAACTTCAAGTCCCTACCTTGTTTCAACACTTGCAAATGGTAACTATTGATTAGTTTCAACACTTGCAAATGGTAACTATTGATTACTGATTAGGGACAAATCAATTGAGAATGCATACACTGTTGATGTACCCTTTACAGGAAAAAAGAGCGAAGAAAAGATTGTGACTTCCCTCGGTTTCCTATGTCCGAGCATATTATGTACCATATTTTCGTCTGCATGTAATACTTTTTAGTCTGGTTTTTAGGTGATTAGGTTGAGATATAAATAGGGTACTCTGTTTAGTATTTATTTTTCCAATGTGCTTCATTTTATTAGACACCCACATATAAATTGGATAATTTAATAATGACTTTAAAGTAATTAAAAGCACATGCTTAATCTTTTGTAACTATATTTTTAGTCATCTGTTTTTTTAAACTGAAAGTATCTCTTTGCTTGGCCATCATCTAAATGCAATCCAGGCCATGTACATTATTAGAGTCATTGATGGTTTTTCTCATTTGTATTCTTTATTTGTTGTATTTACTTCTATGTTGATTGTATCCTTTCACTTTCCTTTACCATCTCTATACAAAGTGATGGCTTTGTTTCTTAAATATATGGTTAATTAATTCTACATTACAAAAACATCATATAGATATTTGTTTACCTTTTATGGTATCAACTCCATACATTTTATGGTATCAACGCTACACTTAGTGAATTCAAGAGTAATGAGAGCGGTAGATTATAACTTAGAGCATCAAGCTCCTGGTGGTTGCGCGGTCATAAATAGCCTATTGCGACTAGCTACAAAGTCAACAAAGTCTGGAGGTTGTGTCATATTTACTGTCTCAATCAAATTTCCATGAAGCAATACTTTGTGGAAATCAAAACCTTCTAATGTGCCATCCATGGAAAAGGTTATTGATAAACACCAACCTAATAGTGGTTGGTATAACAACTGTGCTAAAGGACTCGCTATAATTAATATGCTTTGTCTTATGGAAACCTTTGACGATTTGTTGCACTTTATACCGACTAAAACATCCATCGGGTGTCTTTTAATCTTGCATACCTACTTACATTCAACAATGTTGGCATTAGCTAGAGCTAGAACCAATACTCAGGTTAAGTCAGATTGTAAGCACCAAATTTAGTTTGGTATGCGTAGCATCCACCATATGGGTCCTTTCTGATCCTACAAGAAAGTGGTGGTCGAGCTAGACGGTAGGATAAGAAGTGGTACAAAGAAGAATATGATCAAGGAAATGACGAGTGTTGTCACGAGAACGGATGACCATTAGATGAGTGGGGCGAGAAGATGTAGACGAAGCTGCATAAATTGAGGGTGGGGATGATGTTGAGGGTAGAGATGATGTGTCATACATAGATGATATAGGTTGTGGAATAAGAGAGAGATAAGGTAGGGTAGTTATATCGGAATCATGAGCAAGGGCCAATCATAAAACAAAGAAAGTAGTCCAAGAAAACACACATGTAAAGAAATAGTGTGAGTAAAAGAGTAACTAGTGAAGAAACACCGGCTGCACCAAGAGGTATCCAGAGATATCTTAGTTACATTGTAATATTTCTGCATGAAAGGTTATCTCTTGTTCGCTCTTCTGGGTGATCTCACTTCAAGCTAATCTACAAAACTAGCAACGCTGTTAGCCTTGTCACGAGAGAAAAAGGGAGGGTTTTCTCCGTGACCACACTCCGGTTTGAGAATAAGTATTTGTGATTGCAAGTAATAAGCAAGTAAGCTCAAAGTAGCATGCAATAAGTAAAGTTGTATATTTGGATTTACCTTGAGGTATGACCCTTATTATAGCCGAAGATAGGTGTGTTTAGAAGACGAGCTGATGGGCCTGGCCCAGAAGACAAGGGATATTTGTTCTGTCTCCTCTGCATTGATCATTAATGATCTCTGGCAGGAGGTGTGCTTTGTCGTATTTTGAATGGAGCCACGTGTCAAGGCAGTTGTCCTGTTGTCAGACCTTTCATCAGCCGAAAGTGGAGAATGTGGGTCAGTCGCTGGCATGAGTTTGGTTGGTGTACAGCCTGGCCTCTACATTACTGTTCATGTGATGCAGTCTGACACAACCTGCCGAGCGACCATTGGGTAACAGCTCTACCACTTTGTACTCTTGTATGCAGTCAACACCTCTTTGCGCTTTTCCCTTCTGTGTGGCTTTCAGTGCTTTCTGACTAGCGCGGAGTTGTAGAGATTAAGTCCTTATCATAAGACTATGTGTAACACTTCGCTTTTTTAACCTTCCGTTTTTAGTAAGATCGTTTCGTGTTTCTATTATTGGAAAATCCAAACCTTGTTATTGTAATTCTATTTTCAATTCATTGTAATCTAAGGCTTTGATTGTAAACAAGATCGACCAATTATACGAAATTCGCAAACTTTGTTCATGTTTAAACTTGTGATCATACGTCACTTTATTTCTTCGCAAATCAATTCGTAACGATTCGTAAGTACGTGTTTAATGTTTATAAATCTTATACTAAACCCAAGCAAGACAATTAGTGGTTTATATTCAAAGAATTCAAGCTTCCGGTATCATACAAAAAACTTGTCATGTTTATGATTGATCATGTACATCTAGTAAGCCTTTTTTTTTGTGTTTCAAAACATCCTAACTCATGACCAAGGACTACCTCATGACCTATACATGTGTTATAAATAATGTGCCATGTTTAAGGACCTAAATACATCAAATAAATAATTAAATGATGAAAAAAAAGAAAAGAAAAGTAACAGCCCTTGCGGCCGCAACATGTTGGGGGTTCCCACTTCTTTTTTTTAATTCAAAATTCCCACCTAAATGCATTAAATGCAACCCTAATCTTAACCCTAATCCTTCCCTATATAAACCAACATTCCTCCACCCATTTCTCACTTTTACAAGCCTCCAAACTCCTCAAACAAGTCCCAAACTCCAGAATTTCTCTGCTGAAACATAGCAGCTTGCAAGTGAGTTTTGACTCACTTTTCTTCTTCTTTTTACCTTGTTTTTTCTTCTAACACTCTTGGATAACCTCTAGGAAGGTTCTCACAAGTTTGCTTGGGCAAACTAAGTTGAAACCACACCATTTTGAGGTCCAAAAATGTACAAACTTGTACAAACTTTCTGCCCAAATTTTTATCATTCAAACTTCAAGTTTTTCAATGTTTTCGCTTGGTTTTCTTCCTCAACATTGCTTGCTAAGCCCATGGATGTTACCATAGGTTTTCCATGTAAAACCAAGGTGGAATCACACCATTTTTGGGGCCAAACTTTCTGTTTTGGAAGAAAACTTACAAAACTTTTTCGAACTTGTTTTTAACATAACAAATCTATGCTACTTATGCCACTAACCAAGCTTATGGCTAGTGTGTTATGCTAGACTTGTTCACACACAATCAAGAGGCATAACATGTCTCTAAACTTGTGGTTTTTACTAGGGTTTCAAACCCACAAGTGTTGAGCCATCCAAGCTTACAAGCTTGTGTTGGTGTAGGTGTGATTACATGAAGGCCTTGGCCATTCAACTATTCAATCCACCCCTCACTTGATGATTTCCATAAACCATCCGGATTGTCCTTGTGTCAATCTTGTGTAATGGTGAATCTTACGAAAGAGGTTTAGGATGGTTATCCTCCTACCTCCATGCATGACTTATATGACTTACATGATATCTATGAAATACATGAAGTATATGATAAATTAGTAACATTATAAGTATATGTAAATACTTAATTTAACCGAACCTTTGACCATGACCAAATGGTTATTTGTCCTAAAAGTAGGTTATTTTATCTTATACCTAACAATCGTTACGATTCTATTGGGCATTACATAAAAACACAATTACCCTTCGGGGCTTATAGTGTAAAAAACGAGCGTTAATGTCTAGATAAATATTTACGTTATATATACTTTTTGCATACTTTAATTCTTAAACTCATTAAACTCCACCGTCAATCTAATACTCACACACCTACGTTGCCTCGTGTAGGATAAACTTGGTGTTCCTTCCCTAAATCAACCTACTCTCTCACGGATATTACTTTGCAAAACTGTGAGTACACTCGCCCGCTTTTTATGCTTTCCACTATTTGGGGTGCAATATGTTAATTTACTAAAACTACACTAAATCACACTTTATTCTATGTTTACACATAAACAATCCAACAGCATGCTTTAGTCTTATGCTACTTGAATTGTTACTTGGTATATTCTTATGTGATCTAAATGTCATTAACTTCGATCAAGCCACCCTTAACATGTATAGCGCTATTGGAGTAATGCACCGCCCGTATACTTGTGATAATTGTTAAGTTTTAATCTATTTTGCGGTACACTAGAGGATTGACTTGTAGATTCACATGCCTTGTTTACATTTCTCTTGTATGCTAGCTATTCATGTGGATTTGTTTAAACGATTTTTATACTTATGCTATGACATTAAACTTGTGTACTCGCCAATACCTTGTTATTGAACTATACTTTTTAACATGTTGCAGGTTGATGAAGTTGTATGATGGAACTTAGTAGGAATGGCATAGAAACACGCGTAGAATACTAAGTTAATCATTATGTTATTGTTAGATTTATTTTGTTGTTGTTGTTACTTGTAATTGAATATTTGATGTATCCTTGACAATTTTAGTGCTATGAAATGAAATGGATTGTTAAATTAAATATTGTCGCAAATAGTGTTATGATGTCTCGAGCAATCTAGTTCGTCTCACTCCGATGTTTCCGCCATCGGTTGGGGTGTGACAGACTGGTATCAGAGCTCTAACTATAGGGAATTAGGTAGAATTGCCATGTTCGACCTAGTCTATAGTTTAAGTGACCACTTGACCATTCTTGCTTCATGAATAAAATGTTAATTCTTCCTATTTGCTTCTTCCTATTTCTTTTGTCTTAAATATATATGTGTTTTTCCTAAGACACTTACACAAATTATACACTTGAAGACTTGAAGACACTCAAACTACAAACGAGACGATCTCACCAAAATAGGGGTGAAACCCGCACTTTGGTGATCACTCTCAATCCGCGAAGTTCGATTTTGCACGAAATTACACCATCAAGTTAGGAGTGAAATCCACATCTTGATGGGAATTTCCATTTTATACTCTAGTGGACCCTTACCAACTTGTCGGAATACGCTCCTCGATTGGTAAGTACCAACCACACTTAGGGTACAATGTTGTCAAGTTAGGGGTGAAACCCGCACCTTGTCAACTAGTCCCATTCCTCGATTTTTCAATCTCGCCAAAGTTTCGATTTTTCAATTCGGTTAGAGACGTGCAGTAACTGGAAGGGTAAAGTGCCGTTAATCGCTTCTCGACGAGAGCATTTTACCTATAAGCCAAAGCACGTTTTTCTAATTTGAAAGGATCTCGAATCACTTTGGAATAGTCAACGTTTCTCAACTCGAAACACTCTAATGTTTTATTAAGCCTATCTTTTATTCTATCTCAATTTCTATGTGTTTTAATACTTGCTATCTCGTTCATTTCGGACCCGATGCACGATTCGCACGCCTTTCTAACAAAAAACAATAATAATAATAATTCTCGTGAACCAAATAAATTTATATTCCTTCACACAAATCATACGTGTTTATGCCTTTGAATGCCAATATGCCTATGCTATCTATGTGAATTCATACATGTTACATGATACTTATGTGCTCAAAAAAATACTTTGCTTTATAACAACACTTACAATCAAAGCCTAAATCTATCTCCTATTGTCAAACTCTTAGATGTCTTTCTCACAAAGCGTGATGGGAAAAAGGAAGTCAAAGTCCAAGTCGAAGTCCCAATCCGACTCCATTTCAAAGAAGGACTGCATAAATTCATGGCTGAGCAAATGGCTGAGCACATGGCTAAGGTCATCCCCAAAATAGTCAGCAAGATCCAGGCCCCACCTAACGCCGAATCACCTCACACCTCTGTTGACTCCAAGGCCGAACCACCCAAAACCACCTTCACCCATAAGCAGTTCTGTTCTTGCAATCCTTTACCCTTCACCGGCGAAGGGGACGCCACTAAACTACTACAATGGTTCGACGCCATTGAAGCACCTTCATCCAAAGTGGTTGTCCCGACCACTTGCGCACCATGAACGCCACGGGAGTGTTCCGATCAAGAGCCCTTGATTGGTGGACTTCTGAGCGTAGCTCGTGGCAATGAAGTCGCCCACGCTCTCCCTTGGTCCGAGCTCAAGAAGTTAATGGAAAGTGAATTTGGCCCTCCTCACAAACGCCAACGACTCGAAACTGAGTTTTGGAACCTCAAGCAAGTGGGGAATGACAACGCTGGCCTCACGCCCGTTTTAAGCAACTGAGCGCGATTTGCCCAAGTCAAGTCGACACTACTGAGAAAGCGGTCGCTAAATACATACGTTGTCTTCCTCCTAATCTCGCTGACCTGGTCAATACTACCTCCCCCAAAACCGTCGAGGAAGCTTTTCGTTTGGCTGCTCGACTGAACAACCGCCAAGTCCTTCGTGAAGCCGCCAAGGCTCCACCAAGGAAAGCCCACCAAGCAACCACTGAAGACCTTACCGAACCTGCCTCACCCAAACCCCCAAGAAGAAACACCAAGGGCAAGAAACGGAAGGCTTCGATCCCGAATTGCGCGGTAGTCACTCCGCCAAACCCCCATCAGCTAGCCTTGGCCACACCCGAAACCATCAAGAAAATGTACGCCGGACCCCATCCCAAGTGCAACACCTGTCCCTTCCATCACCCGGTTACCGCCCGTGCCGCCTATGCACGATCTGCAATAGGTATGGGTACTTTACCCAACATTGCCGGAATGCTCCGCAAGCCCCCATCAACCAAGCCCGAGCCATGACCACCCCACCCCTCAAAACCTTACCGTCAACCAAAACCAACCCCTTGCACCTGTCGCTCGTGCCTGCTTCAGATGCGGAGACCCAAATCACTTCGCCAAAAACTGCCAGCAGCGCAACAACAACAACAATCAGCAGCAGCAAGCTCGCGGCCGAGCCTTTGTCATCACGGCCGCTCAAGCTCAAAACTCAAACAATGTCATATCAGGTACGTTCCTTGTTAACAATGTTTACGCTACATGTTTATTTGACACTGGTGCGGATAAAATGTTTTATCCGTTGAATTAAAACCTTTGCTTATGTGTAGTCGTCCTAAGTTTGCCTAAATCATTCGAAGTCGAAGTCGCTGACGGAAAATCCGTTACCATCGATTCTGTCCTTTCTAATTGTTCTTTAAACCTCAATGATCATATGTTTTCTACTGACCTCATACCCATGCCAATGGGTAGTTTCGATATCATAGTAGGCATGGATTGGCTAGGGCGAGTCCATGCTGAAGTTGTTTGTTCGGAGAAATGCATCGCCTTCCCCTTCCCAATAATGATTCCTTGCACGACTATGGCGAGAAACCTTCCAAAGGTCTCAAGCTTATGTCATGTATTCAAGCGAACAAGTACTTGCGTAAGGAATACTTTGCCTTTCTTGCCCACATTGTGGAAAAGAAGGAGAAGGGTCCAAGCATGGGTGAAGTTCCCGCTGTGCGCGATTTCCCTGATGTCTTTCCCGAGGATCTTCCTGGTCCTCCGCCTGCCCGTTCCGTTGATTTTCGCATCGACCTCATCCCTGGTGCAACTCCAGTCGCAAAATCCCCCTATCGTTTAGCACCTCGGAGATGCAAGAGCTTCTTGATAAGGGCTTCATACGTCCTAGCACATCTCCTTGGGGCATTCCCATTCTGTTCGTCGAGAAGAAAGACGGATCCTTTCGCATGTACATTGACTATCGTGAGCTCAACAAGCTTACAGTCAAGAACCGATACCTTCTTCCTCGCATCGACGACCTTTTTGATTAGCTTCAAGGCGCGACTTGTTTCTCTAAAATCGACCTCCGCTCTGGTTATCATCAACTTCGGGTCCTCGAAGAAGAGATAACCAAAACTGCGTTTCGCACACGTTACGTGCACTATTAGTTCGTGGTCATGCCATTTGGTTTGACCAACGCACCCGACGTGTTTATGGATTTGATGAATCACATGTGTAAGCCTTATCTTGACCGATTCGTGATCGTCTTTATTGACGATATCCTAATATATTCCAAGAGGCGAGAAAAGCATGAGCGACACTCGCGTCTTATCCTTCAGCTGTTGCGTACTCAGCGTCTCTATGCCAAGTTCTCCAAGTGTGAATTTTGGTTAAAAGAGGTTCAATTTCTTGGTGATGTCGTCAACGAACTTGGTATTCACGTTGACCCTGCGAAAATCGAGGCAGTGAAAAATTGGATTGCCCCTAAGACAATGTCCGAAATTCGTTCGTTTCTCGGCTTAGCCGGTTATTACCTTTATTTCATTTCAAACTTTCAGTAATTGCCGTGCCTCTCACTTCCTTGACTCAAAAGGATAAACCTTTTGTTTGGGGTTCCGAACAAAAGGAGTCTTTTCAAACGCTCAAGGACAAAGCTTTGTAATGCTCCTATCCTAACCCTTCCCGATGGTAACGACGATTTTGTCGTGTATTACGATGCCTCAAAACAAGGTCTTGGTTGTGTTCTCATGCAACGAGACAAGGTTATCGCTTACGTGTCACGACAACTCAAAATTCATGAGAAAAATTATACTACACATGACCTTGAACTTGGTGCAATTGTTTTTGCGTTAAAGATATGGTGATACTACCTTTATGGTACAAAGTCTGCGGTCTTCACCGGCCATAAGAGCCTCCAGCACATCTTTAATCAAAAAGAACTCAACATGCGTCAGCGTCGTTGGGTAGAACTATTGAACGACTATGACTACGATATCCGCTACCACCCTGGTAAAGCGAATGTGTTGGTGCATATTTGTGACAACAGCTTAGATTTGGTCTTTGGATATCTTGAAATTAGTAGAATGATATGTCACACCCCGACCCGCAGCGGAAAAGGTGATCGGGGCATGATTGGGTTATCATCAAAGCTCATGACATTTATTTTAACGTTTCATATTCATTAATACACTTTAATGGAAAATTACAATCAGTATTACAACATGTCCTAAATATCAATCTAGGCTTCATTGTTTTCTTCTAAGGCATTTCCTATGTTTTCCTTGCTTCATCCTGTTCACCTGTATCATGTGTAAAAAGGGTTTTTGGATCAACAAAAAGTTGGCGAGTGAATCCTATGGAAAACATTTGAACAAGTTTATTTAATTGATTATGAAATAAAGTGCACAACCACACATGAGTAAAAATAGATGTAAACTTATTCATAAATCAATTTAATATTAAACAATACACACATGAATAATAATGGATCGTTTAGAGGCACGCGTTGCTCAACTCGTCTCTCACGAGGAACTGATGGGCCTAATGAATGAATTGCATAAACATGATAATATGAAAGACATAACTACAAACAATATAAACTCAATAATACACACATGAACAATAATGGATTTGTTTTGAGGCACGCGTTGCTCAACTCGTCTACCACGAGGAACTGATGGGCTTAATGAATGAATTTCGTATAAGTTGACAAAATGAAATACATAATTACAACAATAATAACAATCTAAGTTTAGATCATGATATGGTATGGCACAAGTTTAAATAAACGAGTTAATTATTTTGTGACACATGACACACCCCAAAACGTGTAATTAAAAAGGGGGAGTTGTAAGATTCACTCACAGTGGGTGCGTTCGGTTGATGATGTTGAATGCACGCGAAGTGGTTTTAACCACGAGTGAAATTAACCTAGATAAATAGCATTATGGTTCGGTAAGTAAACGGATTTTATTAATCCATTTTAGTAGGATTGTTGGGTGTATTTTTGTGAGTTTAAGGCTATTTTCTAACCTTAAAAATGTTATTTTTAAGTATTTTTAATTGATTTTTAATTAAAATAAATAAATAAAAATAATAAAAAAAGTTGACTTTTTTCGACCGTTGACTGTTGACCGTTGACCTTGACCTTGACTGTTTGACCGGTTCGTTTGCGTGTAAGTGTGCGCTGAGTGAGGCTCGAACCCGAGACCTCCCGTACGCGTGCACGCAGCTCTACCAACTGAGCTACGTGTCTAACCCGAAATATTTCTGTTTTTAATTATATTTATATATTAATTAGATTAATCCGAAAATCAGCTTATTTCTAAAAAGATTTTAATCCGTGACTCGGTGCGCTCCACAGGTCTCGAACCCGGGACCTGTGGGTTGAGTTAACACACAGTCCACCGCTGGACTGTGTGTTTAACTTGTTATATAAACCGATTTTTATTATACTTATATACAAACTGAACATTTCCATTTCTGTCTTAAATAAAAAGTTTAATAATTATCCGGGCCGGTGCGGTAGCCCGGACTCGAACTCGTGTCCTGTGATTTAAACATACACACAGTCCACCGCTGGACTGTGTGTCTATCTTGGTTATTATTCCGGTTATTATTATACTTAACATATACAGCGGTGACTCCGGTTCGGTTAACAAAAAGACATTTTTATTAAGGCAAGCATGCGTGGGACAAGATTCGAACTCGAGACGTTTACATGTTTAATGTGCACACAGTCCACCGCTGGACTGTGTGTCTAACCCGAGTAATAACTTGATTTTAATTATACTTATACACTACAGAAACTTCGTCTTCTTCGTTGATTTTAACCAGAATCAGAAGTCTGACTGGTTCGATGATTAAATCATGTTCGTTAGTGTCTGATGGTTAATTACATGTGAGATTAAATAAAAAGAAAGAAAAATTAGGCGTAAGGTATACCGACTGGACTCCTCTGTTTCTCCGGCGGAACTCCGGTGACAGCAAAAGATTCCGGCGTCGTGTGTCTTGCGGCAGAGAGTCTTCAGCAAGCTTGAAAAGGATGTGGGTGACTTCGGTATAAGCTCAGGGGGTTCAGTAAGGCTCAGAAGTGAAGGGTTCGGTTTTCCGGCGATGCGCAGAAGTTTTCCGGCTACGTCGGGTAAAGGTGCGGTTTTGAGCGAAAAAGCTTGCAGAGGTTTGAGGGAGTATTTATAAGGCAGGTCATCGATGAATTTGGTCCGATTTCCGACTTGATTCGTCGGTTAGAATTTCTCCGGCGGTTATAACTTGTGTCGCGGACTCAGACATCGGTTATAACCGATGTAGTGTTTAAGGTTTACGTTATAACTGAAGTAACCGTCGATTCTTGGCGAGTTACTCGGGATTTCCGACGACTTCAATTTGGGCGCGCCGATTTTGAATTCGAGGATTATGATATGTATTATTTGTTTCCATTAATTAACAAGAAGCATGAGTGGCGTAGTTTGGGTTTAAAGGGTTGAGTGTTAAGTTGTGTTGACCCGGCTGACTGACCCGGGTTCGAAACCCGGCAGAAACATATTATTTTTATTTTCTTATTTTTAACAGTTTTTCAAAAACAAATTATATATTCCAATATAATAATTAATTATGTATCGTTTAAAATTAATTTGGGCATTAAATACGCCACGAAATTTTAAACTGATTGTTCGGTTAATAAACGGAGCGGGGTTTGGTAAAATCCGTTTTTGACGGATATTACAGTATCCCCTGCTTTTTTAGAAATTTCGTCCCGAAATTTAAGTAGTGATATATTTGACTAAAAGAACGATGGTGTTTAGTTTGACAGTTACATGCTTAGAAAAAGTAAGGTTTTAAGTTTTTTGTTTGAGGCGGTAACGTTCCTTGTAAGGGTTAAGTACCCTATTACAGGAATCGCTTTTTGTTGCCTACTGTAAAAGTATTGATAAGCAGAATTGATTCGCTAACTATGATATCATGCATAAGAGTTTGGATATGTTTGGAAGGATATGGTTATATCCTAAGGCAAAACTTCTAATACTACAACCTACATGGAACTTCTCATAACCATCTAACAATACCTCTGATCCTTTGACAAGAATACTTATATATAGGAAGTACCAGCGGCGTATCCACCATATTCTTGTCAAATTTTCATTGGTTTTATCAGTAAGTTATGATTGGTTCTATGACTATAGAACATAAATAAACACAACAGCTAATATTTGAATCCACATTCTGATAGCATATATGTTTGAATGGTGACAGTTCCTCTCTCGTTTGTTATGATGGAGAGGTTAGTTTATGTAGAAATGGAACACAATCCAATTTCTTTAAATAGCGAGATGATATAAATGTAACACAAATTTTAACCAAGACAATACTAAATCCTACATGGAACTTCTCATAACCGCCTGATAATGCCTCTGATCCTTTGGCAAGAATACTTATATATAGGAAGTACCAGCGGCGTATCCACCATATTCTTGCCAAATTTTCATTGGTTTTATCCACAAGTTATGATTAGTTACCAAGAAACTACTAAATCCTACATAGAACTTCTCATAACCGTCTGACAATGCCTCTGATCCTTTGACAAGAATACTTATATATAGGAAGTACCAGCGGCGTATCCACCATATTCTCGTCAAATTTTCATTGGTTTTATCAGTGAATTATGATTAGTTCTATGTGACTCTACAACCAATACAACAAACTCATAAATACTGAAAATGAAAAATGTCTGTGCGATCAAGGCTCAATCAAACGGAGCCGATCGTATTGCATGTACTGAAAATGAAAATGTCTGTGCGATCAAGGCTCAATCAAGCGGAGCCGATCGTATTGCATGTACTGAAAATAATAAATTTAATCTAAACAACAATCACACAAACAGCCTATACATGGAACCTCTCATAACCGCCTAATAATGCCTCCGATCCTTTGACAAGAATACTTATATATAGGAAGTACCAGCGGCGTATCCACCATATTCTCGTCAAATTCTCATTGACTTTATCCGCAAGTTATGATTAGTTCTATGTGACTCTACAACAAACACAACAACCACAAGATACTGATAATGAAAATGTCTGTGCGATCAAGGCTCAATCAAACGGAGCCGATCGTATTGCATGTACTGAAATATGAAAATGTCTGTGCGATCAAGGCTCAATCAAACGGAGCCGATCGTATGTGGGCACGCCAGGTTCAACCTCATAATGAAATGGGGAACATGCTCAACGCTCATAATGTAATGGGGAGCGGCGACCTATGAAATTGCATGTACTGAAATAATAAACAATAATTACTTAAACAGTCTATACATGGAACCTCTCATAACCGCCAGATAATGCTTCTGATCCTTTGACAAGAATACTTATATCTAGGAAGTACCAGCGGCGTATCCACCATATTCTTGTCAAAGTTTCATTGGCTTTATCCTTAAGTTATGATTGGTTCTATGTGATTCTAAAATATAAAGAAAAACATAAACTAAACGATTAGAGTTGAATCTGGATTTTCGGTGAAGAGGACTAGTTGGGTATCTTCGTTTGGGCCGTCATTATCTTCGACAGGATTGGCGTTGATGTTGAAGACTCTTCCTCTTGCTGGTGGCCTAGCGGTTGGGTTTTCTTGGTTTACTTGGTTAACTGGGTTTGATTGAGCTTGAGTGTTGATGACGTTAACCAATTGAGGGCATGTGTTTCTAAAGTGGGTAGGGTCGCCACAATTGGAACAAGCTCGAACATATGGGAACATGGGGTATTGGGGTTGTTGATAGGTTTGGTTCATGGTTTGAGTAGGGGGAGAGATTTGGTTTTGAAAGGTGCAGCAAACCTTGCTCAAATGACCATAGCGTCCACAAGTTACACATAGTCGACAAGGTAGAGTAAGGGGACGGTGATAAAAACAGTTGTTGCATCGAGGGTGAGGTCCAAGATATGGTTTCTTATTTGGGTAAGTTGAGTTGGGTGCCACTTGAGTGATTGGGATAGCTTGGATGGGTATGGCGTGTGAAATTTGTTGATTTCGTTGGATAGCAGCGAAAAGTTGCCCGTCTCTTTTTCTCTTAGAATTGGGTTAAGAAGGGGATTCGGTTTAGGTGTGGTCGGAGGTTTCAGTCGATGCTTTATCCTTCTTCTTCTCCTCCTTGAAGTCTTTGTTCCGGATTCGGTTCTCGGTGAGCGCTGTTGCTAGCTCCATTGCTGCTTCCAAAGTTGCAGGCGTGGTACTTATTACAGAGTCTTGAATCTTTGACGGAAGACCACGAATGTAGTGCTCGATCAAACGGTAGAGGGGAGTGAACATGTTGGGAACCATTTGATGTAACTCGAGGAATCTTTTGTTGTACGTGGTGTGGTCGCCTTCCTTTTGCTTCAACAAATAGAACTCATCTTCTAATTTCTTGATTTCGCTCCTTGGGCAAAATCGTCTGGTCATGATTTCTTTTAATTCATTCCAAGTTAAAGTCATAGCATCTTCCACACCTCGTTTGGCCTTCTCTGTATTCCACCAAGTGAGTGCTATCCCATATAATCGACCGGTAGCATATCGCACTTTGCGATCATCGGGGCAATCGCAATTTAGAAAAGTGCTCTCCATTTCTTCAAACCAATGGAGGAGAGCGGTGACGCCTTAGTCCCTTTGTATTTTGGAGGGTCGCATGATTTGAAATGCTTGTAGGTGCATTTAGTGGTATTTGGGGGAGAGTTGATAACGTTTTGATTTTCTTGATTGACAGGATTAGCGGTAAGTGCTTGTTGTACTTGGATTACAATGTTGGGTATTACGGCAGCCATTTGTTGAGCGATTAGGGCAGCCATGCGCTCGCGGGCTTTTCCTGCTCTCATCTTCCTACGGGCGAGGTTAGAAGACATCTACAAGGAATACATGTCAAGAGTATGAGTTGGATGTTTTTGGGTTCATGGGTCGCACTTAGGAATGAACATTCATAAAATAATTATAGAAAAATAAATCTACTACATCCATAGGATGTCTTGGGCTTTGCTCGCCATTAGGCCCTACATGCCGCCATACTTCACCTTCGTAATCATGTGGGCCCCTATGAATACCGGGTTTTTCATATGGTTCGCATGGGTTTGCCTGGTTGCGTACACTAAAACCCAGAGAAAATCGAGAAATATGTATACAACGTATGGTATTCGGAATGTGTCCAGGTGTAGACACGGTGACACCTCAAAGTGGGGTTAGTTCGAACGACGTTTGGTGTGGCATGCTTTGGCCTAATAGGTCCTTCGTACTCTCATCGTTGGTCCCCAGGTAGACAAACTGGTCCGTTATATTGGATTTATACGAATGCCAACCTAGATAGGACGTTCCGACTACCGGTACTTGTTCCCTTCCAGTTACTACATGCCCGTCGCAGAACTTACTTTGATGAAATTTGAAAATTGCAACAAAATCTTTGAATAATGAGAGTACGAAAATGAATTGAATATATGAACATTGATATATGTATAATGAATACATATATAAGTATGTATGTTTGACTGTAAGTATAAACAAATATGAAACAAATATAATATCACAAGTTTGTATGTAACCACCTAATCAATTAAAATTTAGGCAGACTATAGTATAGGCTCTAAGGGTCTAATAACCTATCCTATATCCCTATAGTCATGGCTCTGATACCAATCTGTCACACCCCGACCCGCAGAGGAAAAGGTGATCGGGGCATGATTGGTTATCCTCAAAGCTCATGACATTTATTTTAACGTTTCATATTCATTAATACACTTTAATGGAAAATTACAATCAGTATTACAACATGTCCTAAATATCAATCTAGGCTTCATTGTTTTCTTCTAAGGCATTTCCTATGTTTTCCTTGCTTCATCCTGTTCACCTGTATCATGTGTAAAAAGGGTTTTTGGATCAACAAAAGTTGGCGAGTGAATCCTATGGAAAACATTTGAACAAGTTTATTTAATTGATTATGAAATAAAGTGCACAACCACACATGAGTAAAAATAGATGTAAACTTATTCATAAATCAATTTAATATTAAACAATACACACATGAATAATAATGGATCGTTTAGAGGCACGCGTTGCTCAACTCGTCTCTCACGAGAAACTGATGGGCCTAATGAATGAATTGCATAAACATGATAATATGAAAGACATAACTACAAACAATATAAACTCAATAATACACACATGAACAATAATGGATTTGTTTTGAGGCACGCGTTGCTCAACTCGTCTACCACGAGGAACTGATGGGCTTAATGAATGAATTTCGTATAAGTTGACAAAATGAAATACATAATTACAACAATAATAACAATCTAAGTTTAGATCATGATATGGTATGGCACAAGTTTAAATAAACGAGTTAATTATTTTGTGACACATGACACACCCAAAACGTGTAATTAAAAAGGGGGAGTTGTAAGATTCACTCACAGTGGGTGCATTCGGTTGATGATGTTGAATGCACGCGAAGTGGTTTTAACCACGAGTGAAATTAACCTAGATAAATAGCATTATGGTTCGGTAAGTAAACGGATTTTATTAATCCATTTTAGTAGGATTGTTGGGTGTATTTTTGTGAGTTTAAGGCTATTTTCTAACCTTAAAAATGTTATTTTTAAGTATTTTTAATTGATTTTTAATTAAAATAAATAAATAAAAATAATAAAAAAAGTTGACTTTTTTCGACCGTTGACTGTTGACCGTTGACCTTGACCTTGACTGTTTGACCGGTTCGTTTGCGTGTAAGTGTGCGCTGAGTGAGGCTCGAACCCGAGACCTCCCGTACGCGTGCACGCAGCTCTACCAACTGAGCTACGTGTCTAACCCGAAATATTTCTGTTTTTAATTATATTTATATATTAATTAGATTAATCCGAAAATCAGCTTATTTCTAAAAAGATTTTAATCCGTGACTCGGTGCGCTCCACAGGTCTCGAACCCGGGACCTGTGGGTTGAGTTAACACACAGTCCACCGCTGGACTATGTGTTTAACTTGTTATATAAACCGATTTTTATTATACTTATATACAAACTGAACATTTCCATTTCTGTCTTAAATAAAAAGTTTAATAATTATCCGGGCCGGTGCGGTAGCCCGGACTCGAACTCGTGTCCTGTGATTTAAACATACACACAGTCCACCGCTGGACTGTGTGTCTATCTTGGTTATTATTCCGGTTATTATAATACTTAACATATACAGCGGTGACTCCGGTTCGGTTAACAAAAAGACATTTTTATTAAGGCAAGCATGCGTGGGACAAGATTCGAACTCGAGACGTTTACGTGTTTAATGTGCACACAGTCCACCGCTGGACTGTGTGTCTAACCCGAGTAATAACTTGATTTTAATTATACTTATACACTACAGAAACTTCGTCTTCTTCGTTGATTTTAACCAGAATTAGAAGTCCGACTGGTTCGATGATTAAATCATGTTCGTTAGTGTCTGATGGTTAATTACATGTGAGATTAAATAAAAAGAAAGAAAAATTAGGCATAAGGTATACCGACTGGACTCCTCTGTTTCTTGGCGGAACTCTGGTGACAGCAAAAGATTCCGGCGTCGTGTGTCTTGCGGCAGAGAGTCTTCAGCAAGCTTGAAAAGGATGTGGGTGACTTCGGTATAAGCTCAGGGGGTTCAGTAAGGCTCAGAAGTGAAGGGTGCGGTTTTTCGGCGATGCGCAGAAGTTTTCCGGCGAGTGAAATTACGTCGGGTAAAGGTGCGGTTTTGAGCGAAAAAGCTTGCAGAGGTTTGAGGGAGTATTTATAAGGCAGGTCATCGATGAATTTGGTCCGATTTCCGACTTGATTCGTCGGTTAGAATTTCTCCGGTGGTTATAATTTGTGTCGCGGACTCAGACATCGGTTATAACCGATGTAGTGTTTAAGGTTTACGTTATAACTGAAGTAACCGTCGATTCTTGGCGAGTTACTCGGGATTTCCGACGACTGCAATTTGGGCGCGCCGATTTTGAATTCGAGGATTATGATATGTATTATTTGTTTCCATTAATTAACAAGAAGCATGAGTGGCGCAGTGGTTAAAGGGTTGAGTGTTAAGTTGTGTTGACCCGGCTGACTGACCCGGGTTCGAAACCCGACAGAAACATATTATTTTTATTTTCTTATTTTTAACAGTTTTTCAAAAACAAATTATATATTCCAATATAATAATTAATTATGTATCGTTTAAAATTAATTTGGGCATTAAATACACCACGAAATTTTAAACTGATTGTTCGGTTAATAAACGGAGCGGGTTTGGTTAAATCCGTTTTTGACGGATGTTACATGATAAACGGTTAGTGGGTTTAGTTTTGTAATAGTTAATTAGAAGCATTTGGGCTGAACTAGATACAATATAACACATGGTAGGCAAGTTGGGCTTTAAACCAT
This sequence comes from Scalesia atractyloides, assembly GCA_947069175.1. Classification (NCBI taxonomy): domain Eukaryota; kingdom Viridiplantae; phylum Streptophyta; class Magnoliopsida; order Asterales; family Asteraceae; genus Scalesia; species Scalesia atractyloides. Next base: position 64,610,596 of record CAMTDV010000007.1, on the reverse strand, counting down.
TAGCAGTCCATGTAGGAAACCCTAGCCCATGAGCATAACCTATCTCTATATAAAGGGTGGTTGTGATTAGGGTTGAGGTTGCTGGTTCTATTGTTCAGTTGCTGTAAGAATTGCTTCAGAGAGATTTGTGAGAAGAGTCTTGAATTGATTGTAAAAAAAATTGTGTCTGATAATCAATAGAAGACAGTTTAAAGGAATGGTGTTCGTGTTCTTTTTTTCTATGAAATCTGATTTAGGGGATTTCGCACTCTAGATTGGATAGACGATTCTGTCAAGATCCATAAGGACTAGGGGACCTACAATTGGTATCAGAGCATTCAGCTCTTGATTATTGCTCGGTTCAGAATCGTGACAACAGAAAAATTGGATTTTTAGGCGTTTTGGAGGCAGTTCTTGAAGTTTGTGACGGCTGAATTAGGGTTTTGACGTCTGTTTTAGGGTTTTTGCAGGTATTTAGGATTTTCTGCAGTGATTTCGGATTGGCAGCAGGCATTTCGGATTGAAGACTTGCATTCCCGATTAAAAAGCATAGTAATTCGGATTGAAGACTTGAATTTCGGATCAGAATTTGCATTTCAGATCTGGAAAACAGTGCAATTCGGATCAGAAAAGCCATTTCGGATTCCATTTCGGATTGAAATTTTGAATCAGAATTGTATTCCGGATTCCATCTTGGATTGGGAACTATTTCGGATTCCATCTCGGATTAGAACTATTCCGGATTCCATCTCGGATCAGAGTAGTCTATTCCGGATTTCCATTTTGGATCAGAACAGTGTATTCCAGATTTTCATCTATGATCACTATTCCGGATCATCATTTCAGATTGTCAACTCGGATTACTGTTCTGAATTTTCATCTCGGATTGTTAATCAGAGTTTCCATTTCGGATTTTACACTATTCCGAGTTACACAAAAAAAGGTGGAAACTTAACCAGCTGACGTAACCAGAGTTAAACGTATTCGGACATAGAAATTGATCCATAGACAATTTTGACGAACCGATTGGACAGTTAGACTCGTGTGATTTTTAGGACAAAAAAATCATAATCGGACATTATATATCGTTAGAATCGTATCGACGAGACGAGTCTAACAGTATAATTTGGTAACTACTCATTTTCGACAAGTTTTAACGTTTTTAACGAGCCGGTTCGGTAAAAATGTCGAATATGTTAAACTTAAATGAGCAGTTGAGGATGGAGCATGAGGCTGGTACCACAAATAAACCTCCAAAGATGCTGCAGGTGGAGAAGTATCTTACTTGGAAGGATATATTTCAATCATTTATTGAGTATCAGGACACACGGATGTGGATCTGTATTCAAGATGGATACGCTAACCCAACGCATGACTTTGAGGGCAGACAGCGTGTTACTGCTTACGTGAATATGTCTGAAGCTGAGAAGAGAATGTATGAGTCAGAGAAGAAAGCCTTAGCTGCTATCAAGATGTCGTTACCTGATGGCATCAAACATACATTCAAGCGGTATACAACATCGAAGGAGACGTGGGATGCCCTGGAGAAGAGGTATGAGGGCAATACCGATGTGAAGAAGAACAAAGTGGATCCGCTGAAGAAACAGTTTGCTTTGTTTAAAGGCATGAGGAGTGAGTCCCTAGAAGATATTATCACAAGATACTATCATCTGATGTCAGAAATAGACAATTAAGACATAGAGGGATACACAGATGTGGAGATAAACGACAAGTTGCTGGATGCTTTACCTGCAAAGTGGAATATTTACACGTTGATGATAAAAGGTGAAGCTGATTAGAAAAGAAAGACCTGGAAGAGTTTGTTGGAAAGTTGAGAGCTTATGAGCTCAATATGAAGAAGAAGGAAATGGGTTATGACCAGGTTCAAGATCTGGGGATTTATAAAGGTCTTACACCTTCATCTTCCAACAATGCTTCTAGTGACACTGCAACTGTGTTTCTCTCATGTGAGATTGAACAGACCGTGACTAATTCTGAAGGTGAAGTATGTTTTGTTGCTGTTTCAGGAGGCTCTTCAGGGGCTAAGAGACAACAATCTAGTAACAGCAGTTCTAAGTCTATGCCTCTAAGTGTCAAAAGTGCTGAAGATCACCTGGCATTGTTTGCTTCTTTCGTCGCTTCATACGAGAACTATATTCAGGGAAAAATATCTGATCCTGCTACGTTTGATGAAGATTATGATCAGATCGACCCTGATGACTTAGAGGAATTGGATTTGCAATGGCAGATGGCCATGATCTCTAGAAGGGTGAAGAGGTTCATGAACAGAACGGGCAGGAAGTTCGTTGGTAAGAGTGTGGGCTTTGACAAGTCGAAAGTGAAGTGCTACAACTGTCACAACTACGGACGCTTCGCTAGAGAGTGTCAAAGAGCTAAGTCTGAGTCTCGTTCTAGTTTATCCTTTCAAGATTCTCTTGGTCATGGTTCAAGCAACAGGAATGCGTCAAACAACACTGGATCAAAGGCCCTGATTTCTACTGCTAGAGAGGGTTATTATGATTGGAGTGTTCATTTGGAGAATGATAACAATGACTCACAGGCATTGATGGTTGAGATAGCTCCTGTTGTTGATAAAGAAGTAAAAGCTGATGCTGAGGGAGAGCAAGAGAAAGTAGCTGAGAAAGCTCATGGAGAACAGAATGCTACAGAGAAGAAGATGTCTGCTGATTTTGATGCTTTCATGGCTGATATAAGCAAATCAACAGGCGAGGTATGTTCTAACTCTGGTAATTCTGTTTGTTTGAAGTGTCGTGAACTGCTAAGTGAAGTTGACACATTAACAAAGCAAAACCAAAGTCTGGCTAACGAGCTCTCAAACCTAAAAAAATCAAACTTTTCGTAAAACAAAATGAGTCATTATACTTGAAGAAAATTAAAGGTTATGAAGAAGAAATTATATTCTAACCTGTAAGCTAAACGAAAAACTACAAGTTATTGACTTAGCTCATGATACGATGAGTAAGAAAACAAAAGAGGTTTCTGAAAAGTGCAAAGAGATGTCTGAAGCACATGATAAATGGCTTGAAAAGAAATTAAATCAATTCAGAGATTCATCTTTTGTCATGAAACACATGATAAATGGCTTGAAGAAGAGTAATGACAAGACGTGTGTGGGATTCAAAGGTTTGAATGAAGTTCCACCACCACTTGGTCATGACTATTCTTTCTTGCAAGATGAAGAAGAGCTTACAGACTTTGTGTCAACTACATCTTGTAGTTCCACATCAGGAAGTGTTGATGGTTCTGAAAATGCCAAGAAGGACAATAATAGGGAACCATTTTTGAAAACAATGAATACACACCCTAACGATAAAAAACAAATTTTTGTTAAAAAGGTTGATTTTGTTAAGGGAAGTGACATGAATGAAGAGGTCCCTGTTATTACTAAAGAGTCTAATGTGCAGTTTGCTAAGAACAAAAACAAAGAAAAATCTGAAGTTAAGGAAACTAAACAAGATCCTTCAAAGGCATCTTCATCATCATCATCGCCTGATGAATCTAAGCAAGAGGCTTCTGTAAAGAAGTCTTCGGCTAGAAAATCTTGTTTCAAATATCATGAAAAAGGACATGTAGCCAGCTGCTGTCCTAACAAAAAGAGTGAAGCACAGGTAAGTGAGAGGCAGAGAGAAAAATAACCAGCAAAAAGTGGTGATGGTGAGAAGAAGGTTAACTCACCAAAAATATCTGTTACCAAGCAACAAAGTGTTGCTAAGGGTGTAAGGCTGAAAAAGGAACTCACCAAGTTCCTTGCTTTCAAAGAAATCAGCCAAGATTTCAGTCTGCATCTACATCTGGCAGATATGAAAGACCTAGAAGTAGTTCACCAAGAATGAATAACTTTAATGGTCCATCAAATAATTTTAGAAGTCAAGGTCAATATCAAAATCGATACCAGAATGTTGGTAGTCGAATTTTTTATAATGATGGCTTTAGAAATTATCATCATCAAAATTCATGGAACCAAAATCATAATTTTCATAGGTCGCAAAGTCAAAAACCATTTCCATCAACAGGTCTAAGATCCAAGACTCCCGTTAGGAGTGATGGATATTGGATGGATGTCCCGGTGGTTGATGAATCTGGAAGACCCAAGACCATTAAGGCTTGGGTCCCCCAATCTAACTAATTTTGTGTAACATCCGTCAAAAACCGGGTTATCCAAACCCGCTTCGTTTGTTAAACCGAATAATCAGTCATAAATTTTGTTGCGTATTTAATGCTCAAATTAATTTTAAACAATACACAATTAATAAATATATTAGAATTTGAAAATCATAATTTAAAATTTCAAATAAATAATGGATAAAAAAAATAAAGGTAGACGCCGGGTTTCGAACCCGGGTCGCCGTCAAGCCTAACACGCTAACACACCAACTGCTCTACACACACTTATGTGCTAAATCTGAAACAATTAAACTTTATTTAGAATCCGTGACTAAAACTGAAAATCTCAAAGTTTTGGCAAATCTGTAACCGCCGGCATTACTCAAAATCGCGAAGGAAACCGACGAATTAATCATGTCATTAACTCAAAAATCGGTTATCAAACATTTGAACCAATCAAAATCATAACTGAAGGAGGACTTAATTTTTTTGACCGTAACCGACGAACATGTTAACTAACCAGTCCAAATCTCGTTCAATTCATAGTCAAACCCTCACCACATTGTGAAAACAAGTCTCTGTTTCACCGGAGTTCACCGGAAATCGCCGGAATTCTCTGCGAGTTGACCGAGAGTTGTCGCCGGAAAACCGAAGAAACTATCCCACTGTTGCCTTACTTTATAAACAGGACATTTAGAGCTCATACCGAAATCACCCACACTCACCTTAAACTCCCTGAAGAATCTCTGTCGCAAGAAACACATCGCCGGAATTCTCTGCAAGTCGCCGGAAAACCGAATCCATTTCATCCCTTCTGCTTACTCTAAAATAAGACTCCCAGAGCTCATGCCGAAGTCACCCACACTCACCTCAAACTTCCTGAAGATCCTCTGCCGCAAATTACACGTCGCCGGAATAACCTGCTGTCATCGGAATCTCGCCGGAGAAACAGGGGATCTCTGTTTGGTATATCTTACGCCTAATCTCTTTCATTTTTATAAATCTCATGTGTAGTTATTTACAATTTACTAAAGGGATTGATTAATGAATCGAAACAGTCGGGATTGGGAGTTCTGGGTTGTTTAACGAAGAAGATGAAGTTTCGGTTGTATATATATTTAATATAAATCGAGTTATATCTCGGGTTAGACACACAGTCCAGTGGTGGACTGTGTGCATTTGAAACATAGAGATACCGAGTTCGAGTCTGTCCTTGTTCCGATTCGTCACAATATTCAAACCTTTTTTTTTATAAAACCCAAATACGGAACCTTTTCAGTTAGTATATAAGATTAATAAAAACAAGTATTTTAACCAGGTTAGGCACACAGTCTAGCGGTGGACTGTGTGCGATTATAAAGCATACGTCCCGGGTTCGAGTTCTGTTGTGTTCCGATCCACTGAAATAATATACCTTTTTTATAAAAGCCAAATCCTGAAACATGTAATCAGTGTATAAGTATAATAAAAACCAGAATAATAACCAGGTTAGACACACAGTCCAGTGGTGGACTGTGTGCAAAAACATTAAGCACGTCGCGGGTTCGAGTCCAGGCTCCCGCACCGATTCTGGCAATTATCAAGTTTTTAAATAAGGACAGAAATGAATTAATCTTATTTGTATATATATATAATTAAAAACATAAATATTTCGGGTTAGACACGTAGCTCAGTTGGTAGAGTTGCGTGCACGTATACGAGAGGTCACGAGTTCGAACCTCACTCAGCGCATATCACAAACACGGTCCGACCGGTCAAACGGTCAACGGTCAACTGGTCAAAAAGTCAAAATTTTTATATTTTTTATTTATTTATTTAATTTAAAAATCAATTAAAAATACTTAAAAATAATATTTTTAAAGTTAGAAAATGTCCTTAAACTCACAAAAATAAATCTAGAAATCCTATTAAAGTTATGAATTAAAATTATTAATCTCAAATAAAATCCTTTTATTTACCGAACCACTATGTTATTATTTAGCTTAGTTCCTCTCGTGGTTAAATCCAAATTCGTGCGCATTCATCATCAATCCAAGAAACGCACCCACTGTGAGTGAATCTCTACAAATTCCCCATTTTAATCACTATTTGGGGTGTATCATGTGTCTTATTATTTATTACAGTTAAACACTTGTGCATCCATCATATCCATGATCAAATGTGTATTCAATATGTATCAACTGTTTGTGTGTTTAACGTTTAGATTAAATTTATCATTTTCAGTACATACATCATCATAGGCCGCCGCTCCCTATGAGCGTGAGCCGTTCCCCATTACCTATGAGCGTGAACGAGGCGTTGCCAACATACGATCGGCTCCGTTTGATTGAGCCTTGATCGCACATACATCATCATAGGCCGTCCGTTCCCCATTACCTATGAGCAGAACGTGACGTTGCCAACATATACATTATCATTCATGTCATATACTCATGCAAGGTGTTTTGTTATTGTTTGTTATTGTATATTTATTTACGTTTGCTCACATATGATTATTGCACAATTTTTCCATATTAAATACAACAAGAAATCAATAATAAATGTTTTCTAACAAGGTTCACTCGCCAACTTTTTGTTGACCCAAAAACCATTTTTACACATGATACAGGTGGACAGGATGAAGCAAGGAACACATAGAAAAATGCCTTAGAAGAAAAATAATGAAGTCTAGAAAGATGTATAGAACATGTTGTAATTGTATGATTTGATTGTATGACCTTCATTAAAATTGTAATAATAAATATGAAACATTATAATAAATGTCATGAGCTTTGATGAAAACCCAATCATGCCCCGATCACCTTTTTCCGCTGCGGGTCGGGGTGTGACATTTTGTTGGATGGTGCAGGAGCTGCTAAGGAGGATTATCAACGTGTGGTATGTTGATAGTGGCTGCTCCAGGCACATGACGGGGGATGCGAGGCTGTTGACTGAGTTTGAGAGTATAGATGGGGGTTATGTGAATTTTGCAGGTGCTAAAGGAGGGCACATTACCAGTTGAGGAAAAGTGACTAACGGGAAGATCACACTGGACAAACTGAACTATGTTGAGCAGCTGAAGCACAATCTGATGAGCGTGTCTCAAGTCTGCGACAAGGGTTACTCGGTCCACTTTACAAAGTCTGAAGCATTGGTGTTGAAACCTGGTTTGGTGATACCGGATGACTGGATAGTGATGAGAGCACCAAGGAGAAATGACACTTATGTCATGGACATGGGTGCCAAGGACTCGTCTTCTGTGGTGGCGTGTTTACTATTAAAAGCATCTGAGGCTAAGTCATTGCTGTGGCACAGACGCATGACTCACATCCACTATCGAAAAATGAACTATATTATTAAAAATGGTTTAGTGGAAGGGGTGCCAGTGAAGAGGTTTCATGTGGAAGATAAATGTCTTCCATGTCAAAAGGGAAAACAACATAAGAAACCTCACAAGTCTAAAACAGTAAATTCCATAGATGCCCCTTAGAATTACTTCATATGGATCTATTCGGTCCAGTGAACGTAAGGGGCATAGGTGGAAAGTACTATTGTTTAGTTGTCACTGATGATTACTCACGTTATTCATGGGTTTTCTTTTTAGGTTCAAAAGATGAAACAGCGGAGATGCTGATTGATCTTTTAACAAAATTGGAAAATTTCCATGATGCTCAGATCAAGAGGATAAGGAGTGATAATGGCACGGAGTTCAAGAACCAAGTTTTGGATCTCTATTGTCTACGCAAAAGGAATTGAACATCAATATTCTGCTCCTTATGCACCTCAACATAATGGAGTCGGTGAGAGGAAGAACAAGACGTTGATTGAAGCCGCAAGGACTATGCTATCTGATTCAAAGCTTCCAGTTCTCTTCTGGGGAGTAGCTGTGAACACAACTTGCTATGTCCTGAACAAAGTTTTGACGGTTAAATGGTTTAACAAAACATGTCTTGAATTATTGTTTAACCGAAAACCAAACTTAAAAGGATTTGAACCATTTGGATTACCCAGCACCATTGTGCGAAACAAAGATAAGAAACAATTCAGTGAGGTAGCTGATGAGGGTTACTTTCTAGGCTATATGCCTGGAACACCAAATAAAAGGGTTTTTAATCTAAAAACTGGTAAAATTGAGGTGGTGTTTGACATGGAAATCTAGTTATTCACCTCCACAATCAACGAGTGGTCCTCCTATATTATATGATTATGACAGTGTTTTCAAATCATTTAATATTCCTAATTTTTCAAGTGATCTATACTGTGATTAGTGAAGATGGCGAGTGTGATTTCCTGCCTAGATCGAGTGTATCAATGACAGTGATCCAGAAACTTCTTCCAGTGCAGCTCCAGCGGACTCCAGTGATAGTGAGTCTGAACCTATTTAGGGGGAGGTATTCACTAATCCATTTGCTAATGCTAATGCTCAGGGGGAGGTTCGATCTAATCTGGGAGATAATCTGGTTGTTGACACCATTGCTACCACATGAGAACACAGAGATCATCCAGTTGAAAACATCATTGGTGATCCTGCTGCAGGTGTCAGACGAGAAAAGGTGTGCTCGAAGGTTCCAGTTTGTTTACTTCAATTCAGAAGACAGGTTGATTCATGAGTGTTTATATAGCTGCTTTATTGCCCAAGAGGAACCGAAGAATGTTCATATGGCTCTAAAAGAAAATTGTTGGGTAGAAGCTATGCAAGAGGAACTAGCTCAGTTCAAGAAGTTGAAAGTTTAGGAGCTAGTTGATCTACCTGAAGGAGAAAAGGAAATAGGCACTAAGTGGGTGTTTAAGTGTATGAAAGACGATCGAGGGATCGTGATAAGGAATAAGGCTCGGTTGGCAGTGAAAGGTTTTAATCAGCAAGAGGGGATTGATTAGAATGAAGTGTTTGCACTAGTAGCAAGGTTGGGGGCAATTCGTTTGTTCCTAGCTTTTGCTTCATTCAAGGGCTTCAAAGTTTACCAACTCGACGTGAAGAGTGCATTTCTTTACAGGAAAGTCCAAGAAGTGGTGTATGTCTCACAACCAGACGGGTTTACTGATCCAGACTATCCAGATCGAGTCTATCGACTTGATAAGGCATTGTATGGGTTGCATCAGGCACCTAGGGCGTGGTATGAGACACTGTCAGCACATTTGTCAAACATGGTTTCGAAAGAGGTCAGATTGACAGTACACTTTTCATCAAAAGGAAGAAGGAAGACTTTCTGCTGGTACAGGTATACGTTGATGACATAATCTTTGGGTCATCAGATGAGAACATGTGTCATGATTTCGAAGAGGTAATGAAGAGCAAGTTTGAGATGAGTGCGATGGGTGAATTATCCTACTTTCTGGGTTTACAAGTTGAACAAAAGAAGGATGGGATGTTTATTCATCAGACGAAGTATGTGTATGACATTTTGTCTCGTTTCAAAATGGAGGATTGCGCTACTTTCAATACACCTATCCGTGAGAATCACAATCTTGGTCCAGATCATGAGAGTGTGGAGGATGTTGATCCAACTCAATATAGGGCAATGATTGGTTCTCTGATGTACTTGACTGCTTCAAGACCTGACATCATGTTCGCAGTATGTCTTTGTGCCAGATATCAAGCGAATCCAAAGGAGTCCCACATGAAAGCGATAAAGCGGATTCTTCGTTACTTGAAAGGGAAACCTAAACTTGCGTTATGGTATCCAGCTGCTAGTGATTTGAAGTTTGTTGCTTTTACTGATTCGGACATTGGAGGATGCAAATCTACAAGGAAGTCTACCACTGGTGGTTGTCAGTTCTTAGGAAGGAGGCTCGTGTCATGGCAATGCAAGAAGCAGTCTTGCGTGTCTACCTCTATGTGTGAAGCTGAATATATTGCTGCGGGTAGCTGTTGCCCTCAAGTTCTTTGGATCCAACAGCGTACTCCTATTATGATAGACAATAATGCCACTATATCAATAACCAACAATCCCGTAAAACACAGTCGCGCAAAACATATTGACATTCGTCATCATTTTATACGGGATTGTGCTGAAAAGAAATTAATTGAACTGCATCGAGTCGACACACTAGATAACCTGGCAGATCTTTACACAAAAGCATTTGACAGGACTCGTTTTGAACATTTAGTCGAACTCAACGGGATGAGGAATCATGAATAACTATTTTCCATATAAAGAGTCTGTAAATAATTTACTGCTTTTCAAAAAGAAAAAAAGAAAATAAAAAACATAAAAAAATAGAAAAACAAAATGAGTTTTCACTGTGTGAAAAAGAAGAAATGATAGTACATCAGTAAGTCAGACTGTCACACTGAAATTAAAAGAAAATTGCTTAAGTGTGATAGCAGCTTCATCATATGATGTACCAGTAGGCAAAAGGCATGAAATAATCAACTTACCTTTGTGATACAAATATAAAAGAACTGTGTATGAGTGGGTAACATATCAGTGACGTATGGTTTTATAACCTTAAATCTTGCATTGATAGATTGCCAAAATCTGAGGTTTTAGGTCTTTATATCGTTATTTCATCCGGGGTATCAAGGTTGTCCTTCTGCTACATCCAGATATATGCTGACCTAGGCACAACCTGGATATCTTAAAAGAGCAAAAATGCCAAATCCCAAATATTAAAGAAGCTCTTCTAGAGAGTCATTCAAATGTGCAAAATTGCATTATTCGTACCATAATTTGGTATTTGTCCTAGCCCTCGTTGGATATTGGTCTCTTTGATGTACGGAAGTAATGACCTGATCACCAATTATCTAACATTGTAAATCAAAAAGGATGAATTTCGGTATACTCACCTACTACGATGAATTATTGTGCATACCTTGATCACGGGGGTATGTCCTGAAGTGGGACACACTAGTATATCAGTATAACATATCTAAACAAATCACGAGGTAATGGAACTTGAAATGTTCATGTATTTTGTTTAAGTGGATAAACAATACTGGTAATCGTCTTGAACTGCTTTTCATGAATATTGTATAAAGAATTACCAAACAGTGTGAAAATAGTTTGATGTTGTTGCTGATATGATCTTCTTACCGGTGATACTCACAAAATTTTCGTTATTTATTTGCTTTCAGAAAATATAAAAATCCAAAAATATTTCATTTTCTTGTATATTAGTAATGTACGGGATATTGGTTGTTCATGGAGGAGTTGTTACCGATAGGGGGAGACAGTGTTAGAAGATGAGTTCAAAAATTTTAAAATCTTGCAGGTTCTGTGTGCTTAAACTTTTGAGTATATAGTTTGAATTGAGAAGTGCTTAATCTGTGATACAGTTTTACTATCTCTTGAATAATAATAATTTGTTTAACTTGTGTTGAAAAATTCTTATAGTTTCTCGAGATGTTTGTTTTATAGTATACAGATTGGAGCAACGTGTTGCTGAGTAGTTAGTGAAGAGGAGTTTGCTTGGATGCATGGTAGAACCTCCTTTCTACATTGCAGACAAAGTTGAAGAGTTTTGAAGATTGCTATGCAAGGACAAAACTGGAGTTTACTCAAACGCTAACGATTTAGAAGATTTGGTGATTGGATACATCAGCTTAGAGGGAGTCTGTTGCTGACAGAAGCTGTTAAAGCTGAAGCTATCCAAAGACCAACATTTTTCAAAGATGTTGAAAATTGCAAGAAGACTGAAGACTAAGTTATTTTATGAAGCTACTGTCAAGGGGGAGTTTGTTGGTGCATATTTGTGACAACAGGTTAGATTTGGTCTTTGGATATCTTGTAATTAGTAGAATGATAAACGGTTAACGGGTTTAGTTTTGTAATAGTTAATTAGAAGCATTTGGGCTGAACTAGATACAATATAGCACATGGTAGGCGAATTGGGCTTTAAACCCATTAGCAGTCCATGTAGGAAACCCTAGCCCATGAGCATAACGTATCTCCATACAAAGGGTGGTTGTGATTAGGGTTGAGGTTGCTGGTTCATTGTTCAGTTGCTGAAAGAATTGCTTCAGAGAGATTTGTGAGAAGAGTCTTGAATTGATTGTAAAACAATTGTGTTTGATAATCAATAGAAGACAGTTTAAAGGAATTGTGTTCGTGTTCGTGTTTTCGGTGAAATCTGATCTAGGGGATTCCGCACTCTAGATTGGATAGACGATTCTGTCAAGATCCATAAGGACTAGGGGACCTACAGAATGTTGTGGCCGACGCACTTAGTCGGAAAACTCATGTTAAGAGTGTACGTTGCTACCAAACTTTGAGAAAGCTTCAAGAGATGATTCATGAGGCACAATACTCGACCGTTAATGAGGGTAACCGCGATAATGAGTTGAAGTGTGGTGCTGAAAACCAAGTTGTGACCAAACCCAATGGCATCATGTGCTATCTTGACCGTATATGGATTCCAAACCGATATAAACTTCGATGACCTCTTGATGAGTGAAGCTCATAAATCTTGATATTATATTCACCCTGGCGCTGATAAGATGTATCACGACCTCCGAGCATCATATTGATGGACTGGAATGAAGAAAGATATCGCCTGCTACGTGTCTAAGTGCCTTACTTGCTCCAAGGTAAAGGCCGAACATCAAATACCCTCTGGCTTACTCGAACAACCAGAAATTCATGTTTGGAAATGGGAGAGTATTTCTATGGATTTCATACCAAACTCCCTCGTACATCGTATGGTCACGATAGTATTTGGGTAATCATCGACCGTCTGACCAATTCTGCTCATTTCCTTCCCATACGTGAAGACTACCGAGTTGAGAAATTGGCTCGTATGTACACGGATGAAATCATCTGTCGTCACGGTATCCTCGTTGATATCATCTCCGACCGTGATGGTCGCTTCACTTCTCGCCTTTGGCAAACGTTTCAAAAGGCCCTTGGTACCCAACTCAATCTTAGTACTGCCTTCCATCCTCAGTCCGATGGTCAAACCGAGCGTACTATCCAAACTATGGAGGACATGCTTCGTTCTTGCGTAATTGATTTTGGTGGCAACTGGGACATGCACTTGCCTTTGGTCGAATTCTCGTACAATAATAGTTATCATGCGAATATTCAAATGGCACATTTCGAGGCATAGTATGGACGCAAGTGCCGATCACCTATTTGTTGGCACGAGATCGGGGAAGCTCAAATCACCGGTCCCGAGCTCATACAAAAGACGACGGACAAGATTTTGTAGATCGGAACAACTAGCTAAAAGCCAGAAGCCGACAAAAGAGCTACGCAGATAAAAGACGCAAGCCTTTGGAATTCAACGTTGGTGACTTTGTACTTCTCAAGGTATCCCCTTGGAAGGGTGTGTTTGTTTCGGGAAAATGGGAAAGCTCGCTCCTCGATACGTAGGTCCTTTCAAGATTCTCGAAAGGATTGGCAAAGTAGCCTACCGACTGGAACTTCCACAAGAGCTCAACAACGTTCATCCTACCTTCCACGTCTCAAACTTAAAAAGATGTCTCGCCGAAGAAGGACTCCAAGTTTCGCTTGAAGATCTTCAAATCAAGAGACTTTGCACTTCACGGAAAAAACATGTCGAAATCATGGATCGAGGTACTAAGCAACTAAGGCGCAGTCGAATTCTTATCGTGAAGGTTTGATGGGAAGGAAAACGTGGTGCTGAGTTTACTTGGGAACTTGAAAGCGACATGAAGACTAAGCATCCGCATTTGTTCATGCGACGCAGTCTGAAACAACCTGCCGAGCGACCATTGGGTCACAGCTCTACCACTTTGTACCCTTGTATGCAGTCAACGCCTCTTTGCGCTTTTCCCTTCTGCGTGGCTTTCATTGCTTTCTGACTGCGCGGAGTTGTAGGGATTAAGTCCTTATCATAAGACTATGTGTAACGTTTCGCTTTTATAACCTTTCGTTTTTAGTAAGATCGTTTCGTGTTTCTATTTTTGGAAAGTCCAAACCTTATTAATGTATTTCTATTTTCAATTCATTGTAATCTAAGGCTTTGATTGTAAACAAGAGCGACCAATTATACGAAATTCGCAAACTTTGTTCATGTTTAAACTTGTGATCATACGTCACTTTATTTCTTTGCAAATCAATTCGTAACGATTCGTAAGTACTTGTTGAATGTTTATAAATCTTATACTAAACCCAAGCAAGACAATTAGTGGTTTATATTCAAAGAATTCAAGCTTCCGGTATCATACAAAAACTTGTCATGTTTATGATTGATCATGTACATCTAGTAAGCCTTTTTTTGTGTTTCAAAACATCCTAACTCATGACCAAGGACTACCTCATGACCTATACATGTGTTATAAATAATGTGCCATGTTTAAGGACCTAAATACATCAAATAAATAATTAAATGATGAAAAAAAGAAAAGAAAAGTAACAGCCCTTGCGGCCGCAACATGTTGGGGGTTCCACCTCTTTTTTTGATTCAAAATTCCCACCTAAATGCATTAAATGCAACCCTAATCTTAACCCTAATCCTTCCCCTATATAAACTAATATTCCTCCACCCATTTCTCACTTTTACAAGCCTCCACACTCCTCAAACAAGTCCCAAACTCCAGAATTTCTCTGCTGAAACACAGCAGCTTGCAAGTGAGTTTCGACTCAGTTTTCTTCTTCTTTTTACCTTGTTTTTCCTTCTAACACTCTTGATAACCTCTAGGAAGGTTCTCACAAGTTTGCTTGGATTAAACTAAGTTGAAACCACAACATTGAGGTCTAAAAGTGTACAAACTTGTACAAACTTTCTACCCAAATTTTTATCTTTCAAACTTCAAGTTTTTCAATGTTTTCACTTGGTTTTCTTCCTCAAAATTGTTTGATAAGCCCCATGGATGTTACCATAGGTTTTCCATGGAAAACCAAGATGGAATCACACCGTTCTTAGGGCCAAACTTTCTGTTTTGGAAGAAAAGTTATAAAACTTTTTCGAACTTGTTTTTAACATAACAAATCTATGCTACTTATGCCACTAACCAAGCTTATGGCTAGTGTGTTATGCTAGACTTGTTCACACACAATCAAGAGGCATAATATGTCTCTAAACTTGTGGTTTTTACTAGGGTTTCAAACAAGTGTTGAGCTATCCAAGCTTACAAGCTTGTGTTGGTGTAGGTGTGATTACATGAAGGCCTTCGCCATTCAACTATTCAATCCACCCCTCACTTGATGATTTCATAAACCATCCGGATTGTCCTGGTGTCAATCTTGTGTAATGGTGAATCTTACGAAAGAGGTTTAGGATGGTTATCCTCCTACCTCCATGCATGACTTATATGACTTACATGATATCTATGAAATACATGAAGTATATGATAAATTAGTAACATTATAAGTATATGTAAATACTTAATTTAACCGAACCTTTGACCATGACCAAATGGTTATTTGTCCTAAAAGTAGGTTATTTTATCTTATACCTAACAATCGTTACGATTCTTTTGGGCATTACATAAAAACACAATTACCCTTCGGGGCTTATAGTGTCAAAAACGAGCGTTAACGTCTAGATAAATATTTTCGTTATATATACTTTTTGCATACTTTAATTCTTAAACTCATTAAACTCCACCGTCAATCTAATACTCACACACCTACGTTGCCTTGTGTAGGATAAACTTGGTGTTCCTTCCCTAAATCAACCTAACTCTCTCACGGATATTACTTTGCAAAACTGTGAGTACACTCGCCCGCTTTTTATGCTTTCCACTATTTGGGGTGCAATATGTTAATTTACTAAAACTACACTAAATCACACTTTATTCTATGTTTACACATAAACAATCCAGCAGCATGCTTTAGTCTTATGCTACTTGAATTGTTACTTGGTATATTCTTATGTGATCTAAATGTCATTAACTTCGATCAAGCCACCCTTAACATGTATAGCGCTATTGGAGTAATGCACCGCCCGTATACTTGTGGTAATTGTTAAGTTTTAATCTATTTTGCGGTACACTAGAGGATTGACTTGTAGATTCACATGCCTTGTTTACATTTCTCTTGTATGCTAGCTATTCATGTGGATTTGTTTAAACGATTTTTATACTTATGCTATGATATTAAACTTGTGTACTCGCCAATACCTTGTTATTGAACTATACTTTTTAACATGTTGCAGGTTGATGAAGTTGTATGATGGAACTTAGTAGGAATGGCATAGAAACACGCGTAGAATACTAAGTTAATCATTATGTTATTGTTAGATTTATTTTGTTGTTGTTGTTACTTGTAATTGAATATTTGATGTATCCTTGACAATATTGATGCTATGAAATGAAATGGGTTGTTAAATTAAATATTGTCGCAAATAGTGTTATGATGTCTCGAGCAATCTTGTTCGTCTCACTCTGATGTTTCTGCCATCGGTTGGGGTGTGACACTATGAGTTGCTCTCATGTTTGTCTTGTCCTTGTGCAAGGTTTTAGACTTCATGGCTAGAGGGTTGTTTGATCCGTGCAGGGCCAAGGGGCTGCGCTTCTAGCTCTAACTTGCCGCTGCGCCAAGTACGCAAGGTTCGTTGTACGACCTGCTAGTGTCGGTCTAACTTGCTGTTGCGTAGTATGCGCAAGGTTCCTTGTGTGACCTTTATTTCTAGGTCTAACTTGCCATTGCGCATAATGCGCAAGGTTCGTTGTGTGACCTGCATGTGTCGGTCTAACTTGCCGTTGCGTAGTGTGCGCAAGGTTCGTTGTGTGACCTACATGTATCAAGGTTGCAATACCATTGCACATTGCGCGCAAATTTGTTAGGCAACCTGTTGGTTTCAAGAATGGCGTACCATTGCACATTGCGCGCAAGGTTATTCTTGTAGTATGTTGTTGTTGAGGGTATGGTTCCTTGCGTAGGCGCAGGTTTTGGGACCATACCCCTCCAAGTCCCCCCAGTCTAGTTCTGCTCCTATGCGCATGTTGGCAAGTAGGTGGAGTGCTGGACTATAAGAATTCTTGTATGCGCGCTTTTTTCAACGTCAAAAGTTCAATCAGGTTTGGAGAAAACCTTTATGTGAGGGAAACCCTTGTTCATGATAAGGTCTTTGAAATTTGAATCTCCGTCATGCTAATGTTACAGGCGGGTTGGTGAGAAAAAGGGTGCCTGGGGGTGACGTTTGACAGTTGTGGCATGCTGTCAATAGTGCAACCTCTCTTTCGTTAGTGAATTTGCAAAGAAAGTGTCGGCCACGTGCGTGTGTCAACCGTTAGTTGCCACTTGCCTGCCACGCGTCCTGCGTTGATTGGTTGTCCCCATCACATTAAATGCGATGGGTATAAATAAGGGAAACCGTCTAGGGTTTCATCCACGCCTTCAAACTTTCTTCTTGCTTTCTTCCTTTGAAATCTTATGTGTTCTTGAGTTCTTGTTTATTTCTCTCCCCAAATCTTCTTCTCTTTTTTCCGGTGATTTCTAATGGCAACCAGGGGTCCCGAAACCGTGTCTACAGCGGAGGCTTCGACCTCATTGCCAGCCATTATGTGGAACCAGGCCAGTTTCCAACGACTGGTTTCCGGCTACCGGTTCCCTAAGGACTGGGATGCCCGGTATCCGGCTGAGGGAGAGACTGCCGCCGATGCTTAGGCCGGCTATATTACTTCATTCTTTGATTTTTTTGCTGACGGTAACTTTCGGTTACCGGCCACCAAATTTTTCCTTGAGATTTTGAACTTCTACCGATTCCACATCTCCTAACTAAATCCGATGGGGATGTTGAGAATCAAGCATTTTGAGTTAATTTGCTGGTCGATGGGTGTTACCTCAACCGTTGACCGGTTTTAGGATTTTTTATCAACTGCATTGCTCCATGGGGTTTTATTCTTTTCAGCATCGCATTCAAACGAAGAAAACTTGCTCTCTCCCCCAAAGTCTTTCCATGATTTGAAAGCAAATTTTTTTTTACATAAAGCCCGGTGTTATACCCCTCCGGATGCACTTCCGGGGGTGAAGGATATCGCCATTGAGACTGTTCCTGTACCAGTGGCGGAGTCCTGGTATAAGGACTTGAAGGAGACCCGGTAGTCCAACTACCGGAGAGGGTGCTGGTGGTGGCGGGTATGAGTCTAGTGTGAAAGCCCAACTGCCGGAGAAGCCCATATATATGGAGGGGGAGGGGAGTAAGTACCTTTATCTTCTATTATTTCTTGATTTCTCTTTGTGCGCAGACTAACTGTATGCGTTTTCTTTGCAAGGGTGGCGTTGTATGTGGTGGTGTTCCAAAGGGAGCAGGGGCGCATAGAGAACATCGCCCTTGGCCCGGAGGAGCCCACGTGGTACGCGCAAATCTTGGGGAACTTTAAGCTTCCCAAGAATGAAGATTTGTTGGCCCCCGCGCTTGAGACTGGAAAGCCTTCATATTTTCAAGTGTTTACATCTTTGCAGATCACTTATTGTGTTGCGCCATTGTGAAGGCGCTTTAAAGAACTTGGGCATTGGCCCGGATCCCAAGAAGAAAAGGCGCGCGGGGCCTAGCGCGGTGGCGGAGAAAAGGGTAGCTCAGCCCAGGGCAGACCCGCCTAAAGGTATGTGTACTGTGCTAGACAATTGGAAAGATTATGTAGTAGTCTCTGATTCCTTGGAGGGTCTTGCGCCTGTAGGTCTGAAGAAGCCAAAGTCGGAGCCTATGGTGATTCTGACTGCTAACCCGGATGACCTGGTGGAGGTCGAGTCCAGCCCGGAGCCCCTCAAGCGGAAGAGGGCTCCAAAGAGTGATATCTCCACGCAACCCTCCAAAAAGGCTGCACGGCGGGTTATAGGGAAGCACGGGAGTTTGGACGCGCTCGCCGCCAGACTTTCCCTAGGTAAACACCTTTTGACTTGTGTTTTACACCACTTTATTTCCTGTTATACTCATATAACTGTTTATCTTCTTACAGGGGGAAGTGAAACAGTTTTTGTTGCTCCCACCACTCCGGCCGCGCCCATTGATACTTTAATGCCCCCACCTGTGGTTGAAACAACGCAGGCGTCATGCGCACAGGGTGGGGAGCCAACTGCCGGGGCGGCAGAGGTGCAGGTGGAGTTTGAGGCTGTAGAGCCTGAAATAGTGGTGGAGGAAGTTATTGGTGAAGGTGTTGAGGCTGTGGAGGTGGAGACGGAACCAATGGTTATGGTTTCCGATGCGGAGGTGGTTGAGGAAGATGCTCCACAGGAGTTCATACCGAGCTGGCACCCGGGGGTAAGGTCGGAGGATCTGGTTGAAGCCCTTCCGCCGAAGAGTCCCCAATCTGCCCGGACGAAACCCCGGGTGATTATTATTACAGGTCGTATCATGAAGGTCGCGCTGAAGAGATCCACATCCCTGTGTGGAAGCTGAAGAAGGGAGATGATTTCTCTCACTTGTCGGTGTGCCGTTAGTGGTTCAAGGGTGCATTCCCCCCAGCAGAAAAGCGTGTGCGCGGAGCAGACTTACGAGCAAACATACCGCGAGCACCTCCAGGCAGCAGCTAGTTCCGCCTCCAACACACACAAGATCATAAGGGAAAGGCAAAGCATGCATAAAGAGCAAGAAAAGTTTGAAGCTGCCAAAACGGATCTGGTCCAGGAGCGAGCGCAAGTGGTTGCACAAAAATCAGAGCTACAGGCGACAAGGTTAAATTTGCCGAAGCTCAACGGACCGAGGAGTGGTCCGTGTTGGGTGGAAGAAAAGGGCCGAGAGCTTCGCTATCATGCTTGCGGAGGAGCGCAAGCTGTGGAAGGAGGCTTGCGAAAGAGACAATAATGAGAAAAAAATCTTTGAAGGATGAGGTGGCCCGGATGCGCGGAGAGGTAAAGCGCATGAAGAAGAAGAAGGAGGCAGCTTCTGTTGCGGCCGAGGAGGCAAGAGTGCACCGCGAGCGCAATGAGTAGAAGGAGGTAAAATTTTGCCCTTCTCTATTTATTTTGTATAATCAATAATCAGGCTAATCTTGTTGTGCATAATCAGGTTGAGGCTTGTGCTGCGCTGGAAGGCGCGAAGAACAATCTCCAGGTGGCCTTGGTGGAAAAGGCTGAATTACAGCACATGCACCTGGAGGATAAGGAGAGGCTGTAATTGGGGGAGGCCAAGGTGGGCGCGGGCTAGAAAAAACTTGAAGATTCTGAATCCGCCCGCGCCATCTCTGAGTCTCTGGTGGAGTCGCTGACCAACAATATACTGTGGATGCAACAGGATGGAGTTGTCAATGTAAGTACTCCGTTTTTATCGTGATCACTTTTGTCTTGATTCTCATCATGTTGTTCTTGTATTCAAGATTGCGAACTCTATCCTTAATTCGGTAGAGTTGGATGGCGCAGTGGCCAAGCTGATGATCACTACGCGCCATGATGGCTACGCGCAGGGCTACGCTGAGTGTGCACACTATGTTACTCATGCGCTGGACATATAATGGGATACTAGCTGCGCTACCACTCATGGAGTCGATTGAAGCTGCCTTCTCCCAGGCTAAGCGGGAGTATGACCGTCTTTAGCTCCTAGTGATGGATTAGTGAGTGAGACGCTCCAACATGACGACTATGTCGATCGCCTAAAAGATATTTTTGGATGAAGCCGAGGCCGCAGGGAGTGAAGAGTAGGGTATGATCTTGATTGTAATATCTTTGATGTAACATCTTGAATGTAACTGCGCGCTGCGCACTTATGTATATGTTTTCCTTTCAATGAAATGTTTTTCTTCCAAGTTACAATATTTGCGTGAAAATGATGACTTTGTTTAGGTAGAGCGAATAAAACTGGTAATGAACTCGTGTATGAACATCCCCTCCCATGCGCATGCAGTAGGTAGTGAAATTTTGTTCATGAGTCATTGTGTACCATGGTGTTTTCGCGTAGACCCAAAGTGTTTCGTGCATTTGTAACAAAACATCTTGATAAGGAAATTCATGTATCCATTGTCTTTATTAACAATAAGACATAAGAGCCATGTACATAGAAGACAAAGAGATAATTGGCAACTCATCTACCCAGCCTCGAGCTTGTACTTTGCTTTGTTGATTGCGGCGTTTTCACGCCTTTCTTCCAAGAGGTCCAAGTCGAGTCTGCGCTCATCTTCATTGTTCTAGTTTTGCACAGCTAACATGCGCGGTGATGGGAGGCCTATTTCCATGGGAATCACTGCCTCCGTACCATACACTAGGCTGAAGTGAATTTCGCATGTGCTGGTTTTTGGCATGGATTGATGAGCCCAAAGGATACTTAGCAACTCATCTACCCAGCCTCTGCGCGCCGTTCCCAATCTCGTCTTGATCCCTTCGACGATACTCTTGTTTATACTTTCCACTTGGCCGTAACCTTGTGGATGCGTGACCGAAGTGAAAACATGTTCGATATGCATTTCCTTCATCCATTGCTGTAATTCTTCGGCTGCAAAGTTGGGGCTGTTATCACTGACTATGCATAGAGGTAACCCAAAGCGGCAAATGATGTGCTCCCAAATGAATTTCCGAACTACAGTTGCTGTGGTGGATGCAAGGGGTTTTGCTTCTACCCACTTGGTGAACTAATCGACGGCTACAATTATGAACTTCATCACGCCTGGGGCATTTGGGAAAGGTCCCACCATATCGATTTCCCATTGTTGGAAGGGCCATGCTGTTGTCACTGAGATCAAGGGATTCTTGGGGCGTAATGTCTTCGGCGTATGGCCCTGGCATGATGCGCACTTCCGTAGTGTTTCGACTGCATCCATGTCACACCCCGACCCGCAGGGGAAAAGGTGATCGGGGCATGATTGGGTTATCATCAAAGCTCATGACATTTATTTTAACGTTTCATATTCATTAATACACTTTAATGGAAAATTACAATCAATATTACATCATGTCCTAAATATCAATCTAGGCTTCATTGTTTTCTTCTAAGGCATTTCCTATGTTTTCCTTGCTTCATCCTGTTCACCTGTATCATGTGTAAAAAATGGTTTTTGGGTCAACAAAAAAGTTGGCGAGTGAATCCTATGGAAAACATTTGAACATGTTTATTTAATTGATTATAAAATAGAGTGCACAACCACACATGAGTAAAAATAGATGTAAACTTATTCACCAATCAATTTAATATTAAACAATACACACATGAACAATAATGGATCGTTTAGAGGCACGCGTTGCTCAACTCGTCTCTCACGAGGAACTGATGGGCCTAATGAATGAATTGCATAAACTTGACAATATGAAATACATAACTACAAACAATATAAACTCAATAATACACACATGAACAATAATGGATTTGTTTTGAGGCACGTGTTGCTCAACTCGTCTCCCACGAGGAACTGATGGGCTTAATGAATGTCTTTCATATAAGTTGACAAAATGAAATACATAACCACAACAATATAAACAATCTAAGTTTAGATCACAATATGGTATGGCACAAGTTTAAATAAACGAGTTAATTATTTTGTGACACATGACACACCCCAAAACGTGTAATTAAAAAGGGGGAGTTGTAAGATTCACTCACATTGGGTGCGTTCGGTTGATGATGTTGAATGCGCACGAAGTGGTTTTAACCACGAGTGAAATTAACTAGATAATGGCATAATGTTTCGATAAGTAAACGGGTTTTATTAATCCATTTTAGTAGGATTGTTGGGTGTATTTTTGTGAGTTTAAGGCTATTTTCTAACCTTAAAAATGTTATTTTTAAGTATTTTTAATTGATTTTTAAATAAAATAAATAAATAAAAATAATAAAAAAATGTTGAATTTTTGACCGTTGACCGTTGACCGTTGACCGTTGACCATTGACTTTGACTGTTGACCGGTTCGCATGTGTGTATGTGTGCGCTGGGTGAGGCTCGAACCCGAGACCTCCCGTACGCGTGCACGCAGCTCTACCAACTGAGCTACGTGTCTAACCCGAAATATTTCTGTTTTTAATTATATTTATATACTAATTAGATTAAACTGAAAATCATTTATTTTTAAAAACGATTTAATGCGTCGGACCGGTGCGCTCCACAGGTCTCGAACCCGGGACCTGTGGGTTGAGTTAACACACAGTCCACCGCTGGACTCTGTGTCTAACTTGTTAAATAAACCGATTTTTATTATACTTATATACAAACTAAACATTTTCATTTCTGTCTTAAATAAAAAGTTTAATAATTGTCCGGACCGGTGCGGTAGCCCGGACTCGAACTCGTGTCCTGTGATTAAACATTCACACAGTCCACCGCTGGACTGTGTGTCTAACTTGGTTATTATTCTGGTTTTTATTAAACTTAACATGTTACAGCGGTGACTCCGGTTCGGTTAAAAAAAGGACATTTTTATTAAGGCGAGTGTGCGTGGGACATGTATCGAACTCGAGACGTTTACGTGTTTAATGTGCACACAGTCCACCACTGGACTTTGTGTCTAACCCGAGTTATAACTTGATTTTAATTATACATATACACAACTGAAACTTCGTCTTCTTCGTTGAATTTAACCAGAATCGGAAGTCCGACTGGTTCGATGTTTTAATCATGTTCTTTAGTGTTTTGAGGTTAATTACAGGTGAGATATATAAAAAGAATGAAAGATTTAAGCGTAAGGTATACCAACTGGACTCCTCTGTTTCTCCGGCGAAACTCCGGTGACAGCAGAAACTTCCGGCGACGTGTGTCCTGCGGCAGAGAGTCTTCAGCAAGCTTGAAATGGATGTGGGTGACTTCGGTATAAGCTCTGGGGGTTCAGTAAGGCTCAGAAGTGAAGGGTTCGGTTTTCCGGCGATGTGCAGAACTTTTCCGGCGAGTGGAATTACGTCGGGTAAAGGTGCGGTTTTGAGCGAAAAAGCTTGCAGAGGTTCGAGGAGGTATTTATAGGGCAGGTCATCGATGAATTTGGTCCGATTTCCGACTTGATTCGTCGGTTAGAAACTCTCCGGCGGTTATAACTTGTGTCGCGGACTCAGGCGTCGGTTATAACCGATGTTATAGTTAAAGTTTACGTTATAACTGAAGTAACCGGTCAATTCTTGGCGAGTTAGTCGGGATTTCCGACGACTGCAATTAGGTGCGCCGGTTTTTGAATTTGAGATTCATGATATGAATTAATTGACTCCAATAATTAACAAGAAATACAAGTGGCGCAGTGGCTGGAGAGTTGAGTGTTAAGTTGTTGTTGAACCGGTTGACTGACCCGGGTTCGAAACCCCATTAGCAACATTATATTTTTATTTCATTATTTTTAACAATTTTTCAAAAACAAATTATATATTCCAATATAATAATTAATTATGTATCGTTTAAAATTAATTTGGGCATTAAATACGCCACAAAATTTTAAACTGATTGTTCGGTTAATAAACAGAGCGGGTTTGGTAACATCCGTTTTTTGACGGATGTTACACTATCCCCTGCTTTTTAGAAATTTCGTCCCGAAATTTAAGTAGTGATATATTTGACTAAAAGAATGATGGTGTTTAGTTTGACAGTTACATACTTAGAAGAAGAGTAAGAGTTTAAATTTTTGTTTAAGGCGGTAACGTCCCTTGTAAGGGTTAAGTGCCCTATTACAGGAATCGCTTTTTGTTGCCTACTGTAAAAATATTGATAAGCAGAGTTGGTTCGCTAAATATGATATCATGCATAAGAGTTTGGATATGTTTGGAAGGATATGGTTATATCCTAAAGCAAATCTTCTAATACTACAACCTACATGGAACTTCTCATAACCATCTAACAATACCTCTGATACTTTGAAAAGAATACTTATATATAGGAAGTACCAGCGGCGTATCCACCATATTCTTGTCAAATTTTCATTGGTTTTATCAGTAAGTTATGATTGGTCCTATGATGTAACTCTAGAACATAAATAACACAACAACCAATATTTGAATCCACATTCTGATAGCATATATGTTTGAATGGTGACAGTTCCTCTCTCGTTTGTTATGATGGAGAGGTTAGTTTATGTAGAAATGGAACACAATCCAATTTCTTTAAATAGCGAGATGATATAAATGTAACACAAATTTCAACCAAGACAATACTAAATCCTACATGGAACTTCTTATAACCGCCTGATAATGCCTCTGATCCTTTTGCAAGAATACTTATATATAGGAAGTACCAGCGGCGTATCCACATATTCTTGTCAAATTTTCGTTGGTTTTATCCGCAAGTTATGATTAGTTACCAAGAAACTACTAAATCCTACATAGAACTTCTCATAACCGTCTGACAATGCCTCTGATCCTTTGACAAGAATACTTATATATAGGAAGTACCAGCGGCGTATCCACCATATTCTCGTCAAATTTTCATTGGTTTTATCAGTGAATTATGATTAGTCCTATGTGACTCTACAACCAATACAACAAACACAAAATACTGAAAATGAAAAAATGTCTGTGCGATCAAGGCTCAATCAAACGGAGCCGATCGTATTGCATGTACTGAAAATGAAAATGTCTGTGCGATCAAGGCTCAATCAAGCGGAGCCGATCGTATTGCATGTACTGAAAATAATAAATTTAATCTAAACAACAATCACACAAACAGCTTATACATGGAACCTCTCATAACCGCCTGATAATGCCTCCGATCCTTTGATAAGAATACTTATATATAGGAAGTACCAGCGGCGTATCCACCATATTCTCGTCAAATTTTCATTGACTTTATCCGCAAGTTATGATTAGTTCTATGTGACTCTACAACAAACACAACAATCACAAGATACTGATAATGAAAAATGTTTGTGCGATCAAGGCTCAATCAAACGGAGCCGATCGTATTGCATGTACTGAAAATGAAAAATGTCTGTGAGATCAAGGCTCAATCAAACGGAGCTGATCGTATGTGGGCACGCCGGGTTCACGCTCATAATGAAATGGGGAACATGCTCAACGCTCATAATGTAATGGGGAGCGGCGGCCTATGAAATTGCATGTACTGAAAATAATAAACAATAATTACTCAAACACGTTTTACACATGGAACCTCTCATAACCGCCAGATAATGCCTCCGATCCTTTGGCAAGAATACTTATATATAGGAAGTACCAGCGGCGTATCCACCATATTCTTGTCAAATTCCCATTGGCTTTATCCTTAAGTTATGATTGGTTCTATGTGATTCTAAAACATAAAGAAAAACATAAAACTAAACGATTGGAGTTGAATCTGGATTTTCGGTGAAGAGGACTAGTTGGGTATCTTCGTTTGGGCCGTCATTATCTTCGACAGGATTGGCGTTGATGTTGAAAACTCTTCCCCTTGCTGGTGGCCTAGTGATTGGATTTTCTTGATTTACTTGGTTAACTGGGTTTGACTGAGCTTGAGTGTTGATGATGTTAACCAATCGAGGGCACGTGTTTCTAAAGTGGGTAGGGTCGCCACAATTGAAACAAGCTCGAACATATGGGAACATGGGGTATTGGGGTTGTTGATAGGTTTGGATCATGTTTTGAGTAGGGGGAGAGATTTGGTTTTGAAAGGTGCGGCAAACCTTGCTCAAATGACCATAGCGTCCATAAGTTGCACATAGTCGACAAGGTAAGGTAAGGGGATGGTGATAAAAACAGTTGTTGCATCGAGGGTGAGGTCCAAGATATGGTTTCTTATTTGGGTAAGTTGAGTTGGGTGCCACTTGAGTGATTGGGATAGCTTGGATGGGTATGGCGTGTGAAATTGGTTGATTTCGTTGGATAGCAGCGAAAAGTTGCCCGTCTCTTTTTCTCTTAGAATTGGGTTGAGAAGGGGATTCGGTTTGGGTGTAGTCGGAGGTTTCAGTCGATGCTTTATCCTTCTTCTTCTCCTCCTTGAAGTCTTTGTTCCGGATTCGGTTCTCGGTGAGCGCTGTTGCTAGCTCCATTGCTGCTTCCAAAGTTGCAGGCGTGGTACTTATTACAGAGTCTTGAATCTTTGACGGAAGACCACGAATGTAGTGCTCGATCAAACGGTAGAGGGGAGTGAACATGTTGGGAACCATTTGATGTAACTCGAGGAATCTTTTGTTGTACGTGGTGTGGTCGCCTTCCTTTTGCTTCAACAAATAGAACTCATCTTCTAATTTCTTGATTTCGCTCCTTGGGCAAAATCGTCTGGTCATGATTTCCTTCAATTCATCCCAAGTTAAAGTCATAGCATCTTCAACACCTCGTTTGGCCTTCTCTGTATTCCACCAAGTAAGTGCTATTCCATATAAACGATCGGTAGCATATCGCACTTTGCGGTCGTCAGGCCAATCGCAATTTAGAAAAGTGTTCTCCATTTCTTCTAACCAATGGAGGAGTGCGGTGACACCTTCAGTCCCTTCGTATTTTGGAGGGTCACATGATTTGAAATGCTTGTAGGTGCATTTAGAGGTATTTGGGGGAGGGTTGATAATGTGTTGATCTTCTTGATTGACAGGATTAGCGGTAAGTGCTTGTTGGACTTGGATTACAATGTTGGGTATTACGGCAGCCATTTGTTGAGCGATTAGGGCAGCCATGCGCTCGTGGGCTTTTCCTGCTCTCATCTTCCTACGGGCGTGGTTAGAAGACATCTACAAGGAATACATGTCAAGAGTATGAGTTGGATGCTTTTGGGATCATGGGTCGCACTAGGAATGAACATTCATAAAATAAATATAGAAAAATAAATCTACTACATCCATAGGATGTCTTGGGCTTTGCTCGTCATTAGGCCCTACATGCCGCCATACTTCACCTTCGTAATCATGTGGGACCCCATGAATACCGGGTTTTTCATATGGTTCGCATGTGTTAGCCTGGTTACATACACTAAAACCCGGAGAAAATCGAGAAATATGTATATAACGTATGAGATTCGGAATGTGTCCAGGTGTAGACACGGTGACACCTCAAAGTGGGGTTAGTTCGAACGACGTTTGGTGTGGCATGCTTTGGCCTAATAGGTCCTTAGTACTCTCATTGTTAGTCCCCAGGTAGGCAAACTGGTCCGTTATATTGGATTTATACGAATGCCAACCTAGACAGGACGTTCCGACCACCGGTACTTGTACCCTTCCAGTTACTACATGCCCGTCGCAGAACTTACTTTGATGAGATTTGAAAATTGCAACAAAATATTTGAATACCAAAAGTATGAAGATGAATTGAATATATGAACATTGAAATATGTATGATGAATATGTATATAAGTATGTATGTTTGACTGTAAGTATAAACAAATATGAAACAAATAAATATCATAAGTTTGTATGTAACCACCTAAACAATTAAAATTTAGGCAAACTATAGTATAGGCTCTAAGGGTCTAATAACCTATCCTATATCCCTATAGTCATGGCTCTGATACCAATCTGTCACACCCCGACCCGCAGCGGAAAAGGTGATCGGGGCATGATTGGGTTATCATCAAAGCTCATGACATTTATTTTAACGTTTCATATTCATTAATACACTTTAATGGAAAATTACAATCAATATTACATCATGTCCTAAATATCAATCTAGGCTTCATTGTTTTCTTCTAAGGCATTTCCTATGTTTTCCTTGCTTCATCCTGTTCATCTGTATCATGTGTAAAAAATGGTTTTTGGGTCAACAAAAAAGTTGGCGAGTGAATCCTATGGAAAACATTTGAACAAGTTTATTTAATTGATTATAAAATAGAGTGCACAACCACACAAAAATAGATGTAAACTTATTCACCAATCAATTTAATATTAACCAATACACACATGAACAATAATGGATCGTTTAGAGGCACGCGTTGCTCAAATCGTCTCTCACGAGGAACTAATGGGCCTAATGAATGAATTGCATAAACTTGACAATATGAAATACATAACTACAAACAATATAAACTCAATAATACACACATGAACAATAATGGATTTGTTTTGAGGCACGCGTTGCTCAACTCGTCTCCCACGAGGAACTGATGGGCTTAATGAATGTCTTTCATATAAGTTGACAAAATGAAATACATAACCACAACAATATAAACAATCTAAGTTTAGATCACAATATGGTATGGCACAAGTTTAAATAAACGAGTTAATTATTTTGTGACACATGACACACCCCAAAACGTGTAATTAAAAAGGGGGAGTTGTAAGATTCACTCACATTGGGTGCGTTCGGTTGATGATGTTGAATGTGCACGAAGTGGTTTTAACCACGAGTGAAATTAACCTAGATAATGGCATAATGTTTCGGTAAGTAAACGGGTTTTATTAATCCATTTTAGTAGGATTGTTGGGTGTATTTTTGTGAGTTTAAGACTATTTTCTAACCTTAAAAATGTTATTTTTAAGTATTTTTAATTGATTTTTAAATAAAATAAATAAATAAAAATAATAAAAAATGTTGAATTTTTGACCGTTGACCGTTGACCGTTGACCATTGACTTTGACTGTTGACCGGTTCGCATGTGTGTATGTGTGCGCTGGGTGAGGCTCGAACCCGAGACCTCCCGTACGCGTGCACGCAGCTCTACCAACTGAGCTACGTGTCTAACCCGAAATATTTCTGTTTTTAATTATATTTATATACTAATTAGATTAAACTGAAAATCATTTATTTTTAAAAACGATTTAATGCGTCGGATCGGTGCGCTCCACAGGTCTCGAACCCGGGACCTGTGGGTTGAGTTAACACACAGTCCACCGCTGGACTCTGTGTCTAACTTGTTAAATAAACCGATTTTTATTATACTTATATACAAACTAAACATTTTCATTTCTGTCTTAAATAAAAAGTTTAATAATTGTCCGGACCGGTGCGGTAGCCCGGACTCGAACTCGTGTCCTGTGATTAAACATTCACACAGTCCACTGCTGGACTGTGTGTCTAACTTGGTTATTATTCTGGTTTTTATTATACTTAACATGTTACAGCGGTGACTCCGGTTCGGTTAAAAAAAAGGACATTTTTATTAAGGCGAGTGTGCGTGGGACATGTATCGAACTCGAGACGTTTACGTGTTTAATGTGCACACAGTCCACCGCTGGACTGTGTGTCTAACCCGAGTTATAACTTGATTTTAATTATACATATACACAACTGAAACTTCGTCTTCTTTGTTGAATTTAACCAGAATCGGAAGTCCGACTGGTTCGATGTTTTAATCTTGTTCTTTAGTGTTTTGAGGTTAATTACAGGTGAGATATATAAAAAGAATGAAAGATTTAAGCGTAAGGTATACCGACTGGACTCCTCTGTTTCTCCGACGAAACTCCGGTGACAGCAGAAACTTCCGGCGACGTGTGTCCTAGGCAGAGAGTCTTCAGCAAGCTTGAAATGGATGTGGGTGACTTCGGTATAAGCTCTGGGGGTTCAGTAAGGCTTAGAAGTGAAGGGTTCGGTTTTCCGGCGATGTGCAGAACTTTTTCGGCGAGTGGAATTACGTCGGGTAAAGGTGCGGTTTTGAGCGAAAAAGCTTGCAGAGGTTCGAGGAGGTATTTATAGGGCAGGTCATCGATGAATTTGGTCCGATTTCCGACTTGATTCGTCGGTTAGAAACTCTCCGGCGGTTATAACTTGTGTCGCGGACTCAGGCGGTTATAACCGATGTCATAGTTAAAGTTTACGTTATAACTGAAGTAACCGTCAATTCTTGGCGAGTTAGTCGGGATTTCCGACGACTGAAATTTAAAGGTGCGCCGGTTTTTGAATTTGAGATTCATGATATGAATTAATTGACTCCAATAATTAACAAGAAATACAAGTGGCGCAGTGGTTGGAGAGTTGAGTGTTAAGTTGTTGTTGAACCGGTTGACTGACCCGGGTTCGAAACCCGGCAGCAACATTATATTTTTATTTCATTATTTTTAATAATTTTTCAAAAACAAATTATATATTCCAATATAATAATTAATAATGTATCGTTTAAAATTAATTTGGGCATTAAATACGCCACGAAATTTTAAACTGATTGTTCAGTTAATAAACAGAGCGGGTTTGGTAAAATCCGTTTTTTGACGGATGTTACAATCCAAGTGCATGCCAGGCCAGTAGTAATCGGCGTTCATGATCTTTACAACGACCATGCGCGGATCGGCGTGAATTCCGCATAACCCTTCATTTATTTCACGTATCAATTATTGTGCGTCCTGTGGGTCAACACAGCGGAGGAGCGGTCCAAGGTATGACTTTCGGTATAGGATACCGTTCGCCATTTCATAGTTGAGTGCCTTGTTCTGAACCTTCCTTTTCTCCGCTTTGTTTTCTGGTAGGGTCCGTATTGCAAGAACATGATTATGGGAGACATCCAGGAAGGAGCCCCCATTTTGATGATGTTTACTTAACGCAAAGGAACAGAAGGGTTCTTTAGCACCTCAATACGCACTTAACGCGTAAGGTGCTTGAGCTTGTAGCAG
The DNA here is from genome assembly GCA_947069175.1 of Scalesia atractyloides. NCBI lineage: Eukaryota > Viridiplantae > Streptophyta > Magnoliopsida > Asterales > Asteraceae > Scalesia > Scalesia atractyloides. Next base: position 64,579,316 of record CAMTDV010000007.1, on the reverse strand, counting down.
CCAATTTGCTGAGCACGTCGGCATGTTTATTCTCGCTTCGGTTGACGTGGGTTATTTTGAAGCTTTGGAATTTGGTTATTAAGGCTTGCGCCTGCTCAAGATACAGGGCCATCGTTTCGCGTTTTGCGTCGTATCGGCCGTTGACCTGTCCTGCGACTAAAAGGGAGTCGGCGTGCGCTTCCAAATTCTGTGCGCCCATTTGATGGCTAACCGAAGGTCTGCCAAAAATGCTTCATACTCAGCTTCATTATTCGTGCTTTGAAAGATAACCTGATGGCGTAAGTGAATTCTTGGTTGTCGGGGCTTATTAGGCGGAGACCTGCCCCTGCGCCATCATCATTGCAGACGCCGTCTGTGTGAAGGATCCATGAGTGGTCGTCTGTAACCGGCGCTGGGTTCTATACAGCTTCACACTTTTGGGCTTTATTGCTTGGTACTTCTATAACAAAATCGGCTAATATCTGGCCTTTTATTGCTGGGCATGGTTTGTACACGATGTTGTGTCCACCAAGCTCAATCGCCCACTTTGCTAGACGACCCGATATGTGCAGTTTGGACAAAATTTGGCCTAAGTGATAGTTCGTGAGAACTGTTAGCACATGGCCAGAAAAATACCGACGCAACCTGCAGGATGCGTGGACTAAAGCTAGAGCAAGCTTTTCCATCATAGGATATCTTGTCTCTGGGTCAGTTAGCATTTTGCTGACGTAGTAGATTGGAGTTTGAACTCCTGCGCGCTCTACTAACAAGACTGCACCCAGAGCAATATCTGATGCGGAAAGGTAAAGAATCAGTGGCTCGTTCTTCTGCGGTGTCGTGAGCATAGGCAGATGAATCAAGCACTCCTTCATTTGTGTGAAGGCGTCTCTGCATACGGATTCCATTGAAACTTGTTTCAATTCCGCAACGTGCTGATGAATGGGAAGGACTTCATTGCGTGTTTGGCTAAGAACCTATTCAACGCAGCCAATTGCCCCACCAAGCGTTGCATTTCTTTGATGGTTGAGGGGAAGGCATATGTTGAATTGCTTCCACTTTCTCGGGATTGACTTTGAAACCGTCGCGTGTGATGATGAATTCCAAGAATTTTCCTTCTTCCATTCCAAAGGAGCACTAGTTGGGGTTCAGCTTCATGTTTGCTTTGTGCAAGGATGCAAACATTTTCTGAACGTTTGTCAGCATCTTCTACTCATCCGAGCTCATGATGACAAGGTCATCAATATACACTTCTACGGTTTCGCCAATGTCGTCCCCGAAGACATGATCCATTAAACGTTGATAGGTGGCTCCTGTGTTGCGCAATCCGAAGGGCATCTTTGTGTAGCAAAAGATTTCCTTGTCGGTGTGGAATGCGGTTTTGTCTTCGTCCTCTTTCTTCATTTGTATCTGGTGGTATCCTTTGTAGCAGTCAAGGAAGCATCTCCACCTGAATGAAGCGAGGGAGTCCACCTTTTTGTCAATTTCTGGTAAAGAGTAGCAGTCCTTAGGACATGCCTTCTTCAGATCTTTTAAATCGACGCACATGCAGCAACTGCCATTGTGCTTCTGGACCATGACTGGGTTGGCTAGCCATGTCTGATAGCGTACCTCTCTGATGATGTCGGCTTGGAGGAGCTCTGAAACTTGCTCGTTCAGTGTGCAAGTTTTCTCAGGACCGAAACTGCACTTTTACTGAACGATAGGCTGAACTGAAGGGAATGTGTGAACTTCTACTAACGATAGGCTGAACTGAAGGGAATGTGTGCAACGTGCTCAACAATTTCCCTCGGTGCCCCTGTCATATCTGCCGACGACCAAGCGAAAATATCTACATTGTGAAACAAAAGTTGTTTTAACCGCGCCTTGACTGCGGGGGTCATGGCGGGTCATAACAACACTATTTGTTCTGGTACTTGTTGTTTAGTACCCACTTCTCTGGCTCGCCATTGGATGATGATTTGGTAGCTTCGTCGGTGGTTCCTCTTCGACGGACATGATCTCCTTCCTCGCATACATGATGGCCACCCCGGTTTCTGTTGGAAAACCGCAGGCAGCATGACGAGTGGAAGTGATCATGCTGAACTCTCTTTGGGCGTGCCGGCCAGCAACACGTCATGGCGTGAAGTCGCGGGCATGACCATGAAATTTACCGAGACCGTGCGCAAGTGTCGCCCATCGGAAAGAGTCACCGGGAACGAGATTTTACCCAGTGGAAAGACGGCTTCATTGAAGAAACCAGTTAGTGGGAAGTTGACTGCTCCAAGCACGCCTTGTTTTCTGGGTCCAACTGTTGGAAGCACTTCTCATATATGATGTCCATAGAGCTTCCCGGGTCAATGAACATGTAATCAGTGCGATAGTGGCCAAAGATGCCAGTTATCACGACCAGACGGTCCTCTTGCGGGCCCCCGAGGACTACGGGGAAGATGACCTGTTGCTCGCGCCAGTGAGACGTGCAACTCTTCTAATGGTCGCGCTTGCGCGACGGGCCACCTTGGATCATATAAACAGATGCCTTCATCTTCTTCTTACTCGGTCCTTCTCTGCCTCGAGTAATCTGGCGCACCTCCTTGCACACATTTTGAAGTAAGTGGGTGAGCTTCCCATATTTCAGCGCCTTCTCGATCTCCATGCGCAAGGAGATGCAGTTGTCTGTTGTATACCCCGTATCATTGTGATAATCGCAAAGAAGGTTGGGGTCTTGACCTTTTTTGTTGCGCATCACCCTGGCCATATGTTTCGTCTTCCTCACGCTGGGTGTCCCGCCCCTCTAGAGGACGCGAGCCCAGTCGTGAGTGGATGGATGCTCGCCTATGAGTGTGAGACTCATGTTTAGGCGGCGATTGAGAATATCGTCCTGGTACGGTGAGGCGGCCAGGAGAGTCATAACTGAGTACTCTTGGTGCAGGCGAAGCATGCACATGAGTAGTTGGTGGCTGCACCGGCGCAACGGAAGCGTTTGTTTGTGCGCAGAGTTGCGGGTAGACGGCATTCAGAGTCGTTTGAGACTTGATGTAACAAGACATCAGAGTCTCACCCGGGGGTAAGACCGATGTGATTGGTACGAAGGGGGTCTCCATTTGAACTCCGGGAGTTATCGGGATGTTCACACGACCTGAGTCGTGATGAACACCAGCATTTCCGGAAGAACTTTCTTCCACTTGTCCGTCGGGTCTAGAGGCATGAACTAGATTCTTGCCTTTAGCCCGAGGACCTCGAGGTGTGTTCGATGGAAAATCAGCCATTTGAACGTGAGGCTTCAGAAAAAACGAAACGAGAAACGGATGTAAAAATTAGTAAAAAGCGGATGGCGCCAATGAAGAAACACCGGGCTGCACCGAGAGGTATCCGGAGATATCTTAGTTACAGCCTAATATTTCTGCATGAAAGGTTATCTCTCGGTCGCTCTTCTGGGTGATCTCACTTCAAGCTAATCTGCAAAACTAGCAACATCGTTAGTCTTGTCACGAGAGAAAAAGGGAGGGTTTTCTCCGTGACCACACTCCAGCGTGAGAATAAGTATTTGTGATTGCAAGTAATAAGCAAGTAAGCTCAAAGTAGCATGCAATAAGTAAACTCGTATATTTATGAATGGATTTACCTTGAGGTATGACCCTTATTTTATAGCCGAAGATAGGTGTGTTTAGGAGACGGGATGATGGGCCTGGCCCAGAAGACCAGGGATATCTGTTCTGTCTACTCTGCATTGATCATTAATGATCTCTGGCAGGAGGTGTGCTTTGTCGGATGTTGAATGGAGCCACGTGTCAAGGCAGTTGTCCCTGGTGTCAGACCTATCATCAGCCGAAAGTGGAGAATGTGTGACAGTCGCTGGCATGAGTTTGGTTGGTGTACAGTCTGGCCTCTGCATTACTGTTCATGCGACGCAGTCTGACACAACTTGCCGAGTGACCATTGGGCCACAGCTCTGCCACTTTGTACCCTTGAATGCAGTCAACGCCTCTTTGTGATTTTCCCTTCTGCGTGGCTTTCAGTTTTTCTGCCCAGCGCAAAGTTGTAGGGATTAAGTCATTTTCACAAGACTATGAGTTGCTCTCATGTTTGTCTTGTCCTTGTACAAGGTTTTAGAACTTCGCGGCTAGAGGGTTGTTTGATCCGTACAGGGTCAAGGGGCCTGCGCTTCTAGGTCTAACTTGCTGTTGCACCAAGTACGCAAGGTTCGTTGTACGACCTGCTAGTGTTGGTCTAACTTGCCGTTGCACAGTATGCGCAAGGTTCCTTGTGTGACCTTCATTTCTAGGTCTAACTTGCCGATGCGTAGAGTGCACAAGGTTCGTTGTGTGACCTGCATGTGTCGGTCTAACTTGCCATTGCGCAATGTGCGCAAGGTTCTTTGTGTGACCTGTATTTATCAAGGTTGCAACACCATTGCACATTGCGCAAGGTTGTTAGGCAACCTGCTGGGTTCAAGAATGACGCACCATTGCACATTGCGCGCAAGGTTATTCTTGTAGGATGTTGTTGTTGAGGGTATGGTTCCTTGCGCAGGCGTAGGGTTTTTGGGACCATACCCCTCCAACTAGTAGGTTAGTTTAGAGTTGGGGAAGACAACTGATTTATAAGAAAGACAACTGTAGCATAAGCATCATACAAGAATTTTTGGGGTAAATATGTTTGGAAGAGTAAAGTTCGAGCAATCTTGAATAGGTAGTGAGTTTCTTCTCAACTACCTCATTTGATGTCTGTATATACCCTAATACAATGAGTAGTTTATATTAAAACTCGATGCCTATCCGAGATTGCTAAAAATTTACTCTTCCATACACATTTACCCCAAGAATCAGTGAGAGATTAATTAAAGTGACAATCTCGAAAAAGTATTGACCCATGTGCCCATGAATGAGCTCGGGAGCACTGCCATATTGTAGGTGTTTAATCGTGCAAGAAGTTGGTTCTTAATGAAAGTTAAAAGTGATTAAAAAAATCAGTGTCATCATGAGATAAAAGATACATGTGAACATGCTTAAATCATAACTACATCTGATAATGTAATGGTGTCAAGAAAGTGAAACGATGGGAGAGGCTCCCCAAATATCATAATGAATGATCAAGTGCAATGGTAATGCACTATGAGACAAAGATGGTAAAATTGCAATCTCATAGATTTAAAGATAAGCATTACAATTTTTATTTGAAGATTAATTAGAAACATGAAAGATAAGATAAAGTAGCAACCTAGTTAAGAGTGCCATAGTTCACAAGATGTAGATTGAGTAGCTAAAAGGAAGTTCAACCTTTGTGAGCTAAGTAGCAGAGAACCTATCTTGTCAGAACGTGAACAGATAAACAAGGTTAGAAATAACAATGATAATAGGAATTGTGTACAAGATAATAGGTTTTTAGTTATGTGTGGTAAAACAAGAAAACTTCTAGGTTCAAACGTGTAATGAAGTAATGTGAGCACAAAATGACCTATATGTGGGAGACATGAAGTCTCTCCAATATCAAGTTTTAAGATAGGGTATTGCATATGGAAAATCATAGTTGGGGCCTTACTTTAGTGTGTCGAACACGAAGGGAACAATCACTTACTCAAAGCAATTAACATGAAAATATTTGGAATTCCATTGGCCGGCTTGAGAGTGGTGGTAAGAAAAATCCTTAATGTCAAGTACTATTGGTCCAAAAGGGGTGTTAGTGTTGTTGAAAAATTCAAAATTGTGAAATAAGCCAGAGGCATGCCCCAATATGTTGTATCTTGATGAATAGAATGATTCCAGTTACTAGAACTTGGTAGTTTCGTAAATGGGTGATTAACATTGTCTGGCCATTACTGGCGGCAGAAAGAAGAATATGTAAGATTAAATATATTATTTATAATATTTAATCATATAGCCATTATAATCATTTATATTATATTAGATCAAATATATTAATCCTATAACATAATTAGTTGGTAATTGTTGATGAACCATATTACCCCTACTAACTAATTAGGGTTTCCTTCCGGGTGTATATAAGGAGATGATTAGAGATGTTTAGGGTTAGACAGTTACAACAACATCACTAAAGCCGCCCACCTCTCTCTCCATAACCTAAACCGAAATCCACCCTAGTTCGGTTCTTACCATCATAATCTTACACCCTAAGGAGGAACCAGATGTAACATTCGTCGAAAAAACGGGTTTCCAAACCCGCTTCGTTTGTAAATCGAATATCAAGTTATAAATTTTCGTTGCGTATTTATGTTTATTTAAATTTTAAACGATGTATAATTAATAAACAAATTAGAATTTAAAAACTATAATTGATAAAAAGTGAAAATAAAATAAATAAAATACAAAACCGGCTGCCGGGATTCGAACCCGGGTCAGCCGAATGCAACCTCAAAGTCTTAACTCACGCGCATCCTACCACTCCGCCACTTGTGTTATTTGATAATATATCGAAATAATTAATACATATAATAAAACTCGAAGTTGAATTCAATCACTCAGCGCGCCCAAATCACTCTCGCTGGAAAATCTACGATTTCGCCAATTATCGACGGTTTCTTTTGACTTAACGTACGCATTAACAACGACATCGGTTATAACCGATGTCTAGTTCCGCGACATCAGTCATAACCGCCAGAGAAAACCTGACCAACGAATCAAGACTGAAATCAGACTAAATTCATCGCGATTCTTCCCTATAAATACACACCCAAGTCTCTGGAAATCATTTCGCTCAAAATCGCACCATTTCCCGAAACAATTTCACTCGCCGGAGATTTTCTGCAATCAACGGACTTTCGCCGGAAAACCGAGACTTTCATCAAAATGGTAAATACCTCGACTCTTTTGGTTTCAATCCATCGTTAGACTGTTACTAACTTCAATCCATCAACCAGAATCAATCCAAGACGACGTAGCCGGAATATTCTGCTTTCGCCGGAAAACTTCTGGAATTTCCAAATCACGCTGTGAATCGGTATAATCCTTCAAACCTTTTGTTAATCATTGTTTAGTAACTCAATTTCACATCTAATCAATCAAAACTGTTGATTGATCCGAACAGACGGAGTTCACAAAACAGAGCCGACGATCCTCGCCGGAGTTCTGAGAAAGACACCTGTTTCGGTACATTCTTTTCCCAAAATCCTCTCTGTCCATCACATTTCAATCGCTTATAAATTTCGTTAATTGAATTAAACAAGAACAGTTGTTAAATCGTCGTCTGTATCTTTGAACGAAGAAGATGAAGTTGAACTATTGTATAAGTATAATTAAAACGAGATATTAAACCGGGTTAGACACACAGTCTAGCGGTGGACTGTGTGCAAACATTTATCACACGTCGCGAGTTCGATCCTTGACACAATCTCATTCTCTGTAATAAAAATGTTTCCTTTTTAACTGAACCGGATCGACTCACAGAGATGTTAAGTTTAATAAAAATCAGTATATTAACCAGGTTAGACACACAGTCCAGCGGTGGACTGTGTGCAACACTAAACCACAGGTCCCGGGTTCGCGACCTGTTGTGTGCACCGATCAGATGTAATTGAACCCTTTTTAAAAATAAAAGATTTCTGATTAAATTAAATAGTGTATAAATATAATTAAAAACAGAAATATTTCGGGTTAGACACGTAGCTCAGTTGGTAGAGCTGCGTGCACGCGTACGGGAGGTCTCGGGTTCGAGCCTTACCCGGCGCATACTTGCACACTAGCGAACCGGTCAAACAGTCAACAGTCACAGTCAACGGTCAACGGTCAATGGTCAACGCAAAAAGTCAACATTTTTTTATATTTTTTTTATTTATTTAATTTAAAAATCAATTAAAAGTACTTAAAAATAATGTTTTTAAAGTTAGAAAATAACCTTAAACTCACAAAAATAAATCTAAAAACCCTATTAAAATTGTTAATAAAATCTACTTATTTACCGTACCTTTCCGTTATTATTTAGGTTAGTTATTCCTCGTCGATCAACACTCTAAACTCGTGCGCATTCAACATCATCAAACGAACGCACCCAATGTGAGTGAATCTCTACCAATTCCCCGTTTTAATCACATTTTGGGGTGTATCATGTGTCGCTATTTATTTACATTATTTAAACACTTGTGCATCCATCATATCCATGATCAAATGTGTATCCATCATGTATCAATTGTTTGTGTAGTAAATGTTTAGATTTAAATTATCATTTTGAGTACATACATCATCATAGGCCGCCGCTCCCCATTACCTATGAACGTTAGCCGTTCCCCATTACCTATGAGCGTGAACGAGGCGTTGCCAACATACGATCGGCTCCGTTTGATTGAGCCTTGATCACACATACATCATCATAGGCCGTCCGTTCCCCATTACCTATGAGCGCGAACGTGACGTTGCCAACATATACATTATCATTCATGTTATTGTTTGTTATTGTTTGTAATGTATGCTTATTTACATTTGCTCACATATGATTATTGCACAATTTTTCCATATCAAATACAACAAGAAATCTATAATAAATGTTTTCTAACAAGGTTCACTCGCCAACTTTTGTTGACCCAAAATCCCCCATTTTTACACATGATACAGGTGATCAAGTTGAAGCAAGACACATATAGGGCGGCCTAGAAGAATAAACCAATTTAGATTTTGAATTGTTTTAGTGAATTTTTCCTTTCCTTGTATTGTATGAATTTGACTTGAACATTTGGGATGTAATTTGAATTTCATAAATATGAAACATATTAGTAAACATCATAAGCTTTGGTGATAACCCAATTATGCCCCGACTCTTATTCCGCTGCGGGTCGGGGTGTGACAGATTGGTATCAGAGCCATTACTATAGGGATATCGGATAGGTTATTAGACCCTTAGAGCCTATACTATATTTGAATAGAATTTTTAATTGTTTGTGTGTTACATGCAAAATTCATGATGTTTATATACTTTATGTTTATTGTTACATTCACTGTTATGCAAGCATGTTCATAAGTACATAGTATTATACAATGCTCATCATGAATCATATCCTCATAACATACCATATCCATGAGAGCACACACCTCACAATTCATATGATTTTTACAACGATTTTTGTATTTTCAAATCACATCAAAGTGAGTTCTCATGACGGGCATGTAGTAACTGGAAGGGTACAAGTACCGGTAGTCGGAACGTCCTGTCTAGGCTTGGCATTCGTATAAATCCAAAATAAAGGACCAGTATGCCTACCTGGGGACTAACGATGAGAGTACGAAGGACCTATTAGGCCAAAGCATGCTATACCAAACGTCGTGTGAGCTAACCCCACTTTGAGTTGTCATTGTGTCTACACCTGGACACCCTCCGACCATACATTTCGCAAACATATTTCATGGTTTTCATTCAGGTGATGCAAGTGTTAAACCGCCAAAACCAATGTGAATCCTACCAAGCCAATAGTCATGGGGGCCCACATGACTATACAGGTGAAGGTATGGGGGACACTTGAGGCCCAAACATGAGCAAACCCAAGACATCCTATGGATGTAGTTGCATTATTGATGATTATGTTATTTTATTACTTTTAGCGACACATGACACCTAAACACTTCTTAAACTCACAATCTTCCTATGTATGTTCCTGTAGATGTCGGCTAGGCAGCTACGAGGAGGTCGAAAGTCAGGAAGGTCAAACGAACGCTTGGCCACCCAAATCGCAAAACAAATGGCCGCGATGCTTCCTGACATCGTAGTTCAAGTCCAACAAGCTCTCGCCGCAAATCCCATCAATCCTCCCCAGTAAGAAGACTAGAACGTCGACAACCCTTCCTCCAAGAAGTGCTCCTACAAACACTTCAAGTCTTGCGATCCCCCAAAGTATGAAGGGACCGAAGGTGTCACTGCTCTCCTCCACTGGTTTGAGGAAATGGAGAACACTTTCCTCAACTGCGATTGTCCCGAGGATCGCAAGGTACGTTACGCAACCGGGAGACTATTTGGGGTAGCCCGAACTTGGTGGAACACCGAGAAGGATAAAAGAGGAGTTGAAGATGCTATGGCCTTAACGTGGGAAGAGTTAAGGGAAATAATGACAAGACGCTTCTGCCCAAAAGCGAAATCAAGAAGTTGGAAAATGAATTCCACTCTCTAAAGCAAAAGGAAGGAGATCATACTTCCTACAACAAAAGATTTCTTGAGCTGAATCAGATGGTTCCTAACTTGTTCACCCCAGTGTACCGTTTGGTTGAACACTACATTCGAGGTCTCCCCTCGAAAATTCAAGACTCGGTTCTAAGCACTTCACCTGCAACACTAGAAGCTGCAATGGAACTAGCTACCGAACTTACCGAGAACCGCATTCGAAACGGTAAATTCAAGGAGGAGAAAAAGAAAGCCCCCATTGGGACTCAAACTTCAACCCATTCTGGCTCCTCTTCGAAGTTTACTGGTAAAAGGAAGCGAAACACCAGAAACTTTGCGGTCAATCACCCAAGTTGCCCCCTCATCTGCACCATACAAAAGGGCATACTCCGGCCCTTACCCGAAATGCACCCGTTGCCAATACCATCACTCTCCCAAACACCCCTGTCAATATTGCACCAGCTGTGGCCGTGCAGGTCATACCATCCAAACCTGTCGCACTCTCCAACGAATGAACCGCAACCAACCCACAACCCAAACCCACCATCAGATAATGGGTCAAGTCCAACAATCCTTACTACTACCACCTACACAACATACGGCCAAAACCTACTACCAACCCAACTACCCCATGATGCAACCCATGCGGGCTTGTTACAACTGTGGAGACTCAAACCACTTTAGAAACACTTGTCCACGTTTGGTGAACATTATACATGCTCAAGCTCAAGCAAATCCGGTGAATCAAGCTAACCAAGCTCCTCCACCTGCTAGAGGAAGAGCTTTCAACATCAACGCCAATCAAGCTAGGGCCGACAACAACGTGGTTAACGGTACGTTTCTCATCAATGGTAGTTATGCATCCATGTTATTTGATACTGGCGCGGATAAGAGTTTTGTGTCCTTAGAATTTGAACCCATCCTCAACCAAACTCGTGATAAACTCATGGAATCCATAACGGTGGAAGTTGCTGACGGAAAACCGGTCTCATTAAACTCTATTATAAGTAATTGTACCCTCACTCTAAACGATCACGATTTTCCAGTTGACCTCATTCCTATGAAGTTGGGAAGTTTCGACATTATAATCGGTATGGACTGGCTCAGCCAACATCAGGCGGAAGTGGTATGCCGCGAAAAGTTCATTCGCATTCCTCTCGCAGACGGTCAAACCCTTCGAATCTTTGGAGAAACCCCCTCGAAAGGACTCAAATTGATGTCCTGCCTTCAAGCCCGAAAATATCTCCGCAAGAATTATGTCGCATTCCTAACTCACGTCGTTAAGAAGGGAAATAAGGAGAAGAAACTCGAAGATATACCTGTAGTGAAAGAATTCCCACAAGTCTTTCCCGACGACATCTCAGGACTTCCTCCCGTAAGAGAAGTCGAATTCCGCATTGATCTTATACCTGGTGCTACACCCGTCGCAAAATCTCCTTATAGGTTAGCCCCATCCGAAATGCAAGAGCTGGCCAGTCAACTGCAAGAACTGACTGACAAAGGATTCATACGTCCTAGCTCATCGCCTTGGGGTGCACCTGATCTGTTTGTGAAGAAGAAGGATGGAACGTTTCGCATGTGTATCGACTACAGAGAACTCAACAAGTTAACGGTCAAGAACCGCTATCCCTTACCTCGTATCGATGATCTACTAGACCAACCCAGGGTGCCACCTGTTTTTCAAAGATCGACCTTTGTTCTGGCTATCATCAACTCAGAGTACATGAAGAAGACGTCCGAAAGACCGCCTTCCGAACTCGTTATGGTCATTATGAAGTCATGGTCATGCCATTTGGTCTAAACAACGCTCCAGCTGTCTTCATGGATCTAATGAACAGAGTCTGCAAACCCTATCTCGATCGCTTTGTTATAGTCTTCATCGAGGACATTCTCATTTACTCAAAGTCTAAGTCTGATCATGAGCGACACCTTCAACTCATCCTCACACTTTTAGGGAATGAAAAGCTCTACGCCAAATTCTCCAAATTCGAATTCTGGTTAAAAGAGGTACATTTCCTTGGACATGTCGTCAATGACAAGGAATACATGTCGACCCCTCAAAGATCAAAGCAGTACAAGAATGGCAAGCGCCACGTACACCAACCGAAGTAAGATCATTCCTTGGTTTGGCTGGTTATTATCGCCGTTTCATTTCAAATTTCTCCCGTATTGCTGTACCACTCACGGCTTGGACTCATAAAGGAAAACCCTTCATATGGGGACCTAAACAAGAAGAAGCCTTACAAACCCTTAAGCAAAAGCTTTGTGACGCACCTATCCTCACACTCCCCGAAGGTTGCGATGACTTTGTAGTATATTGCGACGCATCAGGGCAAGGATTAGGCTGTGTATTAATGCAAAGGGGAAAAGTGATAGCCTATGCTTCTAGCAACTCAAAGTGCATGAGAAGAACTATACTACCCACGACCTAGAACTTGGAGCCGTTGTATTCGCTCTCAAGATATGGAGACATTACCTCTACGGTACCAAGTGTGAAATATACATTGACCACAAGAGCCTCCAACATATCTTTAACCAAAAGGAGTTGAATATGAGGCAACGAAGATGGGTCGAACTTCTTAATGACTACGACTGTGAAATTCGTATCATCCTGGCAAGGCAAATGTGGTGGCCGATGCACTCAGTCAAAGGGTTATGCGAACTCCATTCGTCTTCTATGTTCGCAAATCATAACCAACATCAAAGATCAAATCCAGAAGCTCAACATGTTTCTATAACAGAAAATGACATACGCAATGAGCTATCCTGTGGAGCAGAACGTAAACTCAAACAAAATCCGACGTATTCTGTATTATTTAGATCGCATATGGATTCCCGATCACAATAACCTTCATGACTTCCTTATGAAAGAGGCGCACAAAACACGATACTCTGTACACCCAGGAGCCGACAAGATGTATCAAGACCTTCGATACACCTACTGGTGGCCTGGAATGAAAAGGGATTGCTGTTTTTGTTTCCAAGTGCCTTACCTGTTCTAAAGTAAAAGCTGAACATCAAAGACCCTCAGGACTTCTAGTCCAACCTGAAATACCTGTATGGAAGTGGGAAAACATAACCATGGACTTCATTACCGGGTTACCTCGCACTTCTGGTGGGTATGACACTATATGGGTAATCATTGATCATCTTACAAAATCAGCTCACTTCATTCCGATTCGCGAGGACTTCAAGAACGAGAAGTTAGCTCGTATCTACATCAGCGAAATCGTAAGCCGTCATGGTGTACCGTTAAGCATTATTTCAGATCGTGATGGTCGTTTCACTTCACGAACATGGCAAGCCGTGCAAGCCGCTTTGGGTACACAATTAGACCTCAGTACCGCATATCATCCACAAACTGATGGACAATCTGAACGAAATATTCAAAATCTTGAAGACATGCTTCGAGCATGTGTCATAGACTTCAAAGGGAATTGGGACGCTCATCTACCATTAGTCGAATTTTCATACAACAACAGCTATCATTCAAGTATCGACATGGCACCTTTCGAAGCTTTATATGGTCGTAAGTGCGATCTCCGGTATGTTGGCACGAAATCGGAGAAGCTCAAATCACCGGTCCAGAATTAATCCAAGAAACAACAGACAAGATCCATCAAATTCGAAACAATCTTCTAGCAGCACAAAGTCGTCAAAAGAGTTATGCAGACAAACGACGAAAGCCCTTGGAGTTTAACGTTGGTGATCAAGTACTTTTAAAAGTATCACCGTGGAAGGGTGTGGTTCGTTTTGGCCAAAAATGCAAGCTAGCACCACGCTACGTAGGACCTTTCAAGATACTCGAAAGAGTAGGACCTGTAGCATACAAGCTTGACCTACCAGAAGAACTCAACAGAATTCATCCCACATTCCACGTATCGAACTTGAAGAAGTGCCTCGCCGACGAAAATCTCCATATTCCTCTAGAAGACATTCAAGTCGATGAATCTATGCATTTCATTGAAAGACCAGTAGAAATTATGGACTTCGGAGAGAAACGTTTAAGACGAAGCCGTATTCCAATCGTCAGGGTACGCTGGGAGTCGAAACGAGGACCTGAGTTTACTTGGGAACGTGAAGATTCAATGCGCGAGAAATACCCACATCTTTTTCCTGTTACCACTACTACTTAAATTCTGGGACGAAATTACTAAAAGTAGGGGATACTGTAACATTCGTCGAAAAACGGGTTTCCAAACCCGCTTCGTTTGTAAATCGAATATCAAGTTATAAATTTTCGTTGCGTATTTATGTTTATTTAAATTTTAAACGATGCATAATTAATAAACAAATTAGAATTTAAAAACTATAATTGATAAAAAGTGAAAATAAAATAAATAAAAAAGAAAACCGGCTGCCGGGATTCGAACCCGGGTCAGCCGGATGCAACCTCAAAGTCTTAACTCACGCGCATCCTACCACTCCGCCACTTGCGTTATTTGATAATATATCGAAATAATTAATACATATAATAAAACTCGAAGTTGAATTCAATACCTCAGCGCGCCCAAATCACTCTCGCCGGAAAATCCGACGATTTCGCCAATTATCGACGGTTTCTTTTGACTTAACGTACGCATTAACAACGACATCGGTTATAACCGATGTCTAGTTCCGCGACATCAGTCATAACCGCCGGAGAAAATCTGACCAACGAATCAAGACTGAAATCAGACTAAATTCATCGGGATTCTTCCCTATAAATACACACCCAAGTCTCTGGAAATCATTTCGCTCAAAATCGCACCATTTCCCGAATCAATTTCACTCGCCGGAGATTTTCTGCAATCAACGGACTTTCGCCGGAAAACCGAGACTTTCATCAAAACGGTAAATACCTCGACTCTTTTGGTTTTAATCCATCGTTAGACTGTTACTAACTTCAATCCATCAACCAGAATCAATCCTAGACGACGTAGCCGGAATATTCTGCTTTCGCCGGAAAACTTCTGGAATTTCCAAATCACGCTGTGAATCGGTATAATCCTTCAAACCTTTTGTTAATCATTGTTTAGTAACTCAATTTCACATCTAATCGATCAAAACTGTTGATTGATCCAAACAGACAGAGTTCACAAAACAGAGCCGACGATCCTCGCCGGACTTCTGAGAAAGACACCTGTTTCGGTACATTCTTTTCCCAAAATCCTCTCTGGCCATCACGTTTCAATCGCTTATAAATTTCGTTAATTGAATTAAACAAGAACAGTTGTTAAATCATCATCTGTATCTTTGAACGAAGAAGATGAAGTTGAACTATTGTATAAGTATAATTAAAACGAGATATTAAACCGGGTTAGACACACAGTCCAGCGGTGGACTGTGTGCAAACATTTATCACACGTCGCGAGTTCGATCCTTGACACAATCTCATTCTCTGTAATAAAAATGTTTCCTTTTTAACTGAACCGGATCGACTCACAAAGATGTTAAGTTTAATAAAAATCAGTCTATTAACCAGGTTAGACACACAGTCCAGCGGTGGACTGTGTGCAACACTAAACCACAGGTCCCGGGTTCGAGACCTGTTGTGTGCACCGGTCAGATGTAATTGAACCCTGTTTAAAAATAAAAGATTTCTGATTAAATTAAATAGTGTATAAATATAATTAAAAACAGAAATATTTCGGGTTAGCCACGTAGCTCAGTTGGTAGAGCTGCGTGCACGCGTACGGGAGGTCTCGGGTTCGAGCCTTACCGGGCGCATACTTGCACACTAGCGAACCGGTCAAACAGTCAACAGTCACAGTCAACGGTCAACGTAATGTCAACAAAAAAGTCAACATTTTTTTATATTTTTATTTATTTATTTAATTTAAAAATCAATTAAAAATACTTAAAAATAATGTTTTTAAAGTTAGAAAATAACCTTAAACTCACAAAAATAAATCTAAAAACCCTATTAAAATTGTTAATAAAATCTACTTATTTACCGTACCTTTCCGTTATTATTTAGGTTAGTTATTCCTCGTCGATCAACACTCTAAACTCGTGCGCATTCAACATCATCAAACGAACGGACCCAATGTAAGTGAATCTCTACCAATTCCCCGTTTTAATCACATTTTGGGATGTATCATGTGTCGCTATTTATTTACATTATTTAAACACTTGTGCATCCATCATATCCATAATCAAATGTGTATCCATCATGTATCAATTGTATGTGTAGTAAATGTTTAGATTTAAATTTATCATTTTGAGTACATACATCATCATAGGCCGCCGCTCCCCATTACCTATGAGCGTGAGTCGTTCCCCATTACCTATGAGCGTGAACGAGGCGTTGCCAACATACGATCGGCTCCGTTTGATTGAGCCTTGATCGCACATACATCATCATAGGCCGTCCGTTCCCCATTACCTATGAGCGCGAACGTGACGTTGCCAACATATACATTATCATTCATGTTATTGTTTGTTATTGTTTGTAATGTATGCTTATTTACATTTGCTCACATATGATTATTGCACAATTTTTCCATATCAAATACAACAAGAAATCTATAATAAATGTTTTCTAACAAGGTTCACTCGCCAACTTTTGTTGACCCAAAATCCCCCATTTTACACATGATACAGGTGATCAAGTTAAAGCAAGAAACATATAGGGCGGCCTAGAAGAATAAACCAATTTAGATATTGAATTGTTTTAGTGAATTTTTCCTTTCCTTGTATTGTATGAATTTGACTAGAACATTTGGGATGTAATTTGAATTTCATAAATATGAAACATATTAGTAAACATCATGAGCTTTGGTGATAACCCAATTATGGCCCGACTCTTATTCCGCTGCGGGTCGGGGAGTGACACCAGATCATATTGACAAAAGATGTCAAACCCCATGGCTGCGTCTCTAACTGGATTCTCTGCTGGCCTGTCTGCCGTCACAGGTATTTCTTTATGTTTTCCATTATGTTTAAACATAACTGATCAACATGTGGTATCAGAGCATATGTTGATAAATCAGTTCTGTTTTTGAATCCATTATTCTAGGATTATAATAATCCGAAAACAGAAATTTGAAAAACCTAATAATAATCCGAAATCACATAACCTGTGAATTAATAATTCGGATCTGATGTTATAATGACTAATTACTGTTTCGAAATCAAATGGTTGTTTTACTGTTCCGAAATCATCATAATGAACTCAAAAACCCAGATTTCGGATTCAATATTTAAGTTTATGTTTTTAGGGTTCATCATTTGTTCTTAAGAAATTCGGAAAAATCTTATATTTTGGAGTTAAATGTTGATTATTAAGTGTTTCCCAGTTTTGATCTATTTTTATTTAACAAAATTTTCGAAATCTGTTATAAATTAAACGGATATTATTTTCGAAATATTTTAATATATTTATATCAGCATTAAAATAGGAAAACTGATCCCATAATCTCTAAAATTTCGAATTTCAAAACTTATCACAACTAACTGCCATTATTAGATATTTTTGAAATGTTGCAGGATAAGTTTCGGACTCATCATCTTATCCGAAATGAGCATTTCATACTCATCAGAGTCTTATCCGAATTGCCCATCTCGGACTCATCAGAGTCTTATTCGAAATGAGCAATTCGGACTCATCAGAGTCTTACCCGAATTGCACATCTCGGACTCATCAGAGTCTTATCCGAAATGAGCAATTCGGACTCATCAGAGTCTTATCCGAAAATGAGCAATTCGGACTATCAGAGTCTTATCCGAAATGCCTATCGATTGCATTTGGACTAACATGAGGTCTCATCCGAGATGCCCATTTCGGACTAACTTGGGCTCATCCGAGATGACCATTCGATAATCGGACTATCCGAAATGCATTGACTAATTCGGAACTCATCCGAAATGCCTATCTTGGACTAATCCGGAACTCATACGAGATGCCCATCTCGGACTAATCCGAGTTTCATCCGAAATCCAAGATTTTATCCGAATCTCATTACTAAACTAGGCTATTTTTGTGAACAAAATTTCAGCTCGGGGCTCCACCCCGAACCCCGTGCGGGGACACGTTGTTCCCCTGCACCCCTCAGCGAACTCAAGTTCAATCCTCGCTTACAGGGGGTTTGCTATTAAATAAATGGTTTTGTATATACTTAATTAATTATAATAAGATAATTTTTACAAAACCAAATAGCT
The DNA here is from genome assembly GCA_947069175.1 of Scalesia atractyloides. NCBI lineage: Eukaryota > Viridiplantae > Streptophyta > Magnoliopsida > Asterales > Asteraceae > Scalesia > Scalesia atractyloides. Next base: position 64,561,121 of record CAMTDV010000007.1, on the reverse strand, counting down.
TAACTTGAATGAGCTTCTGATGTATCACTTCTGCCCAAAGGTGATTTGATGCATCTATTTATTGTTTAAGTATTATTAAAAGCTATGTTAATTATGCATTACAAACGTGAATGTTTTATTTCTGGCCAAAGCTGATATAAGGGATTGTCTCATTTCTGGCCAAAGCTGATTTGTCACAATTACTTTGCACACATACTTAGGTGATTACACTTCTGGCTAAAGCTGATTTGTCTTCATTTAAGTAGAACTTTTAACTAAGTCTATTATTTTGATGTTAGTAATAGACAATATCACAACTTCATAATTAAAATGGTCATTACTTATGCTTGCTTTAGAATAACTTTCCCTTAGATCACATTAAGACTTCTTTTCTTAGTATCATAACTTGCTCATATTATTTTCACTATCAGCACCCAATTGCGGGATTCCACCATTGACTGGTGATAACTTTGCTGCATGGAAAGACTCTCTCATGCTAACTCTTGCTTTGTTGGACTTTGACTACGCCCTAAGAGAGAATAAGCCTGAAGACCTTACTCATCAGAGTACCGCTGCTAAGCAGCTGGCTCATGAAAAGTGGACTATGTGTAACCGCATGTCTCTCATGTTCATGAAGCAATCCATTAGCAATGCAATTCGAGGAGCCATTCCTGATTCTGAAGATGCTAAAACCTACTTGGCTTCTATGGAGGAGCAGTTCAAGGGAATGTCTAAAGCACACGCTAGTACTCTTATCCTCAAGCTGGTGACTACTAAGTATGACGGGAGGAGCGGCATCCGTGAACACATCATGATGATGAACGACATGGCCCATAAGCTCAAGGGATTAGACATGGCAATTAGTGATGGTTTTCTTGTTCATTTCATCATGACTTCGCTTCCTTCGGCCTATGAAGCATTCAAGATCAATTACAACACTCAGAAAGAGAAATGGTCGATGAGTGAGCGGATCGCTATGTGCGTGCAGGAGGAGGAGCGTATGAAAATGGATTGAACTACTGATGTTGCACACTTTACTAACTCCAGCTCTAAGAAGAGGAAGAACACTTATCCAAGGAGGGATGTTTCTAAAGTCCAAAAGCCCAATCCTAGTACAAGTGCGCCTTCCAGCTCTAAGAACTCCTTAGGCAAACCCTATTGCAAGTTCTGTAAAAAACAGGACATAAGCAAAAGGAATGCCCTGACTTTAAGGAGTGGCTGGCTAAGAAAGGTAACGATTTTTTCATGATACTTAAGTCCTATAATTTAAATGTTCCTACTAATTCTTGGTGGTTTGATTCTGGTGCTATGACTCATGTCACTAACTCTACTCAGGGATTCCTTACAATCCGGAGGCTGGGAAGAAACCAAAGAACACTTAAAGTGGGGGATGATAGAGAATTAGAAGTGAGGGCCATAAGAACTTTACAATTATTTATGAAAACTGGTTTATGCATTAAACTTTATGATACCTTATATGTTCCTGAGGTAACTCGGAACCTCGTATCAAGACCAAAGTTAGACATAGACGGTTTTGATATTACTCATGGTCATCGGAAACTCTCTATTCTCTATGATTCTGTGGTTTATGGTATCGGCATTCTGGATGGTGGTCTCTATAGATTAGAACTAGATGATGACTTTTCCAAATCTTTGTTGTCATATAATATTAATGAATCACTCACAAAGATGAAACAAAATCGAGACTTAGATACTTCATCCATGTTGTGGCATCAACGTTTAGGCCACATCTCAAGAGAACGATTAAATCGACTCGTAAAGCATGAAGTCTTACCTCCTATCGATTTTACTGATTTTGGAACATGTGTCAAATGTCTTAAAGGTAAAATGACATTAGCGAATAAGAAAGGTACCACTAGGAGCTCTAATTTATTAGAACTCATTCATACTGACATTAGTGGTCCTTACCAAATCGCTGGCATAACAGGACATACTTCATTTATCACTTTCATTGATGATTATTCTCGTTACATGTACTTGTACCTAATTAAGGAAAAATCTGAATCTCTTACAACTTTTAAAGATTATAAAACTGAAGTTGAAAAACAACTAGATCATAAAATTAAAGCTGTGAGATCAGATAGAGGCGGTGAATATTATGGAAGACATACTGATGTGGGTCAAGCTCCTGTTCCATTTTATGAGTTTTGTAAGAGCCAGTGGATTATAAACCAATACACCATGCCAGGTGCACCTCAGCATAATGGTATCGTTGAACGAAGAAATCGTACCCTTATGAACATGGTGCGCAGTAGCCAACACTAATTTACCATTATTCCTCAGGACTGAAGCATTAAAAGCAGCTGTTCATATACTCAATAGAGTTCCTTCTAAGTCTATCCCTAAAACTCCTTACGAACTTTGGACAGGAAGGAAACCGAGTCTTAAATATATGAAAATATGGGGCTGCATTACTGAAGCGAAACTTTACAATCCTTTCCTAAAGAAACTTGACCCTAAAACAGTTCCCTGCTTCTTTATCGAGTATCCTGATCACTCTAAAGGTTACCGTTTCTATTGTCCTTCCAATGTCACCCGTATTGTTGAAACCAAGTGTGCCGCGTTCCTGGAGGATTTTAAGGTCAGTGGGAGCAGTACCAACCCTTACGAAGAATTGCAAGAAGTACAAGATGCGGGGGAGAGATTCGTCGCTTACCATTACTCCGTTTACTCCTCTTGTACCCAATGCAACTACTGCACCTGAAGCTACTGCACCAACTGCAAATTTGCCTCCACATCAAGAACCCATTATACCTCATAACGAAAGGCACATCAAACGCTCAGAACCAAGATACCGCTGAACCCGATAATCAACTCAGGAGGTCATCCAGGCACAAAAGGCCTACTAATTCGGATGATTATGTTACCTACCTGACTGAAATGGATGCCGGAAAGCTCAATCATCTTATCTCTTATAATGAAGCCATTAGCAGTGATCAGTCTTCTGAATGGAATAAAGCAATGAATGATGAGCTTGAATCCATGAAGAAAAATGACGTTTGGGATTTGGTAGAATTACCCAACGGTGTTAAACCCGTAAGATGTAAAATGGGTATTCAAAACAAAACTAGATCCGAATGGGAACGTTGAACGCTATAAAGCGAGATTGGTTGCAAAGGGCTACACTCAGAAAGAGGGAATTGATTATCAAGAGACGTTTTCACCTGTCTCTTGTAAAGATTCATTAAGGATCGTCATGGCCCTAGTAGCTCATTTTGATTTAGAGCTGCATCAGATGGACGTTAAAAACGCTTTCCTTAACGGAGACTTGGACGAAGATGTTTACATGAAACAACCTGAAGGCTTTAAGCCTGAAGGTCAGGAGCATCTAGTCTGTAAGTTAAAGAAATCCATTTACGGGTTAAAACAAGCATCATGTCAATGGTACCTTAAGTTTGATGAAGTCATGAAGAGGTAAGGTTTTATAAAGAATCAAGTGGATCAATGCACCTACCTCAAGATAAGTGGGAGCAACTTTACTATACTTGTCCTTTACGTAGATGATATTTTGTTGGTAAGTAATAGTTTAGACATGTTGCATGAGTCGAAGCGGTTACTTTCGCATGACTTCGACATGAAGGATCTCGGAGATGCTTCTTACGTTATTTGCATCAAAATTCACCGAGACAGACACAAAGGGATCTTAGGATTGTCCCAAAAGGCTTACATAGATCGTGTCTTTACTCGTTATAACATGCAACAGTGCAAGCCCTCAGTCGCTCCAGTAGTTAAGGGAGATGTTTTCGGTTCATTCCAATGTCCGACAACAGAGGTTGAAAAGGAGCAGATGAGCCAGATACCTTACGCGTCAGTAGTCGGGATCCTAATGTATGCTTAAGTCTGTACTCGCCCAGATATCACTTATATTGCTGGAATGCTAGGCCGTTATCAGACTAATCCTGGCCTAGATCACTGGAAAGCAGCTAAGAAAGTACTTAGATATCTGCAAGGGACGAAAGACTGTAAACTGACTTATAGAAGAAGTGATCATTTAGAATTGATAGGCTATTCTGATTCTGACTTTGCTAAGTGCAAAGATGACAAGAAATCCACTTCGGGCTATATCTTTATGTTAGCAGGCGGACCTATCTCATGGAAGAGTCATAAACAACAGTTAACTTCAACTTCCACAATGATGGCAGAATATATGGTTGTTTATAACGCAACCTGTCATGGAATGTTGCTTAGAAATCTGATCACTGAACTCAAAATTGTTAATTCCATTTCTAGACCATTGAAGCTTTACTGTGATAACTCAGCTGCCGTTAGTTTCTCGAACAGTAACAGTTCGACTGGAGCTGGTTTATATCTCGATACAAATACTTGTTTGTACGTGAACGAGTTAAGGAAAATAATCTTTGTATTGAGTATATTAGTACTAAAAATATGCTTGTGGATCCGATGACTAAAGGTCTCCCACCTAAAGTTCTCGAAGAACATGTTTCGAATATGGGATTTACTATGTTTTAAGAGTTAAATTCCAAAATGGTCCCTGAGGTTTGCTCACTTTTGCCACTTTAGTCCAAAATCCAAAATTTTTAAATCTGGGTCCCTGTGGTTTGCATTTTGTTGCCATTTTAGTCCAAAATCGAAATCAGGTCAGATTTTCTAAAAAAAACATGCTATTTTGTCCTTTTCCTCAGGGGTAAAATGGTTATTTAACATTATATATAATAAATAAAATTAAAAAAAAAACTCAAAACCCCTCTCACTCTCTCTCTAAACTCTGCAAACTTTGGTTCATATATTCACCATTGGGTGAGCTGATTTTGGACTAAACTTTGGTTCATATATTCACCATTGGGTGAGCCGACTACTTTTCTAACTTTGCGATTGAACCAAATTTTGTGAATTGGGCAGCTTTGAAGTGAACAACATATAGTTAGCTTTTTACCTTTACATTTTATGAGTTTGGAAAAAAGGATGGAATTCAGTAATAGGTGATGTGAGATGAAAAGAGTTAGTTAATAAGATTGAGAAGAAGTTGGAAAACTCTAACAGCCGATGTGAGATGTGAATTAAACCACAAACAATTGAAAAGGTAGAAGAAACAAGTTTTGAATTTGAGGCCCTCAAAACAATGTGTAGGGTAATTTGTTAACGTACCTCATGCTTGTTTTATGTCTAGTATTTGATTATGAAGTTTGATCGAGTAAGCTACTAGTATTATATAGTTTTAAATCACAATTACACATTTTATATTTAAGTTATATATTAAACCATTATATGTATGACTGTAAAAACGAGTATATATAATCATATTTTTATAATTCCAATAACAATTAACATGTACGTAATGAAATTCATAAAGCTCATCTGGTCAAGAATATGTCGAACTGAACCAGTAACGCGTTTCAATATTATGTGTTTCCTTAAACTTTTTGGTTTTATTAATTAGTCTACTTGTCATTAGTCTGTAATCGTCTTTGTCTACGTTATTGATTTTATTAATTATATATCTACGGGGACAAAAAAAAATCTCACATGAATCGAATATTTTCATTCAAGCGTGTATCTGATATAACTATTAAAATTTGTTTGTATTAATGTAGTAGTGTACTATATTTCAAACTATATCTTTAAAAAATATATCTTTACTTACAATGAAAATACAACTCGTCCGTGTGTAAAAATAAAATGAAAGAAATCATTCTTTGAAGCAGGGAATGTTGTTTGTTATGTTTTCCACCACAACATTAGCCTATTGTTCAGTAGTCATAACCCGTAAAAACTTTATCATTAGCTTCTACTACACCCTTCTCTTGTAGAGTGTATGATGTTATGAATTGATGGACCAACCCATGTGACTATCAAATGAAAGATTTTTTATAGAAAATATTCACATCGTCTATCTATACTTCAAATGTGTAACTTCTCACCTTTTGACTTTTTTTTTACTTTGACCTAACTAGCCCTGAACGTTTCAAAAACCTGGGTTTTTCAATAACGACTAAATATGTGTATATATAGAGAGTGTCCTTAAGGAGCATGTTGTGGTGGTAAGGAGTTTTTCTTAATCCATGAGTTAGAGGGTTTAAATCTTACAAGTTGCAGGTGTAAGAGTATTTAAAAGTAGCTTAGCTTGTTGTAAAAAAGATTTACATAGATCATTAATCATCCATTAATATCATAGAATACCTATTGACATGTCTGGTTAGTTATTCATTAATTCACATTAATTAAAATGCAGTAACTCAAAAGTTTGGTTCCTCGTAACTTTAGGAAATTGTTCCTTTTCTTTTCACCTTGAAACATCTGTTTAGTTTTCCATTTATCTTTGTGTTCATGACTATAGGACATAATTCCCAGGTAAACTACATATCTTTCATAATCTTATAGATTATGTGTGAATATATATATATATATATCAAGTCATATATATTAAACGTAGCAGTTTTAATTGCAAAACTTGCAATAATATTGCAATCAACAAAGTAGGCATAACTAGGGATTTTGTTAAAGTTAAGTTAAATGTTATCACAAGCATATACTTTCCACACGGATACAATGGCTTCGTATATAATTGCATTGTCATAATCTACCACATTCTTTATCCCACTTTTCTGAAGTTTAATACTATAAAAAAGGTTCTTCATAACTTTTTTTGAAACATGAAGTCACTGAAAATTAAGGATTGATTTAGTTTTGCATGTAATTTTGAATTTTCGCATTACATGTGTTAGTTACCTTTTGAATCTTGTTATAAAGACGTGCGGTTGCACATGAGTCATACTGATCGTTTTTTTTTTTTTCATGAGAAAGTACATTTTATGGACTACTCTTAACATTCTAACTTACAAAGCTTGGTTTTAGTTTATTATCCAACATCAACTTACTCCACCAAGTTTGCATGTTCATGTAAGATATGTGATTATCATTAGAATTATGGGTTAGAATTGTCTTTCTTATTATCTTTTCCAAATAGAGTTTGCTTACGCCCTTCATCAAATATTACACACATAATCATACAAAGGCTTCTTGTTTCACTTGGATTAAATCCGTCTTATTATGATACCAAGTAGGTTCCATGTGGACCACTACAAGATGGTTTTAAACCTAATTACAACTTTCATCCATTAAGAAGGCAAACCCATATAACATTTTTCCTAATGTTTTGTTAGTTTCAATGGGTTTATGAATGACCATGCTCAACTATGATTCACTAATTTCAACCATGGTTGAGTGTGATTGTTCGGTTTGACTATGTTTAACCAAACTATAACCATGATAGACTAAGTTTGTCAATGAACTACGATGTTTGACCAGTCTGGGAGTTTTTAGTGTGGCGACCATGTTTTACTATGATGAGCCAAAATTTGGCTATAGTTTACCAAGAATGACATTAATATACTATCAATGTCATTAACCAAATGTGACTATGAGTAAACATTTATATTTGACTACAAATTAATGTTAATGTTTGACTACGATTTGCTAATGTATTTTAGCTTCCTAAATGGGCCAATTAAGTATAAAATTGGGCAAAATCATGTGTTAATAATTAATTAGTCAATATCTCGTATTATTTACTTGTGTAGGTTGTTGTGATTCGTTAGTGATTTATGAAGTGAATATATGGATAGATACTTATGTACTAATATAGTTATATTTGACCAATTTTGATTCTATTTGACACAATATAAAAAATGTTTGACTAAGATTGACTATGTTTGACTACATCAAGTTATGTTTGATCAAAATTACCATGTTTGACTAAGTATGGATACGTTTGACCAATTATGACTTTATTTGACTAAAAGTGGTAAATGTTGATCGTATTTGACAAAGCCAAAATATGTTTAACCAAGATAAACTTTGCTTGGCCTAAGTTAGACCACTTACAACCATTGTTTGACCAAGTATGGATATTTTGACTAGTTCTGACTATGTTTGACCAATTATGACAAAGCTACAAAGCTTAATTATGATTAATCAAGTCTGACTATTATCGGCCATGTTTGACTATGATAAACGAATTTCATCATATTAAGTTTTGAGTGTGATTGATAATGTTTCACTATGATTGACCAAAGTATGAATCTAATCGACTATACGTGACTTTGAGATGATTGTTATTAGTGAAATACGACTATGCCCAATCAACCGTTTTTACTTTAATTAGATATTTTGGTAGTTCTTATAACAAAAATAAATATATGGTCAAATTTGATCATGTATATTGTATTTCTATACAACTTAATTATCCTATTGTTCATCCTAATTGTTGAGAATGCGAACATAAAATTGACTTATTAGTAAGAAAAAAACTTTAAGTGAAACTTTTTTATCAACAAAATTCTAACTAATGTGAGCTTTAATTTTTTTTTGGATGGCACCGAACATGTAACTATAGATAACGAAAAAGTTTTTGTATTCATACCCTTAAAAAGCAATTCAGAAAATATATATCTAAATTACCAAAACAAAGCCTTCACTTTCTAACTATTTTATAAAAAGTTTGTAAAGATTTCTTTTAAGTATAGCATTTATCATTCATAAACAGACAAACAAAACAAAAGACATCTAAGAAATTGTGATTGATATCAAGGTGATGGAGGCTTGTAACATTGGAGAGGGTCACCCTCATTGTCCATGTCCATGAGTTCAGACCACTCGTTGATGCTAACAACATTTGCAGGGGCAGTTGCATCCCTAGATATGGCCGGGATGGTGCTAGTAAGGCCTATGTTTTGACATGCCCATGTTGTAGGTGGTTGTGGCTGTGGTAGTGTAGTGGTGGTGGTGGTGGTGATGGTTGGTGGTGAACAAAAGGTATGCCAAATTCTCCAAAATAATTAAATGGGGAAAGTTGAGGCAACAATAGGGTTGATGAAGCTGGTTGGGGAGTAGCTCCACCACCAAACGCTACATTAACTGCACCAAAAGCTGAGTTCACACCACTTAATTCATAGTTTTGGTTAAACAAGAAAGGTGGTTGGTAAGAAAAGCCACCACCATTAAATGATTGCATAGTTTGTGTGATTTCTGGCTTAAATGTGCCATGACCATCACTTGAGCCTGCACCAGCAGTTGGAGGGTTATGCGCATGTCTCATGCTCCCACCCATGGGTGGTGGTTTAGTGATTTGTGAAGACGAGGATGCACCATCAGCCCTACCCCTCTTACGATTAGTTCCACCGCAAGGAACGTTCCGCAAGGACCCCACCATGGGTCCAATAACGACGACATTCCCTGCAAATATAGCGTGGTTGTGACACGCTATAATTGTTATAGTAACAAAACTTGGTGTTACTCGAGTAACACCTAGGACAGTTCGGAGGAGGGAATGGAGGTGGCGCACGAGGATAACTCGGCTGCTTTCCGACTTCCTTCTCCGTCATCTTGTTGGATATCTGTTGGTATACTTTCTAACATATGTTGATCATTTCATTAGATGACTATTTATAGGGGTTATGAGGTTTGACGATGCAGTCTTCATGTTATGGAATGTGTGTAAAAACAATCTAAAGGTATATTTGTTTTCAATTAATTCATTTGAACCATTTAAGTTATCTCGTGTGTACAGTAATCATATCAAATGTTTGCAAGAAGATTTTCTTTGTTGAATGTTGACTCATGTAAGTACAAGTCAAGGACTTGGAATAAATTTATGAGATATCTAATATTTTATTTTATTAATATGTTATAGGATGAAAGGAAACACACTTATCACACCATGTTTGTGAAGTTAACTTTTAAAATATTTGATAAAAGAAGATTTAAATGTATAGACTATTAATAGATATATTATTATAAATTGATTAAAAATTAAAATAATATAAATTTAATAACAACAAAAATTAGATTTGGATAAGCATCATAGCTCCAAAGTTACGTATTACCTATCATATCATTTTGGTTATAGACAAGTTACTTCTAGTCCTTATATTTATAAATATAAATGAAAGATAATTTTTATAATATATTTTCTTATAAAATATATTTAAACAATTTGTTAGTCATAATAATCCATGAGCAATTTTAAGCGATATATACACCTTATATTATAGTAATTTTCAATATTCATACGTTTTTTGGTAGTCACATGTAATGTTATTCCATAGATATAAAAAAATTCATGATTTTTTTAATTAAATGACAAATATAGAAGAATGATTAAAAGTTACTATTATTTTGCGGCCTTTTTAATTTCTTCATAAGGTACCTCCTCCTCCATAATACAGAAAACCGTAAAATATTGTTTTTACAAGATTCTGTCTAATGTCTAAGGTATACTCTTTTATTATTAAGCGATAGAGAAAAGGTTAACTTGATGTAAACTAATCAAAACTTTGTAAATACACAACTAAATGAGAGAAAAGAAAGCTAAGATAGTATGGGAAGACTATCTATTTAAAGTTGTTTTATCTTAATTTGATCATGTTATCTAGTCGTTTTTAACATATTTCAGTTAGTCTTTTTAACTTTAATTATTGAAAAGTTCGCATGAAGTTATTCATGTCTTAAGACCGCAAGCCGCGCATGATAAACAATCTATCGAATATTATGATTTAATCAATAACCTTATCTTTACAAGAATAATTAGTTATGGCAAGAGTTACTTAGACATAAACACAATAAATGTCTAAATTATAGTGGCTACAAAATAAACCGTTACCTAACTTGATGGTGGGAAGTTTTGTGGCATGTTTTTGAATGGCAAACATATCTGCTCGTATATTTATGAGTTTACCCTTTCATTTTGCTTCAACCCGTGCATGTTCTCTTCTTTAATGGAAGTAAATCTAACTATACTATAATAACGTCGGCGACTCGCACTGTTGTTCGGCTATATTGACGGTTCTATCCCCTGTCTGAGTCCCACTGTTGCCAATGCATCTGATTCAACTATTGATGTCACAGTTAATCCCAACTATCAATCTTGGATTGAAAATGATGCACGTGATCATTATCTATACTATCTCGGAAGCATCATTTGCTCATATTCAAGGGACTAACTGCAGAGAATCGTGGGACCTTCTTGCTCAAGCTTATGCCCCACACACTGCCTCCAATGAATATACACTTAAGATACAACTTCTTAAGCTGAAGATGAAAGGCGGAAAAAACACCTCTTGCTTATCTCAGCCGTGCACAATAGTACTCGCTAACATTGGTGAACCAGTGAAAGATAAAGATTTGGTATTGTGTGTGATATCTAGCTTACGTGAAGCATACAATTGTCTTAAAACAATTGTTCTTGCTTGTTCAACTCCTTTGGCATTCAATGAGTTATTTGGTCTATTCACAGATCATGGTTACAAAGCCACAACCCACTGATGTTGTTGTCTTTGTTACTTCGATAACTCCTATTAAACCTCCTCAGTAGCTCTTGAACCTACAACAAATGGCCTCTTAACTTGGCTATCAGCTTCTGCCAAGTGTCAGTGATGCAGCTCCGCCCCTTCAAGCTTTGATACCAAGTAAAAACATTATTAAGTGTGTAATTGTAATTGTTTATTTGATTGATGTGGTTAGGGTTTACCATGAGAGAGGATTATATACTTATCCCATATTTACATAAAACTATCTCTAATTTTGACTAATTTACATCGTGTCTAATATATGTGTTTTGAATTTTACATACATTAACATTGCTATGTTATCATCCTGGACTTCACGGGTTGCAAAACTTCAATTACATTAATCATAAATCTAATAAAACAAATACAAACAAAGTAATATATTACATAAATCATGAATATAGAGGAAATAGAATTAAAAATACATATAAGTTTAATATATTTGATTTTTTTATCATTGATTATGTTAAGGATTAAGGGTATGCACATTTCTTCAATGTTTTTATCTTAGTTTTTAATTTTATTAATAATCAAATTACTTTAAATACTTTAAGGTAATATAAATAGTTTAAATTGTGTAAACATCTAATTGTAAAAAATATAATATTGTGTGTTTAAATTGTTTATGGTAAAATTAATGGCTTAAATACTTGATATGCATGTGTATAAACTACATAGGATGAAAAAAACAAAGATGGAATAATCAATAGATGAAGGTATTTAAAGAAAAACCATCAAGTTCTATGTACAGTGAAACAATACACCTAAGCAATAGGAAATATTAAAAATATAAAGACGATACAAGAAGGTTAATTACATAGTTTACCAAATGAAATAAAGATATAGCCAACATAAAAAACGAAAACAATAAAATAAACATACAGCCAACATACTATCATAGGTTTAAGAGCCTTTGCAGCCGACTTTCCTTTTTTGTTGACCATTTGAAAACACAAGTATCACCTATCGAAATATCCTTATCAATCATCAAATCAATCCGAGGACGCTAAATCTTATATATAATAAGAAAAATAATAACATAAGATTACATAAGTAAATTTAACAATACAAAATATCAATACATTATGAAGTTAACAAACCTTGTAGGACAACTAAATTTGTATGTATTGATGTGCATTTCCCATTCATCTCAATCAATAACTTTGATAGTGAGTTTTAAGTTATCCTTTTACTCCAGATAACATAACAAAAAAAAAATAGATGTAAGATTTACTAATTTTAAAAATAGTGGAACATTATAATAAAACAAAGTACCAGTTTGTGAAAAGTTTACCAATTGACTGATGAGTGATGGGCATTTCAAAAATATGATATTTTTTATCATCAATAACTCATAAATTATGATACTTGTCATTGATATCATCATACTCAGATTCGTTAAAAAGTATCTTAGAGAGTAAAACTTGACGTCCAGTCATATTAAAGATTCATATATTAACACGTGTGTTATCATGCATTTCAAAAGAAAGAATATCCCAAAACTATAAACAAGGATCACAAAGAAATTTACTAACTTGTAAAACAAAAATTAGGAGAAATCTTTTTCAAGTTCGCATTCCATTGATAATCATCAGAAACATAAATGTTACCAAAGTAGATGGTAGAGCTTTTCTATAATAGTTCATTACAAATGATATAGGCAGCACATGTATAAAATTCAAGAAGACAGTATAAGTAGGTAAGTGTTATAACATCTTCATATTAAGTATTAAACATAGTATATGTTGAAAGAGTTTAAACAAAATACGCATGATTTGAGTTGAGAATGGTTGGTCAAATATCTTGCAAAATCCAGTTGCAGATTGTTTATTAGGGTTTTGGTGATAACAATTGATGAGGAAAGTAGATTCACCAACGTACTTGAATACAATAAAGCAATGAACATCTAAACATAAATCATGTACCACAAAAAACCATCCATCCAATATAAAATTGGTCGTCAATTAATTCCACATCAATAGACCATGATGGACCCTCAAAAGTTTTAATAGTAGCAGTGGAATTTTGTAAATTTTTCCCCAAAAGAATTTCCTCATAACAGTAGGTAGCGGCTTCAAAGGAATAATATGTGTTATGAAAACATATTTTATTTACAATATTACCAATATGATTAATAAAATAATTTATAACAAAGTTTTGAAGACATAAAAGAAAATGTTTACCAAATGAGATGAATCAGAATCGAGTAGAATATGTAAATACCATGTTCTGTGTCAATAAGACAGTACCTGATACATGATTATAAAATAATGTAAATATATGACTTCAAAATATGATTTAATAACGATATAATAGGTTATACATTTATGATATCCAATTTTTTATACATAATCATGAAATCAAGCAATCTAGCTTGAAAAAGTACACAAAATACTGAAATTTTGAAGACTAATTCAACAAAACATTATAACTCATGAACCCTGTGCATCATGTTATAAATGCAAATACTAATATAACTACATACATTTATAGATTATACTCTTCTAATATTTTAAATTAGAATTATGTAAATAAATCGTATAAAAGTCATAAGAAAGTCATATCCAAGGTTTATGCATTCGGTATGTATGTATGTATGTATGTATGTATGTATGTATGTTATATATGACTTCAAAATATGATTTAATAACGGTATAGTAGGTTATACATTTGTGATATTCAATTGTGTTGTACATATTCATGAAATCAAGCAATCTAGCTTGAAAAAGTACTCAAAATACTGAAATTTTGAAGACTTATTCAACAAAAGATTATAACTCATGAACCCTGTAAATTATGTTGTAAATGCAAATACGAATATAACTACATACATTTATAGATTATACTCATCAAATATTTTTAAATCAGAATTATGTACATAAGTCGTATAAAAGTCATAAGATAGTCATATCCAAGGTTTATGCATTCGGTATGTATGTATGTATGTATTATGTTATATATGACTTCAATATTATTTAATAGCGATATAGTAGGTTATGTATTTGTGATATTCAATTTGTTGTACATAATCATGAAATCAAGCAATCTAGCTTGAAAAAGTACTCAAAATACTGAAATTTTGAAGACTATTTCAACAAAACATTATAACTCATGAACCCAGTAAATCATGTTGTAAATGCGAATACGAATATAACTACATACATTTATAGATTATACTCATCCAATATTTTAAATTAGAATTATGTAAATAAGTCGTACAAAAGTCATATCCAAGGTTTATGCATTCGGTATGTATGACTTTTTAAGGACGACAACAACAAAAATGACCGGAAATTATACAGAGAATTATCAATTTAAAATTGTTAAACAATAACATAAATAAAACTTAAAACTTATAGAAAATATTTGTGATTGTATAGATGGAATTGAAGAATTTTAGTAATGCAAAAAGTTATAAACCTATATCAGACTTCTAGAGAGAGAGCTGTTTTAGTAGAAAGATAAATAAAGACTAAAAATGAATTAGCATACATTTTGCACCAAATAATGAATGTTAATAACGTTAAGATCAAGATAACAAACAAAACTTATTTCGGCTACCCGTTACAACATTCAAGAACGTTTAAATCAAAATGAAACACAAATTGTTAGTTGTTAAAAACATTACGATGGATAGAAAAACTTAAATGTGTGTCGTCGGCTTTCAAGTGTAACACCCCAACCAATAGCAAAAACATTGGAGCGAAACAAGAATTGTTCAAAAGCTCATGATCACTATGAAGATTTAAATATTTATTAAAACCCAAACAAAGATCCATACATCAACAAAAGACAAATGGTTCAACAATGACAAAATAATCCAAATTAAAATAACTGAGTCCAAAGCTCCTATGTTGATTCAAGGTTGATACTGCTTCATGCATTGTTCCTTAAAACATGTTTAAGATAATAGGTCAACATTAAATAGCCGGTGAGCATACATACATTTGCATATATATACATATATATATATATATATATACATATATATAATAAGATAAAAGTTGTGTTTAACAATTAGCATGCCAATAGTTTACCAAAAGCAATCTTGTGAAAACAACACACTAGGAAATAAGGTGGTGTATAATGAACCCTTGTGTCTCAAGACACGAGTTAACCTTTGTTATTGTTTATTAAAGTTAATGATTGTACTAATTTCTTATGTTAGTTCCCAAGTAATGTTCAAGACAAGATGCATAGAGATAACATGAATGGACATAAGTAATTGATATTGTTTAAATAGTTGTACATGTTTCACCCCAAAATAGTTAAAATGGGGGAAAATGGCTATGTAAACTCACATTGATAAGCTAGCTAGTGATAACACAATGTTGATGTTGTAGTATGTGACAAATAGCAAATAACTGGTAATTCCGTACAATCTAATCACTATTTTTATTACATAATCTCATGCATTTTATCGTAATTTGATTTCGTAACTGAGTCGTACATCATATCACAAGTATTAGGACAAGTAAATCAGATCATAACATACATTGGTTTCCGTCACGACGTGAAACAAATAAAACAATGCCCTAAAAGTGTTGGTAGAAAGTGTTGGCGCACTATTCGCGGTTGCACAATTGAGGTCAGCAAAACCGCTAAAACGAAATAGAATAAGAATAACGGCATGCTAATGCCATAAATGAGTCCATATATACATGAAAACACTAATGTGGAAACACATTTTTCAAAAATACATAACTTTCCGGTACAACGCCTAAATTACACAATTGTCCGTTTCGAAAAAAAGGTGACAATTTCAGTTTGTCCGCAACATTAATTCGGTATTTTCCGGATTCCAGAATTATAAGAGAACAATGCAAAACACCCTAAAACAATATAAGAATGTTAGAAATACATAAAAGACATCGTTTCCGGTCGTACGGCAAGCAGTGCACAACTTGACCGGAAAGTGACCGATTATCGAACCGACAAAGATTTTAATGACCGATAGCCTCATACATTAATCTAGAGAGCTAGTTAAGCTTCATTTGGGACCCGAAGTCCTTTCAACTATCTTGAGGTTACGGAAGCACAACTTCCGGAAATGTTCGACGACAAAATATATAAGTGCCGATATCGAGCGAACAATTAGGCGAAAAGCTTTTCGGCCATCCAAAGTTAACATATACTCAACTAGCGAACTAGTTAATCATATTCCTAGATCAGAAGTGCCCTAAATAAACGTCATGGCACTTATGGTAGTCGAAAACCAAAGCTTCCGGTACGAAATAATAAAGTTCGTATACTAACCGATATCATATTGATGAGCGAACTAGTGTGTTTTTGTCATCCAAAACTAATACCAATTAGTCAAGGGGACTAATTAACATTGATTAACACCCTAAACCCTAATTACTCGCTAATGATACAAGATCAACCCCTAAGCCTCATACTTAAGTTTAACCACCTAAATATCTATCAATCTACCACATGTTATAAAAACAAGTTACACTTAGCCCCCCTAGTGTTGGCGGATTCAAGTGGGCCCCACCCACTTGATTTTGGTTGAAAAAATAAAGAATTTAGCATGGGGGAAAGATGTGATGGTGACTTGAAGATGTACATAAATCTTCATCATGTCTCCACATAATAATTTTACATAAAAAACAAAAGAAACCCTCCCAACTCCTCCCTCTCCCACGGCTACACACCACCACCACAAACCACCCCATTTCCACCATTAAACACTTCTTATACACTTTAAAGCCATTACAAGATCACCCAAGGTGCTTGCAAGGATGGATGGTCATTAGGGCTTTCTTTGGAGCTCCATCTTCTTCTTAATCTCACTTGATCTTGTGCAACTTTATAAGATAATCTTTCATCAAGCTTCTTATGATGTCTAGTTTATGAAAGTACTTGTTGATCATCTTGAAAGTAAAGAAAAATACAACTTAAAAACCCTAACCTCACCTTAATAATCTACTAAATATAGTTTATTATGTTTTGTTATGTATATTGGTGTTAACTAGTTAGCATGGTTATGAGGATTATGTTAAACTAAGGTATTTAAAGTGGATGATCTTGTATGAATAACAATATAAATGATGATTTAAACATGGTGATGTTTAAATCTAAACAAGATCATCAACCTCATGATTTATGAAGATTACTACAACTTAAAAGTGATTTACTACATATGTGTAATTTTTATAAAGAATAAACACCATGATTTAAAATATGATCATCTTAAAAAGTGTAGTAAACAAAGTGGTTTAGAGTGGAAAACTTGATTTAAAGATATAACAAAAGTGACGGCTTAAAAATTCTAATAAATATATAAAGATCTCATTTTTTTTAAGTAAAGTGGTTAAAATATATTTTTACAAGGATCATGGAAATGAGGATGTTTAAGTGTATAAATAAAGCATATAAAAGTGGTGTGTAACCTTGAGTTGATGATTGATCTTGATTATAGGTTTAAAGATGATTTTGAATACGCTTTTGAAACATGGAAAACGTCATATTTTAGGATAAACTATGGCGAAATTTTCTAAAAATATAATCGCGTTTAAAGAATAATTATCGGGGTGATTAACGGGACTAAACACGATTAGTGACCTAAACCGTCATTAAGGAAGCTTTAATGACAAGGGTTAAACCCTAACCTTCCAAGAGTTTAACAAGTATATATAATATATATATATTATATATATAATATATATATATATATATATATAGAATAAAGTAATATTTATATATATATATACACTTGTGTGAATAAAAAAAATATATATACATATTTTGTCAACAAAAAGTTTATGTGTAAATACATGTGTATGTATGTGTATATATCTAGAAGTTTAGGGTATACACCACAAAATACCCAACTTATACAAATACCTCAAGCATTTGAAGATTACCAAGTGTAAACGACATAAAACACATACACTTTACAACATGTTTGAAAACAATAATTGGACGAACGGAATAATGCGGACGATGGGCGAATTTACAAGATATATCGTCGCGTCATCGACTAACGAAAAATCGCCAACATGAAGAGTTACTACGACGTTGGGTGATTTTCGACGCAAATATATATATATATATATAGGGTAGGGTTCTAGAGTGAATACTAGGTTGAGAGTGAACTGTGTGAATTAATCTGAGTCATTGGATTATATCATCTAGAGATTTTTAAACAATGACAAGATTGTAATTATAATGTTGTAACTTCCCTTTAAATTAATTGACAGAAGGATACTTGTGTCTTTTGTAAATTGCATTTATTAAACAATATAATCAAAATTCCTAAAATCTTGCTAGTTTCCATATATACAAGATACACAGTTGTTAGTGTATACACATGTGTACAGTCTCGATAGTATCAGTTTATACAAGATACACAGACGTTAGTTTATACACATGTGTACAGTCTCGCTAACTATTAGTTTATACAAGATACACAATTGTTAGTATATACAGATGTGTACAGACTTTTGATACATCTGTGTATTTTGTAGTCAACGACCTAGTTCCGTTAGGAGTTTCAGATACGGTTTGAATCTGGGAGGAACAGTTGGTGTCCAGTACCTAGTTCCGTTAGGAGTTTCATATACGTTATTAGCAACTCATTCTACACGAGTTTAAAATAATGGAGAAGAAATTAAAAATGTGTGTGTGTGTGTGAGAGAGAGAGAGAGAAAATTAATAGATGAGAAAATTAAGGGATTTTAATTAAGAGAGAGAGCAAATGTCAATCTTACCCTTTTAATCTAAAATAATCAACGGTCAAGATTAGTCACTCAGTTCATTTTCAAGAAGTTGTTCACAAATGACCCTAATATATATATATATATATATATATATATATATATATATATATATATATATATATATACAAAGGCAACGACACTTAACGAATATGTACATTTTAGCAATGACAAAATCCGGAAAGTTAAAATGTATAAGAATTATTAAGTGATTTTATAAAAGTATATAAATATACTTAAAAGTCTATACTTAGTAAAATTTATAAGGGTAACATTTATAAACATTTGGGCTCTTGAAAAAAAAATTGGTCTAGGCCCATTATATAAAAAGACATGGGCAAGGCCCAACTTACACAAAACATAAAATTACATGGGCTAGGCCCAAACATATAATTTCATGGTAGGCATAGTGACATAAATTATATGGGCTAGGCCCAATCACATAAAGACATGGGCTAAGCCCAAACACATAAATTACATAGGCTAGGCCCAATTATATAAAGACATGGGCTAGGCCCAATGACATAAATTACATGAGCTAAGCCCAATCACATAAATACATGTGCTAGGCCCAATCATATGAAGACATGGACTAGGCCCAATGACACGCGTACAAGGCACGAGGACATGTGAAGGGCGAGGCCCATTCACACACGATCGAAGAATGACAATATATATATATATATATATATATATATATAATATATATTGAGAAATATATGTATAAAAATATTAGTCAAACAAACGAACTACCAACACTATAATAACATTAAAGTTGTTCTAATGTGATAAATATATACACAACAAGAATTCAAGATGAACAACTGGTACGAGGTCCAACGAGACCTAGGTGTCTAATGAAGTTAATACACATGTAGGTTACACACGTGTACGGACACCGAATTTTGATAAGTACGACTTACGGAACACAAAACTGTGAGTTCATGTCCCTCCTTTCAATTATTTCAAATTTTTGTTTTAAAACTATCGAGGGAAAATACATGTCATAACAAACAGTATGTTAGCTATGGGTTTAGATGATCACACGATCAAATGTGCGTAAGTAGGATGATGACAAGGGTAACCATTAATCACGTAGTGACCAAGGTGCAAAAGATATAGATCTATTGAGTTTGAGGCGCGCTCCACTCCTGGTTGGTAAACCTTTAGGAGTGCTTTTGTGATCTCAATGATGTCAAAGTTGTCTCGGTTTGGTTGCTTACTTATGGCACATATGTCAGGTGCCCGCGACACACTGATAGATCCTTAAACTCCATGAATGCTAATAACATACTCAGATTTCATTACTGGATTACAAGGATGACATTTTATATGAAAACATTAACTACATGAACTCGCCAACTTTTGTTGACCTTTTAAAATTACATGTATTTCAGGACGCAAGGCATGAGCTGGTGATACATTTTGGGACATGGGAAATGACAAGATAACGAATGCCATCTTTTGAGGGATTTGCCTATGGGTATATAAGGGTCAAAACCTCATTATGCATTTACCTTGAAAACAATATTTTATGTATTTCAAACTATGTCTCCGATGACAATGTGAACCCAGTGAAAACTATGAAATTACTTTTGGTGACTTGTAAATGTTGAGATGAAATATTTATATCGATATGGCATCACCGTTGGTTTATGCTTTTTTATTTGATTGAATGCAATGATTACATTATAGTTACACGTTTGTGCTTCTGCTACGACTAGGGCATAATAGTTAGGAGAATTTCAAGGAATTATCCTACATAGTTCAAATGATGATGTTCAATAGGTGTGGACTTATTTTAAAGTCTAGGGAATTCTAGGACTATAGGCAATCAGAGATCTAAATCGAAATTGATAATAATTAGTATTTTATGATCTAATTAATAGTTATTGTTTATTTATGAAAAAACATAATTTAAAGTTACTAGTTACACGATGAGAATTGTGAAAATATGATACAACATAATTAATCTATAGTTTAATTATGAAAGGTTAAATGTGTTGAAAATAATATAAGTGATTATTTATTTGTTCATAAACAATTTCAAAATGAAATTATTTAAATAAATAAATAAATAAATATTTGTTTAGGTTAAATAGCAAAACTAATTAATTAATTTAATTATGTAAGGATTTATAAACTTTTTTTATTTAAAATGTTTAAATAAAATAAGTTTACCAAGTAAAGTTTATAAATTTATCTAATCAAACTAATTAGATAAAATTAATAAAATAAGTTTAGTGAAAATCATTAAAACTTATAACAATTAATTTGATAAAATATTTTTATCAATAAATATTATTTTTCTGTTTCAATTTATAAATTAAAACAATTTTTTTGTTTATAAAAATTGTTTTAAACCATTTAGATAAGAATTAAGTCCTATAAATACTTGTAAACACTTTATAAAAATTAAATGATTGAAATAATTTTTATTAATGGGAATGTGTTTCCGATTTTATTTTCATAAAAATAAACAGATTATAAACTTATAAAATGTATTATTTATAAGAATATAGATTTTCTAAATTTACAAGAATAAGTTTAAAAATTATAAAATGATTAAATTAATTAGTGAAATAATCGATAAAAATCATATTTTTTTTTGTTTCAACTTAATTATTAGAGAAAACAGTTTTAAAAGTTTTATAGAAATTATTTTTAAAAATTCCAGATTTATTTATAAGAATATATATTTTCTTAATTTACAAGAATAAGTTTAAAACTTATAAAATGATTAAATTAATTAGTGAAATAATTTATAAAAATCAATTTTTTTGTTTTACTTAACTATTAAAGAAAACAATTTAAAAGTTTTATAGAAATGATTTTTAAAAAATTCCAGATTTATATATAGGTTTAAAAAATAAAAATGGTGCAAGAGGCGGTACCTGGATTCAAACCCGGGACCCCAGCCTGTAGCCAGTTCACTTCACTGAAACAACACCACACAACCAAACCATCTAGGCTACCAGTCTTGCTAATAGTCTATTAGGTTTTAATTATTTTTATACCGATTGAAATTATCCCCAATTGCCAATTTATTTCTTAGAACCCTAATTCCTTATCCTCTAAAACTGAAATTGAAAATGTTATTTGTTAACATCATTTTATAGAGGGCTTTTGATCATGATGCTTAAACGAATAAAATTTATATAGGAATTACCCAAAAAGCGAACTGACAAAGTGGATTATTGCCGGAGTTTCCAAGAGTTTCTGGCGGCTCTGATCGAAAACAGAAGGCATAAGACGAGGAAATTGAGAGTATTATGATTTCAGGAAAGGTTCAAATGAAAGCTTTGTGATAGGTTTTTTATAGTAGATTACACCCATTAACAATTTAGGCATGATTATAGATATACTGAAAAAGATGGGTTCTTTAATTTAAGTTAATTAGGCAGTTACGTGTAATGTAAAAATGGAATAATCTACGGAAAGTTAAATAGTGATTAAAACCGACAAAAACGGGTAGTTGCCAATTAATTGATCAATCCCACAATTTTTATTTTTGGGGTGAGGGTTGTTTTGATTTCATATGTTTCACAATTTAGCAAATAAAGTCCCTATAGTTTCAAATGTTATTAAACTAAATGAAAACTTCATAAAATTAAATATATAAATTTTCTAAACTTATTTTATAAAATCATAAAATTTAAATCTTGCGCTTGTTCATAAATTTTAATCCATTTTTTTAAATGATAAATCAGTGATCTAATATCATTAAAAGTATCTTATAAAATTCAAGAAAATATATAAAATAATTTCTTATTTAATAATTTTTTTATATAATATTCTATTAAATAGAATATATTTTTATGGCAATGTGGAATTTAATATTGGATACATAATTATACATATGTACATGTATACTCATTATATTATATCATTAATTAAAATGAGTATAAATGATAATATATATATGGGAATGTTCATTTAAGAAAAAATTTTATGTGAGAAGAAAAAGAAGAAAGGACATAATGATAAAACATTAAATAGTTTATAACTTCTCTAATTAATTATGTTATCTCTCAGTAATAAAAGAAAAAATATTATATCATGCACATTTCAAAATTTATCCTACATATATATTATACTTATCGGAATTTACCCTACACACATGTAAATTTACCCTACACATTTCAAAATTTATCTTACACATACTAAAATTTATCCTACACATGTCGAAAATTGTCCTTCACCATAAATATTTTATCTTGAAAAAGTATATTAAAAATGAGTTATAAGTTTAATTAATTAGCTAATTAATGATAATTATAGATTTACATATATGCCATTTTTCATATTATTAAATACGCACATTAAATGAAGTAAAATGGAGAATTTCTATTGGTTTAAAAGTTATTCTTTTTATTCTTACAATTTTTTTCTTCTCATTTGAACTCTCCACTATATAATAATATATATATATATATATGGTGAGGTTATTGTGAGAAAATTTAAAAAATGTAAGAATGATAAGAAAGAATCTAAACCATTAGATATTTAATCTAATGGTTGAGATCATAGTGACAATTCTGTAAATAATGTTGACTATTAAACTAGCTAACTTTCTAGATTAAGGATATAAAGGTAAATTTAATATTTTTAAATTAAGAAACTAACATTAATACATATGCAAAGTTCCCCATTCTTTTTTAAACATCAATAACTTTTTATACGTAACTCTTTTTTTTAAATTACATCATAATAACGAGTGTTTTTTATCTTTAATATAAGTATCATATTGATATACTTATGTAGAATTATATATGTTTTTATATATTTAGGGTGTTATTTCTGTTTTGATTCTGATTAAAGTGTTAACTGGTATTATATTAGAGTGTTATTTCTGTTATATTCAATGTTAGGGTGTTTTTTTTATAAGATGTGTGCCTTCAATATAACTCTTGTGGTGTTTTTATGAGTTATGGTGTTATTTTTGTGATATTTCTGTTCTTTATAAGATGTATGCCTTCAATATACATGCTGTGGTGTTTTTATGAGTTAGGGTGTTTTTATGAGTTATATTCTGTTCTTTATAAGACGTATGCCTTTAATATAACATGTTGTGGTGTTTTTATGAGTTAGGGTGTTTTTATGAGTTATATTTATGTTCTTTATAAGATGTATGCCTTCAATATACATGCTGCGGTGTTTTTATGAGTTAGGGTGTTATTTCAAATTCGAAAATCTCTATAATAACTGCCAAAAATCGGTTGCATATATTCATTCCATATTTAGATTTTATTAGTTAAATTACACTTGTACCCTTAAACTACCAAAATAAAAAGGGATACATGTCATCTCCATAATCTTTTTTATCATTCTCACACTTTTAAATTTTCTCACATGAACCTCTACCTATATATATATATATAGTTAAATGAATTTATAATGTAATTAACAAGGTTAAATAAAAAAAAATCCGAAGGTGTTTTTATTGATCCAAATCAGGGTACAAATACAAAGGAAAAATAAACTGGATGACAGAGATAGAATATCGTGATTGTTATACCAGTGACTTCCAATAGTCAATTGCGAAATTTAAGTTTTAAGAAACAAATAAAAAAAACCTTTGGTAAATTCCAAACAAAGGAAACTTACAAAATTGGAAAAAAAAATCACCAGTATATGTCTTTATTTTTAGTTTTATATTTGTGAATTAGAGACTATTATAATTATCGATATTTATTTTATTTTATTCCTTAATTTGTGTACTATGTTATTTAGACAATTTTAGGAAACTTACAAATGTATTGTTTTTTTTTTTTGAAAATAGTAACAAAACACGACCTAATTTAGATCGAAGATAAAAACATTCCGATATACACAATTCGTAAGTTTAAAAAAATTATAAAAAAATCAAAGTTACATTAAATAATACATTTTGAAAGGTATAATTAGGATTGGTAATTCAAGTGTTTCTTAATAGTACTGAAACATTAGTGTCCAATATGGAAGACGTTAATTTATGCGACGTAATTCTCAATCAGAAATATTAACAATGACAGAGAATCTACTGATTCATTTACAAATTATTTAAAAAAATCTTTGGAATTATTTTTTTCTTAAGTTGATATTAAAAATGTTTTCAAATTCAAACTATATTGTAAATTTTGTAAACATTATAAACAATAAATAATAGACTTTATTACGTATTTCTTTTTTTTACACTACCGAAAGTATTTCTATTATTAATTATAAGTGTTTTTGATTTTTAAATTAATACAATTGATTTTGAATTTGACTATAGGTACTTTTTCGTTATCCAGTAGACCCTTTTTTGACCACCAAAATTAATTAATTACCTAATAGAAATAAACATTAATACACTCACCTCACAAACTCATTAATACAAAATTGATTATTTACCAAAATTAATACAAACTTATCATGAAAAGTATCTCATGACCCACACCCAAATTGTTTATTAATATACTAGTGTTAATACATGCGAACTTCGCGGTTTTAAAAAATGATATGTTTTTTTATTGATTGACAAAAAAAATTTACGTTTATACTGATCATAAAGAAATTATACGCATGAACATTTTATAGAAATCCGAAGTTCACGATGAAAATACAACGAACCGACATATTATAGATATAAAATAACCGAAAGGATAAGTAAATGAAGGAAATACGTTTTTGTGGTTTGAAATATAAATTGAAATCCTATTACTATAATACTTCTGCTTGCTTGCTGGAGACTTGCAACCAATAATCTCGAATTCATTTTTGACCAATTGAAAAACAATCATCACCTAATGAAATATGTTCGACTTGAATCATATCATGCCATCCAACAATATTGTACCTATTGTAAACAAAGTATATGCAAAAATTTATATTACTAATATCTTGAAAAGTGTTGTAAGATAAGTAAAATAAAAGTAATTAATAATATGAGTAATGAATTGACAAACATTGTTTGACTATCAATGTTCTCTCAATGAAGATTCTTAACCCAAGTATTTCCTTCAACAAATTTGACCTTTATTTCACAAAACTCATCTAAACTGTAACATCCGTCGAAAAACGGGTTTCCAAAACCCGCTTCGTTTATTAATCGAATAACCAGTCAAAATTTTTCATTTGCACATTTATTGCTCAAATTAATTTTAAACGATACATAATTAATAAATATATTAGAATTAAAAAACTCTAATTGATAAATAATAAAAATAAGAGAATAAAAAAAATAATTGAGGCTGTCGGGTTTCGAACCCGGGTCAGCCGGTTCAACAAACAACCATTTCACCACTCCGCCACTTGCCTCCTTTGTGAATAATATTGAGACAAATAATACTTCACTTAAAACTCGAATTCAAAAAATCGGACTTCAGCGCGGCAGAACTCGCGATCGCCGGAAAATCCGACAATCCGCGAGTTTAGCCAATTTCCTTTTGACTATAACGTTATAACCGACGTCGACATCGGTTATAACCGACGTCCAACAGTAAATTGCGGTCGTAACCGCCGGCGAAACCTTGACCACGAATCAAGACCAAATTCATTATGTTTCTTCCCTATAAATACCCACCCAAACCTCTGGTAATCTTTTCGCTCAAAATCGCACAAACTCTCAAAGCTTTAGCACTCGCCGGAGAAATTTTACAGTCGCCGGACTTTCACCGGAAAACCGGGACTTACTTCAAATCGGTAAAATTCTCGATTCTTTCGTTTTCAATCCATTATTAGACAAGTACTAACATAAATCATTCAACCATAATCCGTCTCAGACAACGTTGCCGGGAATTTCTACACACGCCGGAAAATTTCTGAAAATTCCGAGGTTTCGCTGTGAATCGGTACAATCATCTAAACCCCCTGATATCTTTTGTTTAGTACCTTAATTGCACAACTCATTGATCAAAACCGTTGATTGATCCACTCAGACAGAGATCATCAATCAGAGCCGACGCCCCTTGCCGGAAATCTGAATTAAACGCACTATTTTGATACATTCTGTTCTTTAATCTCGTTAACTATTACATTTCAACTAATTATAAGTTTTGATAATCGAGTTAAACAAAACAGTCGGAACTCTCTGATCTGGGTGTTTGTAAACGAAGAAGACGAAGTCAGGAATAAGTATAAGTATAATTAAAATCACATAATCAAACGGGTTAGACACACAGTCCAGCGGTGGACTGTGTGCAAACACACAACGCACGTCACGAGTTCGAACCTTATAACGTACCGACTTTCAGAATTAAAACCAACCTTTTAAAACTGAATCAGAACGAGTCACAGCATGTTTATAAGAGTAATATAAACCGTAATTTAAACAGATTAGACACACAGCCCAACTGGTTGGGCTGTGCGCATTCGAACCGAAGGACCCGAGTTCGACTCCGGGTCCCTGCAAGCGGTTCGGCCATTTTAAATCGTTTAATATAAACTCAAATAAAATAACAATT
Organism: Scalesia atractyloides; assembly: GCA_947069175.1. Lineage (NCBI taxonomy): Eukaryota > Viridiplantae > Streptophyta > Magnoliopsida > Asterales > Asteraceae > Scalesia > Scalesia atractyloides. Next base: position 64,533,671 of record CAMTDV010000007.1, on the reverse strand, counting down.
AATTAGTATATATATATAATTAAAACAGAGAATATTTCGGGTTAGACACGTAGCTCGGTTGGTAGAGCTGCGTGCACGTGTACGAGAGGTCTCGGGTTCGAACCTCACTCAGCGCACACTTAACCACAGTCCGACCGGTCAACGGTCCGGTCAACGGTCAACGGTCAAAAAAAAGTCAAAATTTTTATTTCTTTTATTTATTTATTTAATTTAAAAATCAATTAAAAATACTTAAAAATAATATTTTTAAAGTTAGAAAATGTCCTTAAACTCACAAAATTAAATCTAAAAATCCTATTAAGATTATGAATTAAAAGTATTAATCTCAAATAAAATCCAGTTATTTACCGAACCATTTCGTTATTATTTTAGGTTAGTTTTCCTCGTCGATCAACTCCCAAAACTCGTGCGCATCCAACATCATCCAAAGAACGCACCCAATGTGAGTGAATCTCTACAAATTCCCCATTTTAATCACGTTTTGGGTGTATCATGTGTCGTACAATTCTGTTATTATATAAATATAAACACTTGTGCATTCATCATATCTGTGATCAAATGTGTATCAAATGTGTACAAATTGTTGTGTGAATTATGTTAAGTTTGGATTTATCATTTTCAGTGCAAGCAATTTCTTAGGCCCACTAGCTCCCCGTGGGATACGGGTTGAGTACAGGTGCCTCATTCGATCGGCTCCGTTTGATTGAGCCTTGATCTCACATACATCATCATTCATGTCATACGATTGGCTCCGTTTGATTGAGCCTTGATCTCACAGTCATCATCATTCATATCATATACTCATCCAATGTGGTTTGTGTTTTGTTATATACATACGTTTGCTCACATGTGATTATTGCACAACTTTTCAATATTAAATACAACAAGAACTTAATAACAATGTTTTATCAAGGTTCACTCGCCAACTTTTGTTGACCCAAAATATCCCCCGTTTTACACATGATACAGGTGATCCAGTTGAGGCAAGAAACACATAGGAAGGCCTAGAAGAATAAATCAGTCTAAGCTTTGGATTGTTTTGCTTAGTTTTCTTTTCTTTGTAATTGTATGGATTTGATTTGAATATTTAAATTGTAATTTGAATTTAATAAATATGAAACATTTTAGTAAACATCATGAGCTTTGATGATAACCCAATTATACCCCGACTCTTATGCGCTGCGGGTCGGGGTGTGACAGATTGGTATCAGAGCCATGACTATAGGGATATAGGATAGGTTATTAGACCCTTAGAGCCTATACTATAGTTGATTAGAATTTTTAGATTGCTTATGTGTTACACACAAAATTCATGATGTTTATATGCTTTATGTTTATTGTTACATTCAATGTTATGCAAGCATGTTCATAAGTACATATTATTATACAATGCTCATCATGAATCATATCCTCATAACATATCATATCCATGAGAGCACACACCTCACAATTCCCATGATTTTTGCAACGATTTTTTTATTTTTTCAAATCACATCAAATTGAGTCCTCATGACGGGCATGTATTAACTGGAAGGGTACGAGTACCGGTAGTCGGAACGTCCTGTCTAGGCTTGGCATTCGTATAAATCCAAAATAAAGGACCAGTTTGCCTACCTGGGGACTAACGATGAGAGTACGAAGGACCTATTAGGCCAAAGCATGCTATACCAAACGTCGTGTGAACTAACCCCACTTTGAGTTGTCATTGTGTCTATACCTAGACACCCTCCTACCATACATCTCACAATCATATTTCATGGTTTTCATTCGGGTGATATGAGTGTTAAACCGCCAATGCTAATGTGAATCCTACTAAGCCAATAGTCATGGGGGCCCACATGACTATACAGGCATGGTATGGGGGACATTGGAGGCCCAAACATGAGCAAACCCAAGACATTCTATGGATGTAGTTGCATTATTGATGATTATGTTATTTTTATTCTTTTAACGACACATGACACCTAAAAACTTCTTAAACTCACAATCTTCCTATGTATGTTCCTGTAGATGTCGGCTAGGCAACTACTTGGAGGTAGAAAGTTAGGAAGATCAAACGAACGCTTGGCCACCCAAATTGCAAAACAAATGGCCGCAGTGCTTCCTGACATCGTAATTCAAGTCCAACAAGCTCTCACCGCGAATCCCATCAACCCTCCCAATCAAGAAGACCAGAACGTCGACAACCCTCCCTCTAAAAAGTGCTCCTACAAACACTTCAAGTCTTGCGATCCCCCAAAATATGAAGGGACCGAAGGTGTCACTGCTCTTCTCCACTGGTTTGAAGAAATGGAGAACACCTTCCTCAATTGCGATTGTCCCGAGGATCGCAAGGTACATTACGCAACTGGGAGACTGTTTGGGGTAGCCCTTACCTGGTGGAACATAGAAAAGGGTAAGAGAGGAATCGAAGATGCCATGGCCTTAACATGGGAGGAGTTAAGGGAAATCATGACGAGACGCTTCTGCCCAAGAAGCGAGATCAAAAAGTTAGAAGATGAATTCCACTCGTTAAAACAAAAGGAAGGAGATCATACTTCCTACAACAAAAGATTTCTCGAGCTGAACCAAATGATTCCCAACTTGTTCACCCCAGTGTACCGCTTAGTTGAACACTATATTCGAGGCCTCCCCTCGAAAATCCAAGATTCGGTTCTAAGCACTTCGCCTGCAACACTCGAAGCCGCAATGGAATTAGCCACAGAACTCACCGAGAATCGCATTCGAAATGGCAAATTCAAGGATGAGAAAAAGAAAGCTCCCATTGAGGCCCAAACCCCAAACCATTCCGTCTCCTCTTCGAAATTTGCTGGTAAGAGGAAACAAAACAACAGAAATTTTGCTGTCACACAAACAAACCCTCCTATCACTGCCGCACCAATTACCCAAATTGCTCCCACAGCGGCACCCTTTAAAAAGCCATACTCCGGCCCATACCCAAAATGCAACCGTTGTCAATACCATCACCTTCCCGAACATCCCTGCCAACATTGCACCAGCTGTGGCCGTGCGGGTCACACCATCCAAACCTGTCGCACACTTCAGCAAATGAACCGCAATCAACCCTCGACCCAAATCCACCGTCATATAGTGGGTCAAGCCCAACAACCCTTACTTCTACCACCTACACAACACGTAGCCCAACCTTACTGTCAACCCAACTACCCCATGATGCAACCCATGCGAGCTTGCTACAACTGTGGAGACCCAAACCACTTTAGAAACACTTGTCCACGCTTGGTGAACATCATTCATGCCCAAGCTCAAGCAAATCCGATAAACCAAGCTAACCAAGCTCCCCCACCTGCTAGAGGAAGAGCTTTCAACATCAACGCCAACCAAGCTAGGGCTGACAACAACGTGGTTAACGGTACGTTTCTCATCAATGGTAGTTATGCATCCATGTTATTCGATACTGGCGCGGATAAGAGTTTTGTGTCATTAGAATTTGAACCTATTCTCAACCAAACTCGTGATAATCTCATGGAATCTCTAACGGTGGAAGTTGCTGACTGAAAACCAGTCTCATTAAACTCTATTATACGAAATTGTACCCTCACTCTAAACGATCACGATTTTCCAGTTGACCTCATTCCTATGAAGTTGGGAAGTTTCGACATTATAATCGGTATGGACTGGCTCAGCCAACATCACGCTGAAGTAGTATGCCGCGAAAAGTTCATTCGCATTCCTCTTGCAGACGGTCAGACCCTACGAATCTTCGGAGAAACCCCTTCGAAAGGACTCAAATTGATGTCCTGCCTTCAAGCCCGAAAATATCTCCGCAAGAATTATGTCGCATTCCTAACTCACGTCGTCAAGAAGGGAAATAAGGAGAAGAAACTTGAAGATATACCTGTAGTGAAAGAATTCCCACAAGTCTTTCCCGACGACATCTCAGGACTTCCTCCCGTAAGAGAAGTCGAATTCCGTATTGATCTTATACCTGGCGCTACACCAGTCACAAAATCTCCTTATAGGTTAGCCCCATCCGAAATGCAAGAGCTGGCCAGTCAACTGCAAGAGCTGACTGACAAAGGATTCATACGTCCTAGCTCATCGCCTTGGGGTGCACCTGTTCTTTTTGTGAAGAAGAAAGATGGAACGTTTCGCATGTGTATCGACTACAGAGAACTCAACAAGTTAACGGTTAAAAATTGCTACCCATTACCTCGCATCGATGACCTTCTAGACCAACTTCAAGGCGCCACCTGTTTTTCAAAAATCGACCTTCGTTCTGGTTATCATCAACTCAGAGTACATGAAGAAGACGTCCCAAAGACCGCCTTCCGAACTCGTTATGGTCATTACGAATTCATGGTCATGCCGTTTGGTTTAACCAACGCCCCAGCCGTCTTCATGGATCTAATGAATAGGGTATGCAAACCCTACCTCGACCACTTTGTCATAGTCTTCATCGACGACATCCTCATCTACTCAAAGTCTAAATCCGATCATGAACGACACCTTGACTCATCCATACACTCTTAAGAACTGAAAAGCTCTACGCTAAATTCTCCAAATGCGAATTCTGGTTAAGAGAAGTACAATTCCTTGGACATGTCGTCAATGACAAGGGAATACATGTCGACCCCTCAAAGATCAAGGCAGTACAGGAATGGCAAGCGCCACGTACCCCTACCGAAGTAAGATCATTTCTTGGGTTGGCTGGTTACTATCGCCGTTTCATTGCAAATTTCTCCCGTATTGCTGTACCACTCACGGCTTTGACTCATAAAGGAAAGCCCTTCATATGGGGACCTAAACAAGAAGAAGCCTTCCAAACTCTAAAGCAAAAACTCTGTGACGCACCTATCCTCACACTTCCTGAAGGTTGTGATGACTTCATGGTTTATTGCGACGCGTCAGGGCAAGGACTAGGCTGTGTACTGATGCAAAGAGGAAAAGTGATAGCTTATGCTTCTAGGCAACTCAAAATTCATGAGAAGAACTACACCACCCACGACCTGGAACTTGGAGCCGTTGTGTTCGCTCTCAAGATATGGAGACATTACCTCTACGGTACCAAGTGTGAAATATACACTGACCACAAGAGTCTCCAACATATCTTCAATCAAAAGGAGTTGAATATGAGGCAACGAAGATGGATCGAACTTCTTAACGACTACGAATGTGAAATTCGGTATCATCCAGGCAAGGCAAACGTGGGGGCCCCGATGCGCTCAGTCGAAAAGGTTATGCAAACTCCATTCATCTTCTATGTTCGCAAATCATAACCGACATCAAAGATCGAATCCGAGAAGCTCAACATGTTTCTGTAACAGAAAACGACGTACGCGATGAGCTGTCATGTGGAGCGGAACTTAAAATCGAAACCAAATCCGACGGTATTCTATACTATCTAAATCGCATATGGATTCCCGATCGCGATAACCTTCGTGATTTCCTTATGAATGAGGCGCACAAAACACGGTACTCTGTACACCCAGGAGCCGACAAGATGTATCAAGACCTTCGATACACCTACTGGTGGCCTGGCATGAAAAAGGATATCGCTGTCTTTGTTTCCAAGTGCCTTACCTGTTCCAAAGTAAAAGCTGAACATCAAAGACCTTCAGGACTTCTAACCCAACCTGAAATACCTGTATGGAAGTGGGAAAACGTAACCATGGACTTCATTACCGGGTTACCTCGCACCTCCAGTGGGTATGACACCATATGGGTAATCATTGATCGTCTTACAAAATCAGCCCATTTCATTCCGATTCGCGAGGACTTCAAAAACGAAAAGTTGGCTCGTATCTACATCAGCGAAATCGTAAGCCGTCATGGTGTACCTATAAGCATCATTTCAGACCGTGATGGTCGTTTCACTTCACGAACATGGCAAGCCGTACAAGCCGCCTTGGGTACGCGATTAGACCTCAGTACCGCTTTTCATCCACAAACTGATGGACAATCTGAACGCACCATCCAAACTCTTGAAGACATGCTTCGAGCATGTGTCATAGACTTCAAGGGAAATTGGGACACTCATCTACCATTAGTTGAATTTTCGTACAACAATAGTTATCACTCAAGTATCGGCATGGCTCCCTTCGAAGCTTTATATGGTCGTAAGTGCCGATCTCCAGTATGTTGGCACGAAATTGGAGAAGCACAAATCACCGGTCCAGAATTAATTCAAGAAACAACAGACAAGATCCATCAAATTCGAAACAATCTTCTAGCGGCACAAAGTCGTCAAAAGAGTTATGCAGACAAACGACGAAAGCCCTTGGAGTTTAACATTGGTGATCAAGTACTTTTAAAAGTATCACCGTGGAAGGGAGTAGTTCGTTTTGGCCAGAAGGGCAAGCTAGCACCACGCTACGTAGGACCTTTCAAAATACTCGAAAGAGTAGGTCCTGTAGCATACAAGCTTGACTTACCAGAAGAACTCAACAGAATTCATCCGACATTCCACGTATCAAACTTGAAAAAGTGCCTCGCCGATGAAAACCTCCATATTCCTCTAGAAGACATTCAAGTCGATGAATCCATGCACTTCATTGAAAGACCAGTAGAAATTATGGACTTCGGAGAGAAGCGTTTAAGACGAAGTCGTATTCCAATTGTCAGGGTACGTTGGGAGTCGAAACGAGGACCTGAGTTTACTTGGGAACGTGAAGACTCAATGCGCGAAAAATACCCGCATCTTTTTCCTGTCACCACTACTACTTAAATTTCGGGACGAAATTTCTAAAAGTAGGGGATACTGTAACATCCGTCGAAAAACGGGTTTCCAAAACCCGTTTCGTTTATTAATCGAATAACCAGTCAAAAATTTTTCATTTGCACATTTATTGCTCAAATTAATTTTAAACGATACATAATTAATAAAAATATTAGAATTAAAAACTCTAATTGATAAATAATAAAAATAAGAGAATAAAAAAAATAATTGAGGCTGCCGGGTTTCGAACCCGGGTCAGCCGGTTCAACAAACAACCATTTCACCACTCCGCCACTTGCCTCCTTTGTGAATAATACTGAGACAAATAATACTTAACTTAAAACTCGAATTCAAAAATCGGACTTCAGCGCGGCAGAACTCGCGATAGCCGGAAAATCCGGCAATCCGCGAGTTTAGCCAATTTCCTTTTGACAATAACGTTATAACCGACGTCGACATCGGTTATAACCGACGTCCAACAGTAAATTGCGGTCGTAACCGCCGGATAAACCTTGACCACGAATCAAGACCAAATTCAGACTAAATTCATTCTGTTTCTTCCCTATAAATACCCACCCAAACCTCTGGTAATCTTTTCGCTCAAAATCGCACAAACTCTCAAAGCTTTAGCACTCGCCGGAGAAATTTTACAGTCGCCGGACTTTCACCGGAAAACCGGGACTTACTTCAAATCGGTAAAATTCTCGATTCTTTCGTTTTCAATCCATTATTAGACAAGTACTAACATAAATAGTTCAACCATAATCCGTCTCAGACAACGTTGCCGGGAATTTCTACACACGCCGGAAAATTTCTGAAAATTCTAAAGTTTCGCTGTGAATATGTACAATCATCTAAAACCCCTGATATCTTTTGTTTGTAACATCCGTCGAAAACGGTTTTTACCAAACCCGCTCCGTTTATTAACCGAACAATCAGTTAAAAATTTCGTTGTGAATTTAATGCCTAAAATAATTTTAAACGATACATAATTAATTATTATATTGGAATATATAAATTGTTTTTGAAAAACTGTTAAAAATAAGAAAATAAAAATAATATGTTTCTGCCGGGTTTCGAACCCGGGTCAGTCAGCCGGGTCAACACAACTTAACACTCAACCCTTTAACCACTGCGCCACTCATGCTTCTTGTTAATTAATGGAAACAAATAATACATATCATAATCCTCGAATTCAAAATCGGCGCGCCCAAATTGCAGTCGTCGGAAATCCCGACTAACTCCCAAGAATCGACGGTTACTTCAGTTATAGCGTAAACCTTAAACACTACATCGGTTATAACCGATGTCTGAGTCCGGACACAAGTTATAACCGCCGGAGAAATTCTAACCGACGAATCAAGTCAGAAATCGGACCAAATTCATCGATGACCTGCCTTATAAATACTCCCTCAAACCTCTGCAAGCTTTTTCGCTCAAAACCGCACCTTTACCCGACGTAATTTCACTCGCCGGAAAACTTCTGCACATCGCCGGAAAACCGAAACCTTCACTTCTGAGCCTTACTGAACTCCCTGAGCTTATACCGAAGTCACCCACATCCTTTTCAAGCTTGCTGAAGACTCTCTGCCGCAAGACACACGACGCCGGAATCTTTTGCTGTCACCGGAGTTCCGCCGGAGAAACAGAGGAGTCCAGTCGGTATACCTTACGCCTAATTTTTCTTTCTTTTTATTTAATCTCACATGTAATTAACCATCAGACACTAACGAACATGATTTAATCATCGAACCAGTCGGACTTCCGATTCTGGTTAAAATCAACGAAGAAGACGAAGTTTCTGTAGTGTATAAGTATAATTAAAATCAAGTTATTACTCGGGTTAGACACACAGTCCAGCGGTGGACTGTGTGCACATTAAACACGTAAACGTCTCGAGTTCGAATCTTGTCCCACGCATGCTTGCCTTAATAAAAATGTCTTTTTGTTAACCGAACCAGAGTCACCGCTGTATATGTTAAGTATAATAATAACCGGAATAATAACCAAGATAGACACACAGTCCAGCGGTGGACTGTGTGTATGTTTAAATCATAGACACGAGTTCGAGTCTGGGCTACCGCACCGGCCCAGATAATTATTAAACTTTTTATTTAAGACAGAAATGGAAATGTTCAGTTTGTATATAAGTATAATAAAAATCGGTTTATATAACAAGTTAAATACACAGTCCAGCGGTGGACTGTGTGTTAACTCAACCCACAGGTCCCGAGTTCGAGACCTGTGGAGCGCACCGAGTCACGGATTAAAATCTTTTTAGAAATAAGCTGATTTTCGGATTAATCTAATTAATATATAAATATAATTAAAAACAAAATATTTCGGGTTAGACACGTAGCTCAGTTGGTAGAGCTGCGTGCACGCGTACGGGAGGTCTCGGGTTCGAGCCTCACTCAGCGCACACTTACACGCAAACGAATCGGTCAAACAGTCAAGGTCAACGGTCAACGGTCAAAAAGTCAACTTTTTTTATTATTTTTATTTATTATTTTAATTAAAAATCAATTAAAAATACTTAAAAATAACATTTTTAAGGTTAGAAAATAGCCTTAAACTCACAAAAATACACCCAACAATTCTACTAAAGTGGATTAATAAAATCCGTTTACTTACCAAACCATAATGCTATTTATCTAGGTTAATTTCACTCGTGGTTAAAACCACTTCGCGTGCATTCAACATCATCAACCGAACGCACCCACTGTGAGTGAATCTTACAACTTCCCCTTTTTAATTACACATTTTGGGGTGTGTCATGTGTCACAAAATAATTAACTCGTTTATTTAAACTTGTGCCATACCATATCGTGATCTAAACTTAGATTGTTATTATTGTTGTAATTATGTATTTCATTTTGTCAACTTATACGAAATTCATTCATTAAGCCCATCAGTTCCTCGTGGTAACGCGTGCCTCAAAACAAATCCATTATTGTTCATGTGTGTATTGTTTAATATTAAATTGATTTATGAATAAGTTTACATCTATTTTTACTTATGTGTGGTTGTGCACTTTATTTCATAATCAATTAAATAAACTTGTTCAAATGTTTTCCATAGGATTCACTCGCCAACTTTTTGTTGATCCAAAAACCCTTTTTACACATGATACAGGTGAACAGGATGAAGCAAGGAAAACATAGGAAATGCCTTAGAAGAAAACAAAGAAGCTTAGATTGATATTTAGGACATATTGTAATATTGATTGTAATTTTCCATTAAATTGTATTAATGAATATGAAACGTTAAAATAAATGTCATGAGCTTTGATGATAACCCAATCATGCCCCGATCACCTTTTCCGCTGCGGGTCGGGGTGTGACAGATTGGTATCAGAGCCATGACTATAGGATAGGTTATTAGACCCTTAGAGCCTATACTATAGTCTGCCTAAATTTTAATTAATTAGGTGGTTACATACAAACTTGTGATATTTATTTGTTTCATATTTGTTTATACTTACAGTCAAACATACATACTTATATACATATTCATTATACATATCAATGTTCATATATTCAATTCATTTTCATACTCTTATTATTCAAAGATTTTGTTGCAATTTTCAAATCTCATCAAAGTAAGTTCTGCGACGGGCATGTAGTAACTGGAAGGGTACAAGTACCGGTAGTCGGAACGTCCTGTCTAGGTTGGCATTCTATTATTCCAATATAACGGACCAGTTTGCCTACCTGGGGACTAACGATGAGAGTACGAAGGACCTATTAGGCCAAAGCATGCCACACCAAACGTCGTTCGAACTAACCCACTTTGAGGTGTCACCGTGTCTACACCTGGACACATTCCGAATACCATACGTTGTATACATATTTCTCGATTTTCTCCGGGTTTTAGTGTACGCAACCATGCTAACACATGCGAACCATATGAAAAACCCGGTATTCATGGGGGCCCACATGATTACGAAGGTGAAATATGGCGGCATGTAGGGCCTAATGGCGAGCAAATCCCAAGACATCCTATGGATGTAGTAGATTTATTTTTCTATAATTATTTTATGAACGTTCATTCTTGAATGCGACCCATGATCCCAAAAGCATCCAACTCATACTCTTGACATGTATTCCTTGTAGATGTCTTCTAACCTCACCCATAGGAAGATGAGAGCAGGAAAAGCCCGCGAGCCATGGCTGCCCTAATCGCTCAACAAATGGCTGCCGTAATACCCAACATTGTAATCCAAGTACAACAAGCACTTACCGCTAATCCTGTCAATCAAGAAAATCAAAACGTTATCAACTCTCCCCCAAATACCACTAAATGCACCTACAAGCATTTCAAATCATGCGACCCTCCGAAATACAAAGGGACTGAAGGTGTCACTGCTCTCCTCCATTGGTTTGAAGAGATGGAGAACACTTTTCTAAATTGCGATTGCCCCGATGATCGCAAAGTGCGATATGCTACCGGTCGATTATATGGAATAGCACTTACTTGGTGGAATACAGAGAAGGCCAAACGAGGTGTGGAAGATGCTATGACTTTAACTTGGAACGAATTGAAGGAAATCATGACCAGACGATTTTGCCCAAGGAGTGAAATCAAGAAATTAGAAGATGAATTTTATTCGTTGAAGCAAAAGGAAGGAGACCACACCACATACAACAAAAGATTCCCCGAGTTACATCAAATGGTTCCCAACATGTTCACTCCCCTTTACCTTTGATCGAGCACTACATTCGTGGTCTTCCGTCAAAGATTCAAGACTCTGTAATAAGTACCACGCCTGCAACTTTGGAAGCAGCAATGGAGTTAGCTACAGCGCTCACCGAGAACCGAATCCGGAACAAAGACTTCAAGGAGGAGAAGAAGAAGGATAAAGCATCGACTGAAACCTCCAACTGCACCCAAACCGAATCCCCTTCTCAACCCAATTCTAAGAGAAAAAGAGACGGGCAACTTTTCGCTGCTATCCAACGAAATCAACCAATTTCACACGCCATACCCATCCAAGCTATCCCAATCACTCAAGTGGCACCCAACTCAACTTACCCAAATAAGAAACCATATCTTGGACCTCACCCTCGATGCAACAACTGTTTTTATCACCATCCCCTTACTCTACCTTGTCGACTATGTGCAACTTATGGACGCTATGGTCATTTGAGCAAGGTTTACCGCACCTTTCAAAACCAAATCTCTCCCCCTACTCAAACCATGAACCAAACCTATCAACAACCCCAATACCCCATGTTTCCATATGTTCGAGCTTGTTTCAATTGTGGCGACCCTACCCACTTTAGAAACACGTGCCCTCGATTGGTTAACATCATAAACGCTCAAGCCCAATCAAACCAGTTAACCAAGTAAACTAAGAAAACCCAACCGCTAGGCCACCAGCAAGAGGAAGAGTCTTCAACATCAACGCCAATCTTGTCGAAGATAATGATGGCCCAAACGAAGATACCCAACTAGTGCTCTTCACCGAAGATCCATATTCAACTCCAATCGTTTAGTTTTATGTTTTCTTTATGTTTTAGAATCACATAGAACCAATCATAACTTAAGGATAAAGCCAATGAAACTTTGACAAGAATATGGTGGATACGCCGCTGGTACTTCCTATATATAAGTATTTTTGTCAAAGGATCGGAGGCATTATCAGGCGGTTATGAGAGGTTCCATGTATAGGTTGTTTGTGTGATTATTGTTTAGATTAAATTTATTATTTTCAGTATATGCAATACGATCGGCTCTGTTTGATTGAGCCTTGATCGCACAGACATTTTCATTTTCAGTACATGCAATACGATCGGCTCCGTTTGATTGAGTCTTGATCGCACAGACATTTTCATTATCAGTATTCTTGTGGTTGTTGTAGAGTCACATAGAACTAATCATAACTTGCGGATAAAGTCAATGAGAATTTGACAAGAATATGGTGGATACGCCGCTGGTACTTCCTATATATAAGTATTTTTGTCAAAGGATCGGAGGCATTATCAGGCGGTTATGAGAGGTTCCATGTATAGGCTGTTTGTGTGACTGTTATTTAGATTAAATTTATTATTTTCGGTACATGCAATACGATCGGCTCCGCTTGATTGAGCCTTGATCGCACAGACATTTTCATTTTCAGTACATGCAATACGATCGGCTCCGTTTGATTGAGCCTTGATCGCACAGACATTTTTCATTTTCAGTATTTATGAGTTTGTTGTATTGATTGTAGAGTCACATAGGAATAATCATAATTCACTGATAAAACCAATGAAAATTTGATGAGAATATGGTGGATACGCCGCTGGTACTTCCTATATATAAGTATTCTTGTCAAAGGATCAGAGGCATTGTCAGACGGTTATGAGAAGTTCTATGTAGGATTTAGTAGTTTCTTGGTAACTAATCATAACTTGTAGATAAAACCAATGAAAATTTGGCAAGAATATGGTGGATACGCCGCTGGTACTTCCTATATATAAGTATTCTTGCCAAAGGATCAGAGGCATTATCAGGCGGTTATGAGAAGTTCCATGTAGGATTTAGTATTGCCCTGGGTTAAAATTTGTGTTACATTTATATCATCTCGCTATTTAAAGAAATTGGATTGTGTTCCATTTCTACATAAACTAACCTCTCCATCATAACAAACGAGAGAGGAACTGTCACCATTCAAACATATATGCTATCAGAATGTGGATTCAAATATTAGCTGTTGTGTTTATTTATGTTCTATAGTCATAGAACCAATCATAACTTACTGATAAAACCAATGAAAATTTGACAAGAATATGGTGGATACGCCACTGGTACTTCCTATATATAAGTATTCTTGTCAAAGGATCAGAGGTATTGTTAGATGGTTATGAGAAGTTCCATGTAGGTTGTAGTATTAGAAGTTTTGCCTTAGGATAAAACCATATCCTTCCAAGCATATCCAAACTCTTATGCATGATATCATATTTAGCGAATCAATTCTGCTTATCAATACTTTTACAGTAGGCAACAAAAAGCGATTCCTGTAATAGGGTACTTAACCCTTACAAGGAACGTTACCGCCTCAAACAAAAACTTAAAACCTTACTTTTTCTAAGCATGTAACTGTCAAACTAAACACCATCATTCTTTTAGTCAAATATATCACTACTTAAATTTCGGGACGAAATTTCTAAAAAGCAGGGGATACTGTAACATCCGTCAAAAACGGATTTTACCAAACCCGCTCCGTTTATTAACCGAACAATCAGTTAAAAATTTCGTTGCGAATTTAATGCCCAAAATAATTTTAAACGATACATAATTAATTATTATATTGGAATATATAAATTGTTTTTGAAAAACTGTTAAAAATAAGAAAATAAAAATAATATGTTTCTGCCGGGTTTCGAACCCGGGTCAGTCAGCCGGGTCAACACAACTTAACACTCAACCCTTTAACCACTGCGCCACTCATGCTTCTTGTTAATTAATGGAAACAAATAATACATATCATAATCCTCGAATTCAATATCGGCGCGCCAAAATTGCAGTCGTCGGAAATCCCGACTAACTCGCCAAGAATCGACGGTTACTTCAGTTATAACGTAAACCTTAAACACTACATCGGTTATAACCGATGTCTGAGTCCGCGACACAAGTTATAACCGCCGGAGAAATTCTAACCGACGAATCAAGTCGGAAATCGGACCAAATTCATCTATGACCTGCCTTATAAATACTCCCTCAAACCTCTGCAAGCTTTTTCGCTCAAAACCGCACCTTTACCCGACGTAATTTCACTCGCCGGAAAACTTCTGCACATCGCCGGAAAACCGAACCCTTCACTTCTGAGCCTTACTGAACCCCCTGAGCTTATACTGAAGTCACCCACATCCTTTTCAAGCTTGCTGAAGACTCTCTGCCGCAAGACACACGACGCCGAAATCTTTTGCTGTCACCGGAGTTCCGCCGGAGAAACAGAGGAGTCCAGTCGGTATACCTTACGCCTAATTTTTCTTTCTTTTTATTTAATCTCACATGTAATTAACCATCAGAAACTAACGAACATGATTTAATCATCGAACCAGTCGGACTTCCGATTCTGGTTAAAATCAACGAAGAAGACGAAGTTTCTGTAGTGTATAAGTATAATTAAAATCAAGTTATTACTCGGGTTAGACACACAGTCCAGCGGTGGACTGTGTGCACATTAAACACGTAAACGTCTCGAGTTCGAATCTTGTCCCACGCATGCTTGCCTTAATAAAAATGTCTTTTTGTTAACCGAACCGGAGTCACCGCTGTATATGTTAAGTATAATAATAACCGGAATAATAACCAAGATAGACACACAGTCCAGCGGTGGACTGTGTGTATGTTTAAATCATAGGACACGAGTTCGAGTCCGGGCTACCGCACCGGCCCGGATAATTATTAAACTTTTTATTTAAAGACAGAAATGGAAATGTTCAGTTTGTATATAAGTATAATAAAAATCGGTTTATATAACAAGTTAAACACACAGTCCAGCGGTGGACTGTGTGTTAACTCAACCCACAGGTCCCGGGTTCGAGACCTGTGGAGCGCACCGAGTCACGGATTAAAATCTTTTTAGAAATAAGCTGATTTTCGGATTAATCTAATTAATATATAAATATAATTAAAAACAGAAATATTTCGGGTTGACACGTAGCTCAGTTGGTAGAGCTGCGTGCACGCGTACGGGAGGTCTCGGGTTCGAGCCTCACTCAGCGCACACTTACACGCAAACGAACCGGTCAAACAGTCAAGGTCAACGGTCAACGGTCAAAAAAGTCAACTTTTTTATTATTTTTATTTATTTATTTTAATTAAAAATCAATTAAAAATACTTAAAAATAACATTTTTAAGGTTAGAAAATAGCCTTAAACTCACAAAAACACACCCAACAATCCTACTAAAATGGATTAATAAATCCGTTTACTTACCAAACCATAATGCTATTTATCTAGGTTAATTTCACTCGTGGTTAAAACCACTTCGCGTGCATTCAACATCATCAACCGAACGCACCCACTGTGAGTGAATCTTACAACTTCCCCTTTTTAATTACACGTTTTGGGGTGTGTCATGTGTCACAAAATAATTAAACTCGTTTATTTAAACTTGTGATACCATATCGTGATCTAAACTTAGATTGTTATTATTGTTGTAATTATGTATTTCATTTTGTCAACTTATACGAAATTCATTCATTAAGCCCATCAGTTCCTCGTGGTAGACGAGTTGAGCAACGCATGCCTCAAAACAAATCCATTATTGTTCATGTGTGTATTGTTAATATTAAATTGATTTATGAATAAGTTTACATCTATTTTTACTCATGTGTGGTTGTGCACTTTATTTCATAATCAATTAAATAAACTTGTTCAAATGTTTTCCATAGGATTCACTCGCCAACTTTTTGTTGATCCAAAAACCCTTTTTACACATGATACAGGTGAACAGGATGAAGCAAGGAAAACATAGGAAATGCCTTAGAAGAAAACAAAGAAGCTTAGATTGATATTTAGGACATGTTGTAATATTGATTGTAATTTTCCATTAAATTGTATTAATGAATATGAAACGTTAAAATAAATGTCATGAGCTTTGATTATAACCCAATCATGCCCCGATCACCTTTTCCGCTGCGGGTCGGGGTGTGACAGTTTAGTACCTTAATTGCACAACTCATTGATCAAAACCATTGATTGATCCACTCAGACAGAGATCATCAATCAGAGCCGACGCCCCTTGCCGGAAATCTGAATTAAACGCACTATTTTGATACATTTGTTCTTTAATCTCGTTAACTATTACATTTCAACTAATTATAAGTTTTGATAATCGAGTTAAACAAAACAGTCGGAACTCTCTGATCTGGGTGTTTGTAAACGAAGAAGACGAAGTCAGGAATAAGTATAAGTATAATTAAAATCACATAATCAAACGGTTAGACACACAGTCCAGCGGTGGACTGTGTGCAAACACACAACGCACGTCACGAGTTCGAACCTTATAACGTACCGACTTTCAGAATTAAAACCAACCTTTTAAAACTGAATCAGAACGAGTCACAGCATGTTTATAAGAGTAATATAAACCGTAATTTAAACAGATTAGACACACAGCCCAACTGGTTGGGCTGTGCGCATTCGAACCGAAGGACCCGAGTTCGACTCCGGGTTCCCTGCAAGCGGTTCGGCCATTTTAAATCGTTTAATATAAACTCAAATAAAATAACAATTAATTAGTATATATATATATAATTAAAACAGAGAATATTTCGGGTTAGACACGTAGCTCGGTTGGTAGAGCTGCGTGCACGTGTACGAGAGGTCTCGGGTTCGAACCTCACTCAGCGCACACTTAACCACAGTCCGACCGGTCAACGGTCCGGTCAACGGTCAACGGTCAAAAAAAAAGTTCAAAATTTTTATTTCTTTTATTTATTTATTTAATTTAAAAATCAATTAAAAATACTTAAAAATAATATTTTTAAAGTTAGAAAATGTCCTTAAACTCACAAAAATAAATCTAAAAATCCTATTAAGATTATGAATTAAAAGTATTAATCTCAAATAAAATCCAGTTATTTACCGAACCATTTCGTTATTATTTTAGGTTAGTTTTCCTCGTCGATCAACTCCCAAAACTCGTGCGCATCCAACATCATCCAAAGAACGCACCCAATGTGAGTGAATCTCTACAAATTCCCCATTTTAATCACGTTTTGGGGTGTATAATGTGTCGTACAATTCTGTTATTATATAAATATAAACACTTGTGCATTCATCATATCTGTGATCAAATGTGTATCAAATGTGTACAAATTGTTGTGTGAATTATGTTTAGTTTGGATTTATCATTTTCAGTGCAAGCAATTCATTAGGCCCATCAGCTCCCCGTGGGATACAGGTTGAGTACAGGTGCCTCATTCGATCGGATCTGTTTGATTGAGCCTTGATCTCACGTACATCATCATTCATGTCAAACGATCGGCTCCGTTTGATTGAGCCTTGATCTCACAGTCATCATCATTCATATCATATACTCATCCAATGTGGTTTGTGTTTTGTTATATACATACGTTTGCTCACATGTGGTTATTGCACAACTTTTCAATATTAAATACAACAAGAACTTAATAACAATGTTTTATCAAGGTTCACTCGCCAACTTTTGTTGACCCAAAATATCCCCCGTTTTACACATGATACAGGTGATCCAGTTGAGGCAAGAAACACATAGGAAGGCCTAGAAGAATAAATCAGTCTAAGCTTTAGATTGTTTTGCTTAGTTTTCTTTTCTTTGTAATTGTATGGATTTGATTTGAATATTTAAATTGTAATTTGAATTTAATAAATATGAAACATTTTAGTAAACATCATGAGCTTTGGTGATAACCCAATTATGCCCTGACTCTTATT
The DNA here is from genome assembly GCA_947069175.1 of Scalesia atractyloides. NCBI lineage: Eukaryota > Viridiplantae > Streptophyta > Magnoliopsida > Asterales > Asteraceae > Scalesia > Scalesia atractyloides. The sequence continues at coordinate 64,515,583 of CAMTDV010000007.1, read as the reverse complement.
CCGCTGCGGGTCGGGGTGTGACAGATTGGTATCAGAGCCATGACTATAGGGATATAGGATAGGTTATTAGACCCTTAGAGCCTATACTATAGTTGATTAGAATTTTTAGATTGCTTATGTGTTACACACAAAATTCATGATGTTTATATGCTTTATGTTTATTGTTACATTCAATGTTATGCAAGCATGTTCATAAGTACATATTATTATACAATGCTCATCATGAATCATATCCTCATAACATATCATATCCATGAGAGCACACACCTCACAATTCCCATGATTTTTGCAACGATTTTTTATTTTTTCAAATCACATCAAAGTGAGTCCTCATGACGGGCATGTATTAACTGGAAGGGTACGAGTACCGGTAGTCGGAACGTCCTGTCTAGGCTTGGCATTCGTATAAATCCAAAATAAAGGACCAGTTTGCCTACCTGGGGACTAACGATGAGAGTACGAAGGACCTATTAGGCCAAAGCATGCTATACCAAACGTCGTGTGAACTAACCCCACTTTGAGTTGTCATTGTGTCTATACCTGGACACCCTCCTACCATACATCTCGCAATCATATTTCATGGTTTTCATTCGGGTGATGTGAGTGTTAAACCGCCAATGCCAATGTGAATCCTACTAAGCCAATAGTCATGGGGGCCCACATGACTATACAGGCGATGGTATGGGGGACATTGGAGGCCCAAACATGAGCAAACCCAAGACATCCTATGGATGTAGTTGCATTATTGATGATTATGTTATTTTTATTCTTTTAACGACACATGACACCTAAAAACTTCTTAAACTCACAATCTTCCTATGTATGTTCCTGTAGATGTCGGCTAGGCAACTACGTGGAGGTAGAAAGTCAGGAAGATCAAACGAACGCTTGGCCACCCAAATTGCAAAACAAATGGCCGCAGTGCTTCCTGACATCGTAATTCAAGTCCAACAAGCTCTCACCGCGAATCCCATCAACCCTCCCAATCAAGAAGACCAGAACGTCGACAACCCTCCCTCCAAAAAGTGCTCCTACAAACACTTCAAGTCTTGCGATCCCCCAAAATATGAAGGGACCGAAGGTGTCACTGCACTTCTCCACTGGTTTGAAGAAATGGAGAACACCTTCCTCAATTGCGATTGTCCCGAGGATCGCAAGGTACGTTACGCAACTGGGAGACTGTTTAGGGTAGCCCTTACCTGGTGGAACATAGAAAAGGGTAAGAGAGGAATCGAAGATGCCATGGCCTTAACATGGGAGGAGTTAAGGGAAATCATGACGAGACGCTTCTGTCCAAGCTAATGTCACCTTAGGAGATAGTGCCATAAAGGATCATTAAACACAATCCAATCCCTTATCGAAACACTGGAAGCTAAAAAGAACAAAAGTTCGGAAAGGTAATCCAAACAACATCTAACCTTGACAATGTGACCAAAAGCCAGACCATGATAGTTGTCTCTAGAATATAATGATTCTAACCTAGATACAGGATGGTGACCAAAATCTTGGCTACTGAATCTGCTTCCGAAAAGAACACTACAGACTCCAATTCCCAATTACCTTGCAATGAAAGGAAAAATAAAGGAAATTTTGATATTATTTGATACAAATACAAATAATTCTAAATAAAACACAGAGGGTGAGTAAAAAAAAACAAGAAAAGAAAAATAGAATAAAGATCAAATAATCAAACTTTCTACCTTTCTTAAATAATGACCTGATGGATCAGTTCCACCAATACTGATGATTCTACAGTAGCAGAGAAGTTAGAAGCTCAATGTGGACCAAAAACCTGCCAGGCCCAATGTGGAGTAGATCCCATAGTCTTCTCTATTGTTTTCCTCTGATTATGGCTAGCATAAATGTACATGTTTTGGAGTTAATAAACCAGTATACTTTCATGAATACAAAAAAAAATTGTTGAAGTTACCTGGTCAACAGGATAAAAACCGAAAGCCACAACACTGCTTAGGTTGAGAGGGTGGGCCTGAGGTGTCTGAGTTCCACGTGCCATACATGTGCAATGCTCAACCTGAATTGGTACAATGAAGATGGCTTAAGCCAGTAATCGAGCTCAAGTATGGAAAAATGATTAAAAGTGTAATTTCTGTTTTACCCTTGTTCTTATATCATTAGATTTGTTGCCTAAGAGACAATTAACTTGACGCAAGCACCCTAAAGTATTTTCACATTATTACCTTCTGTTAAATGATCAATTTAAGTTTGAAAATGATAAAAGACCGAATAGAAAATTTGTGGTAACCTTACACCTTCTATTTCATTGTTAAACAATCCAAGATAGATGTACCTAATGCAAAACAATGTAAGGCAAACAAAAGTTTACACCTAATAATTCATATTTTCCAAAATCAGGGTTAATATTAGAAGCTACATTCATCTCAGTCAAATATTTAATATACTTCATATTTTATTTATTATTATCAGCCAATAATATTAAATCCACATTTTATAGATGTTTTTAAGAATATTAATATATTCTTAAAACATACTTGTCACACCCCAACCGATGGTGGAATCATCGGGGCGGACGTAATTAGATTGCTCGAGACTTCATAACACTAAATGTCACAAGTATTTAATAAATAATATTTCATGTCATTGCTAATGGTTCAAGTACATGAATTGGAAAACAAAAATACAACAAATATTGCATGATTAATCTATAAATATGAATTTAATGTTTGGTGCATTTCTAGTCCTTCCTATCAAGTTCATTCGTCGTCATCATCATAAAATTCCTACAATACGTATTAAAGTATAGATCAATACAAAAGTATTGGCGAGCATACAAGTTTGAATACTAGCATAAGTATAAAAGTTTAAACAAATCCATATGGCATAATAGTTAACTTAAATTATCATACAATACTAGCATGCAACTATACGTGTCAACCCAAAGTTTAACGCTAGCGTAATCTTATCGTCGCAACAATAAGACTGTTATGAATGACTTAACATGACCTCATGAATACGAGTTGTGTGTTACTCCTATAGCACAATATATGTTAAGGGAGGCTTGAAACAAGTTAATGACAAAGCATAGTGACGTGCGCGTATATAGACATATTTTTACAATGAATTTTACAAACAAACTCGATTTTAATATTTATAAAAATGATTTATACCTTAACATTAAACACACACAAAAGGACAAGTGCACCCTATCGTATATGTAGTAAAGTATGGGTAAGAACCAGATGTCGACCCATGGATGCGGGCATGCGCTTATGTACTAAACCGTCGTCATTTATCTACCAGTAAAAAGACATGTGAAAGAGTTTTTACTAAAATTTTCTAAAAATATAATTTAAAACATATAAGACTCCAGATACAAAAATATAATTTCTTTTTCTTTTGTCTTGTTTTATAAACAACCTAAGCATGTTAACTAACGTGATTGTCGAAGTCTCACGTTAATTTAATCCAAATACTACTAAAATATAGCGGTAAGTGGTTATTGAACACCGGGAGTTTGTGGAATATGTGCTATCTAAAGTTTGTAATACTTTCACTAATTTACCTAAATTGTAAGAACTTAAATTCAGAATTTTTAGATTGTGATTTTAGATTTTAACTAATAGCAAATCAAGTTGGTTATTTAATTGATTAAAAGAGAGTGACCATCTCAAGTTTCTGGTTTAAATTAACGCATGTGTTTCAAATTCAACTAGAAAGAGTCACATAGACATGACTCGTGTTTGATTACTTGTTTGTGATAAAAGGGAACTAAGTACTCGGATTATTACAATGCGAGGTTGTTACCCGATAACCAATTGACTAATATCCAACCCGTAAACCTCCTCGTGATATCTCGATTGTCAATGACACCAAGAACGTACGATTAAGGAAATTGTTAGAACTTTTGAGACCGTTGGTGCTTGATTATTCAATAGTTTGAGCTAGTTTGTAATGGTTAGACAAAGTTAAAGGGTCAAAAGTGTAATTGTGTGAAACTTGTTGATGGCGGCGTATTTACTAACCCAGCATATTTATTAAATACGCTGGGTAGTAATTTTGTATAAATATGATGATCAATGCATGTATGTCCAAGTTTCTTGGACAGATTTTGGTGATCTCTTGTGTTATGATTTTTGCTATTGTGCTTTCATCCGAATATCCAGGTGCTGTTATTGATTACATGTTATTGAGATTTCATATACAACACTAGTTGTTTGATTCAAACAAGATTCTTCATCTTCTTTGCTTGGTTTTTCTTAGTATTTGCACATTCAAACAACTAATCCATAGTTGTTTAGATGAAAACAATCAACCACTGTGATCCGAATCTGTTTTGGGACTCACAATTTGGTATCAGAGCCTTTGTGCTCTTGATTGTTGAGTTTTTGTTAAGATTTGTCAAGTTTTTGAAGGTTTTACAAAAGTTCTCAAAGTTTCATGGTTTTTCAAATTTTTGGGATTAAAATGGCTTGATCTAGTGCGTTTAATCTTTGGGTTGTTGTTTATTAGTAGTTTGGTAAACATTTTGGTCATTTAGCTGCAAAGAAACATGAATTTTGGGTCGTTTTTGGGTGATTAGAGGGTTTTTGTTCGTACTAAAACCCTTATGGGCGTATTTAATGTTGAAGCTAGCGTAGATATATTTGAAGTTGGCGTATTTATTTTGAATCTAGCGTATTTAACTTGAATTTAGCGTAGTTAACAACTACGCTGGTTCTTAAATCAGAGGAGTTATAAAATTGGCAGCGTAATTGTCCAGCGAATTTACTCGAAGGCGACTTCGAAATCAGGGATACTAATCCTCAGCGATTTTATCATGGTGTTCAGCGAAATTAACTAAACCTTTGCTTGTTTTCAAATATCCAGCGGATTTAGCTTTTTGCAGGACAAAAGCGCCAATCCCATCAGCGTAATTGTTTCCAAGTGCAGCGTAATTAATCTCTGGTCCAGCGTATTTACCTTCTAGCGAGCGTAATTGTTCTCTGATTCAGTAAACTCAGCGTAATTGATCATCTTTCATCCATCATGTCTCTCAATCAACTCAATCCGATTGCTCAAGCCGAACTAGAAACTGGAACCGCTACAAGGCCACCAAAGTTGAAAGACTCGGAAGATTTCAGCAGCTGGAAAAACAGGATCAAGTCCTTTTTTTAGTATACCGATTATACTCAATGGATGTCAGTCACTGTGGGTCCGCATGTTCCCATGATAATACGTGACGACATTCGTACTATCAATGAAGATCCTTCAACATTCACAGATGAAGATAGGACACTCATTCAACGTGACAGGAGGGCTCACGCTGCTCTCACTATGGCTTTTTGTAGCACCCTGTAAAATCGTGTCCAATAGTATAGTGACACGTGTTGTATTTTTAATATAGTCTATTAAAGATCAATAAGGACTAAAGGCATCAACATGCTCAAGTTGAGCCTCTGAGTGACGAACCGATGTCAACATGCATAAATAATAGCCTTTGAGTGACTGATATATCAACATGCTTAAATCATTAGCCTTTGAGTGACTGATACGTCAACATGCTTGAAACTTGGCCTCTGAGTGACTGATATGTCAACATGCCCAGCCTCTGAGTGACATCGGAACCAACATGCTTGTAATAAGCCTCTGAGTGATCCTTTGTGAAGTCCTAACTCTCATACGTGCTATTTGTTGGACGAGAGGGTTCAATTTTGTAAATATGTGAAAGTTGGATAATGGAGGGATTAAAAGTGTCAACATGTTAATTTATACCTCTGAGTGACCTTTTAACAAACCGAGAGCTCAACAATGTCCGGGCATAGTCCCGGGTATGCCAAGTATTGGCTACGGAGGGCTAAAAGTGCTAAAAAGGTGTTTTAGAAGGCCTTTAGAGGCTTTATATAGTCCAGGGGTTAAAAGTGTCAAACTTTGGAAATGGCCATGGGGCGGTCGCGGGCCGCGAGAGACATGGCATGTGTCTATCGCGCCCTGCGAGACAGGCTCTGCTGTAGAAAATTGTTTGGAGGTCAAGCAAAACTCCAAAACCATTCAATTCAAAACCATGGCTTCTCTAAACTGCTATGCCACGTTTTGGGACACTTGTAAGCTTCTTCTTACTCCCCTAAACACCTGACTTCACCTCTTTTGAGTTCTCTAACTATAAATAGGTGTTCAAGTGTTCATTCCAACTTGCACATTTCTTAAACATAACTCTTCTCCCTCCTCTGGAAGTTCCTAACTGAAAGGAGCATCCAACTTAGTTCTCTTGCATTGTAGGAACCTCTTGTAAGTGTTCCTTACTCTTGCATTTTTGTTTATAGGCTTCTATAGCAAAAAGTCAAGCGTTTTACGGCAATCACTTTGACTTTCAGTTAAGACCATTATCCATTGTTCGAAATGAACATGGCTAAGTGATCGTAATAAGGTAGGTGTTAATCCCTATAAAGGGCACCTTCTGAAGATCACGTTTGCTAGACAAATTGACGAGTCAAAGTTATGTTATTAAAAAGTCAAACAGGCCATTTTTTAGAAAAATCATAAATTGATCTTATATATGTTATGAAACATGTTTTGACACTTAAAAAAGTTGGTAATAATTATTAGAACATGTAAGAGCATGTTTGGCTCGTCAATTTCAGTTCTAGGGTCGGTTCGCAACCGAAAGTCGTGAAGTTTGACTTCTGCTTTGACTTTCGATTCTGACCCGATTTAGATTAGTTACCTACTGATCTAAAGTTGTCTTATGATCATAATATAATGTAGCATAACCCTCTGAGGTTATATTACATGATCATAATCAGAATCTAAGTTTATGCACAAGTTCCATAATTATGCCATTTTTGTACTAAAATGCCCTTTTTGAACAAAACAAGGTTTTAATGATAATAAACTTGAAATTGAGTTTCCTACTGATGTAATGTTATAAGTAGGATTATTTGAGATGTTAAACCAAGTTTTAAACTGAGTTCCCAAGCAGGTCTTTAAACTATGTCGATAAATGACGGTTTTAGTCCTTGTGACTCATAAAATGGTTTTAATCAATATTTTCAAGGTAAATCATTTACCTACTGATATGTTATATTTAATAACATTTTTTAAACATTTTAAGTCTGACCCTAAGGTCAGTTTTCATTAAACATCGCTTAACAACGTCATCTTACGACATAAGCGCCATTTCGGCGCATAGTATGGTTTTAAACCATATTATTGAGCAAAACTTGATACCTAATGATTTCAAAACTTATTTTAAATACAGTAGGTACATGTTATAAACTCAGAATCCCAAATAATTTATAAACTATGTGTAAAATGACCAAAATGCCCCTTTGGTGCATAGTTTGGACATAAAAGATAATTTACACATATAATTTACTAATATTATGCATAAATAAAGTATTTTTCCAGAATACTTATAATTATAACATTAAATTATATTCAAGTTCTTTTTATATGGTATGAAATTACCAAAATGCCCTTATGAGGCATAGTTTCGTTTTAAAACCTTAATGGGCATATAAGTTCATATCCTACTGATATTTTAACTTATTTAAAGTATAATGGCATATAGAATTTGTCCATCACTTATCGGTTGCCCAATATCGCTATTATGCGCACAGTTACGTATATGTAACTATTTTACGGAATTTAACTGTAATGGGTTTAACCTTGTCATTTAGCCACAAAATCCAGAATGTTTATAGTTTACCCTTATTATTCAAGTCAAGTACTTGTCGGGTTTAAACTACATTCTATCCGATCATCGTTTAATCAAGCGTTATACGTAATGATCATGTACACTATTCAGTTTATAAGACCGTTAGTATTTAATTGGCTAGCTTATGCCATAATCCAGACTAGAGCTTGCCGGTAAATGCTATCTGCACTTGGTACTTTTATATACGGCTGAGTTATTTAAAAATAAAAGAAGAAGACTAGCTCAGGTAAATATTCTCGACTTATTTTCCCTATACGGGCTTGGGATACGGTAAATTATTACCGTTTGGTCCATTGCAAGGTCAACTTTCCCAAGTTAATAAAAGATTTTGGTGCCGTTTGCACTTAGAACCATTTTCTTAATGTTTCCAAAATGAGTCAGTTGGGTGTATTTACCAGCGTAAGCTGACGTATCTTCCAAAGGCTAATCTGCAGGTATAATACGAAATAGGCCGGAAGCTGCTCGGTAGAGAATAAGAGGATCTTGCAAATCCTTAGATCTGCCTAAAGTCTGTTTTGTATTCTTTCTTGTACATTTTACGATCCGCCTGTGGATCTTCTATTACAAGCCTGTATATTATTTTAGATTTCGAACATTTCGGTTTGTAATAGTAATTTTACTCCAAGACTTCCGATGTGCTATGTTTAATTGACAATGATGTTATCAACTTACATCACGATACTCCTCACCCGGGCCCACTGGTATTTGGATTTCAGGGTTGGAAATCCGGGGTGTGACACTCTGTCAAAGGATGATAACAATCTGTTTGAAGAATACACCTTGGCACATGAACTATGGTTGGCTCTAATCGATCATTATGAAGGCAATGAGAAACTCAGGGAGAACAAACGAGACATGGTGCAGAAAGAATATCATATGTTTGGAAGTATTCGTGGGGAAAGCTTGTCCGACCACATAAGCAGATTTCTGGGGGTGTTGACCAAGATGAAGAAGGTGGGAAACCCAGTTGCAAATTATGCATCGATCAAGAAGTTGCTAGATTCTCTACCAAAAGAATGGAGTCTTCAATGCATGATGATTAAGAGAACTTTCATCACCAGCACAACTCCAGTTACTCTCTCAGAATTGATTAGCACTTTAAAAGCCTTTGAAATGGACATCGTGAAACGAGAGATGAATCAAACTGGATATTCTAAGAGGACGTCTCAGCAAGCTGCTGCAACCTCGGTCCCCAAGAATATGGCATTTCTTGCTCCTGTCACCTCATGTGGATCAAATCCCCAAAGTGCTGTCGAATCCTATTCAAATGCTTCCGCAAACTCTGTGAAGGCCTCGTCATCTTCTGAGAAGACCACCGTGGCCAGCGACACTCAAGCACTTAAGATTTCCACAGAACATGTAGCTCTTTTTAATACTTTCTTAAGTAGCTATGAGGCGCTTACGTCAGGAGAGTTGAAGAGAGAATTCCTAACAGGAAAGGACATGTAGCAAGTAGATCCAGACGACATGGGGGAGATGGATCTGAAGTGGCAGATGGCAATGATCACTCTACGGTTGAAGAAATTCCAAGATAAAACAGGAAAGATGGTGGCTCTTGGAAAAGCTGGATTTGACAAACCCAATCTTAGATGTTATAACTGCAAAGGCTTGGGCCACTTCAAAAGAGAGTGTCCGTTGCTGAAGAACGAGAATACCGAAATCAACCAGACAAAGAAGCCGATTACCATTGAAGGAAATAATAATGCTGCTGAAAATAATCATAAGGCTTTAGTGGTGGAAGATTATGATTGGTCGGAGGAGATAGCTGAGGCAAAAGTTGAAGTAAACAAGGCCTTCATGGCAAACATTACCACTGTCTCTGCCACGTCTGCTTCAAATGGTGTTGAAAAACAAACCTCCAAGATTCCAAAAGATGACACTGGTTTGAAAAGCATCATCTCTCCTGCCTCAGAGAAGAGACAATAGAAAGCTGAAATGAATGAGTCGAAGCCTGCCGTTCAAGAAGTCATCAGTACCAGCAAGAATGCAGCAGTTGGAACATCCTCTACCGCCATGAAATCAGAAGCCGAAGATAAGGATTTGAATAAAATTCAGAAATGGCTTCGGATGCTCATGGAGTATATCTGGCACGTTGACAGCGGTTGCTCCAGGCACATGACCGGGCTAAAGGATCTGCTTACCAACTTTCGAGTTATTGATGGTGACTTTGTATCCTTTGCCGGAGACGAAAAGGAAGGAAAAATCGTCGGAATGGGTGACGTCGTATCAGAAGCACTCACTTTGGAGAATGTGAACTATGTTCCAGAATTGTGTTACAATCTTATGAGTGTTTCACAAGTCTATGACAAAGGAATCGCGGTGCTGTCCAATGACATGGAGTGCTTATTCATCAAACCCGGTTACTCCGTCCCAAAAGAGATGATCATGCTTAGAGCTCCCCGTTAAAATAACACCTACGTGCTAAATATGAAGAATGCCAAATCAAATGAGCCAATGACATGTCTTATGTCAAAATCATCTGAATCGGAATCACTGTTGAGGCACAGGCGTTTGGAGCATGTGAATTTTAAGAACATAAATAAACTTTCTAAATTAAATCTAGTAAGCGGTTTACCTATGAAAGATTTTCCTTTTTCAGAAAAGTGCATCGCATGTGCCCAAGGAAAGCAGCATAAAAAGCCTCATAAGTCCAAAGCAGTGAATACGATATCTGCTCCTCTGCAATTACTTCACATGGATCTTTTTGGCCCAATTAGCATTAAAAGTTTAGCTAAAAGATCTTATTGTTTGGTGATTACAGATGATTTCTCACGGTTTTCATGGGTATTCTTTCTTGAAGCCAAAAGCGAAACGGCATCCATTCTGAAGAGCTTCATTCCCATGATTGAAAACGTGATCAAGCTGAAAGTCAACTCCATCAGAAGCGACAATGGAACTGAATTTGAAAATCATACGTTTGTCTCCTTCTGTGAAGACAAGGGAATTCGCCTCCAATACAGCGCTGCCAGGACTCCTCAGCAAAACGGGGTAGCAGAACGCAAAAACAGAACTCTCATCGAAGCTGCAAGAACTATGCTTGTCGACTCTAAGCTTCCCATAATCTTCTGGGCTGAAGCGGTCAACACAACATGCTATGTTTTGAATCGTGTTCTTATCGTCAAACCTCACAGAAAGACAGCCTATGAACTACTTTTCAAAAGGAAGCCTCTGATAGATTTCTTCAAACCGTTCGGGTGTTCATGCACACTTCTCAACACTGAAGACAATCTCATCAAGTTTGAAGCAGTCGGTGACATGTGCTACTTCATGGGCTATTCATCTTCTCAAAAGGCATAACGAGTCTACAAAAACGGACCAAGATGGTGATTGAATCATACTACGTTGATTTTCAAGAAGGAAAATTCACTAACACTGGAAGCGCTCCGAACTGGTTTTATGACGTGGATATTATATTCAACACTTTCAGCATCAATGAACCCATCACTGAATCCGAACCTGCAGAATCCACTCCGTTGGAACCTTTGTTTGATGCCTCAGACATTGGTTTTACTCCTTTTACAACCCGTTTTCTCCCCTGCCTCTTCCTCTCATACTCTTCCGGTGTTCGAAGTAAATGGTGACACATCTGCTGAGAATGCATCTACACATGATGATTCTTCTTCACAGCAGGCTGTGGATGAACCACCTAAAGAAGACGAAACTCCAATCATCTACGTCGATGAACACTTTTCTAATCTGCCTCAACAAGTTGAAACTCACACCAACGCAGGGTACAAGACCAATCGAAACCATCCAATTGAAAATGTCATCGGTTCTATTGAAGATGGAGTTCGAACACGTGGTCAAACACATACCATCAACACAGGACTGTATGCAGCCTTTCTTTCGCAGTCTGTCCCAAGGGATATCAAAGAAGCTATTCAAGATTCAAGTTGGGTACAAGCTATGAAGGAAGAATTGGCACAATTTCGGAAACTTAAAGTTTGGGAACTCGTTGACCTACCAGACAGAAAGTATCCATTTGGTACCAAGTGGGTGTTTCGTAACAAGATGGATGATCGTGGTGTAGTTATCAAGAATAAGGCTAGATTAGTGGTTCAATGGTTTCGAGAAGAAGAGGGGATTGACTACGAGGAAGTTTTTGCACCTGTTGCACGGTTAGAAGCCATCAAAATCTTCTTAGCCTATGCTTCGTTTAAAAACTTTAAGGTGTTTTAAATGGATGTAAAGAGTGCTTTTCTGTATGGGAAAGTGAAAGAAGAAGTTTATGTTTGTCAACCTCCAGGTTTTGAAGATCCTCATTCTCCCACGAAATACTGCAAGCTTGACAAAGCTCTCTATGGTCTTCACCAAGCTCCTAGAGCATGGTACGAGACTTTGTCAACATATCTTCTGGAGTGTGGATACTCAAGAGGCAAAATTGACATGACTCTCTTCACAAAAATAATTGGAGAAGATGTGATGTTGGTTCAAATCTACGTAGACGATATCATTTTTGGGTCGACAGATGAAGCCCTTTGCAGAGAATTCGAGAAGGTGATGAAAGCGAAGTTCGAGATGAGTATGATGGGAGAACTCACGTTTTTCTTAGGACTAGAAGTGAAGCAACGAAAGAATGGTATTCTCATTCATTAGGCTAAGTATATCAGAGATATTCTTTCCAAATACAGCATGAATGACTGCAAATCCGCAAGCACTCCTTTTGCTGCTCAGACGGAACTCACTTCAGATCTTCAAGGAAAGCCAGTGAACAAATCTCTCTATCGCTCAATGATTGGCTCGTTATTGTATCTAACCGCTAGTAGGCCTGACATAATGTGGGTTGTCTGTCTCTGTGCCCGCTTTCAGACGAATCCCAAAGAATCGCATGATGCTGCCGTCAAGAGAATCTTTCGCTATCTCAAAGGAACTCCAAAGCTTGGTTTTTGGTATCCTAAAGATAGTAATTTTGATCTAATAGCTTACTCTGACAGTGATCATGCAGGTTGCAAAGTAGACAGAAAATCTGTCTCCGGAGGCTGCCAATTCTTGGGAAATCGTCTTATTTCGTGGCAGAGCAAAAAGCAGACAACAGTCTCTACATCTACCGCTCAGGCTGATACACGGCAGCTTACAGTTGCTGTTCACAAGTCCTTTGGATACAGAATCAGTTGTTGGATTATGGGATCAACACTCTAGAACGAAACACATCGAAATTCGCATTCATGCGATTAGGGATGCGTACGAGAAAGGATACACTAGTGGTGCCAGTGGATTTAGTGCAACAAAAAGCTGATATATTTACGAAAGCCTTCGATAAAGCTCGATTCAACCAGTTGGTAACCTGGTTGGAAATGGTGAACTTCCTTGAGTGGAACTGACTTTTGGTTTAAAAAAATTATAACAATAATAATAATGGTTTTCATAATAAATAACAATCTCATAAAATGTGCCCAGCAAAAAGATTTTCTGCAAAGTTAAAATTTCTTTTCAAGCAATGGATTCTCGAAAATAAAATTTTAAGGGGGGATGCAAAGTTAAAATTTCTTTTCAAGCAATGGATTCTCGAAAATAAAATTTTAAGGGGGGAAGTTTTCTAGAAAATATTGTTGAGAATCTCTTCTTTGGCACCTACACGAGAAATGATAGAAAAACTGCTAACACTTTTGTTCTGATCTTAAAACAGAAAAAGATTAAGGCCTCAAGCAACGACGTGTCGGTAGATTCAGCAATACCTTGAAGTAAACTGCGAAACGGAGATAAACTCTAATGATCACACAAGAATTCTGAATACCCACAATGTTGTGCAACTTGCGGGTAACACGTTGCGGCGTATGGCATAATGGTCTTAAATCTTGCGTTGATAGATTACCAAAGTCTGAGATTTCGGGTCTTTATATTGGCTAATCATTCAGGGATATCATAGTTGCTCTTCTGCTGCATCCAGATATATGCCGACCTAGACACAGCTATGATATCTTTTCTAAAAGAGCCTATGCGGCCAAAACCCTACACAAATGAATCTCTCATTGAGAATCATTCAAGTGCTTAATTCGTACCGCATCTGATATCTGTCATAGCCCTTGTTAGACTTTGGTCTCTCTGCTGTACGGAAGTACTGACCTGAACACCAACTGTCTAAAGTTGAAATTTTAAAAACGAATGAAGTCAGTATACTCACCTGTTATGAAGGTTTTTTTGCGCATACCTTGATCGCGAGGGTATATCCTGATGTGGGACTCACGGACACAACATTCTGACTGTTTCAGCATGAGTGGGGGAACATGGAATTTCTTGTCAATATTACTGCAACATGATAAAAAGGCTCTCCGATCGCATGTTGAAAGATAGGTGGATGGATTTAAAAGGACATGCATACTGACAGTTTTTCTTGTGCCTTAATCATTTTATATATCCAATTTTTATCTCAAACAAACGAAGTGCTACCAGTATGATCTTTTGCAGGAATGTCACAGGATTCAAGTCAGTTAGCATAAACTTTGTGTGAAAAAGGAGGCTTCTGGACTCAAAAACAACTTTCAGGATCCATATTGCAATTTTTCTTTTCTCTTAAGTTTAATTTTAAAATTCTTGCACTATTTTTTATCAAAAAGGGGCACGTTTTTTGAGAAAAGTTAAAATTTTCGAGCGTATTTGTTTCTAAGTTTTCTTAAAGATGAAGATATCTTACAAACATCTCAATGCGACGCATTTAATGTTCCAACGTATTTAATAAATACGCTGGAAGGTAATCATGTATATATATAATTCAATTTCGTTTTTGTGCAACCTTTTTCAAATTCATCTTCATCTTCTTCTTATCACTAGCAAAACCCACATCCATTTTCAATTTTCTCTTAAGTGAATCTGAAAGAATCGACATCGGTATGGTTTCGATTTTCAAATGTGCTTTTTTCTATGTTTGTCTATGTTTAAATTATTGATTTCAGTCACTGATGTGTGTATATAGTTTCATTTGAATCTGGTTTTCCGGTTTTAAGGGGTTTATCAAGAAATATTTGAAGTCAGCGTATTTATTATGAATGCAGCGTAGATAATTTTGAATGTGGCGTAATTATCACAAACCTGAGCCAGCGGATTTAAGTCTTGAACGCGAGTTCAAGCAACCGGCGTAATTGACAATTACGCCGGTGTTCTAGCATAGATAATCATCTTCGCTGAACTCATTCTCGTGTCAAAGTTTAAATCCGCTAGCCGTGTGTAGCGTAAATAATACTTAATCTGTGTAGGTGTGTCTAAGTCTCTTGCTTAGTCTTGTGTCCGGCGAACTTAGCTGTTTTGCCTAGCGTAATTATTAGCGGATTTATCAGTTTCTTTTGTATATTTCTTTATATTATTATTATTATATATTTATATATACTTATACTTATATATATATATATATATATATACTTATACTTATATATATATATATATATATATATATATATAATATATATTTCTATGAACATAAATCTAACTTAGCTTGTTTTCGATTTCAGAAATGGTGAAGGAGATTATCTGGGATAAAACTCGAAAGCACAATCAGCCATGCAAGCTGGTCCCACCTCCAATTGATTTTGAAGATGTAGCAGAGTGGATAAATTCAAGTAGGATCAGCTACGCTGTACAAACCGATCCGATCATCTACAGCATCCATATCGAAGAGTTTTGGAAGACAGCCAAAGTGTCGACCGTAAACGAAATTAAAAGAATCACAGCTACAGTCAGAAATAAGAAGATCGTAGTTACAGAGGAGAACATACGCAGAGTCCTCAGTCTTGGAGACAAGAACAGTGATTTGCTCAGAATGAAGAAGGACGACATTCTAGATGGGTACAAAGGGATGAGGTATATTGGAGACTTCAGAGAGAAAAATGAGATCAAAAGAAAGGGGCTTACCAAGGACTGTAGATTCATTCTTCATGTATTCGCTATGAACTTGGCACATAGGAAAGGAGGATATGACGGGTTGAACTTGGAATGGTCGGCTGCTATGCTTAGCCTCTGCACGAAGCAGTCATTCAATATCTCTGGTCTCATTTTTTTACTGCATGGTTGATAATGCTAATTCCTCCACATGGGCCATGTACCCTCGTTTTGTTCAGCTCCTCATCAATGATCAACATCCAAATCTTCCTCATGACGGCGACCTATAAAAGTTCGAGCTGCCAACAGGGCGTCAGATTACCGAGCTAAAAACTGAGGAATGGGTGCTGCTACATCAGTGGATGTATAGGGAGGAAAGATACCCTGTCATAAAAGCAGCATATGAGAAATACAGAGAACGGGTCAAGAAAAAGAGACAAGGAGATGGTGATGAGGAAGTGGAGGAGGAAGAAGAGGAAACCGAGCAGCTGGTTAGAAAGAATAAAGGAAAGAAAATCATGAAGGAAGGGGACTCCTCGAAGAAACGGAAAGATAGTGCTCCTCAAGAACGATTGATGGAAAGCAATTTTAGGGCTGGAGGCACCAGAGAACATCGCGAGCATATAGAGGATCTTCGTGCGATTCATGATGCCGAAGAAAGAGAGAAGAGAGAAACTAGAAGAAAGAGACGTCATATGACAGAATCCGAAACACCGTGACGGTCACCACCGAGCAAGAGCAGTTAGACAGTTTGTAGATCAGTTGATTGTCGATCTGGAAGCCCAAAGTCTCTCTCCCCCGCAGAAGCGTAAGAAAACTGGGGAATGACCTTCGACAGAGGAACAACCAAGACAAATGCCGCAATAAGCTCCTCGACGACCTCGTCCATTTCAGGATTTGTACGATAAGCTAGCAAAAGACATCGGGAAAGGTCCAGCTCAGGAAATCTGTCTATTGAAACATCAAGTAAGCAACACTAACGTTATTCGTGAGAAGCTGAGGGAACAAAGAAAGAAAAACAAAGAGCTTCACGCATACGTCAAAGAACAGACAAGATTTGTGAGATTTCAGCAAGATGGGATGGAAAGATGTATCGTATGATCAGAGAACTTTGCACGAAAGTGGATATACCATCGATGTTCTCATATACTGATATTTTTTATTATGAGAAGTTTAAGACTGAAGAGGAAAGACAAAAAGCTGAGGCTGCAGAAAGGAAGAAAAAGCGCCTAGAATCGGCTTTGAACGTCACTAAGGATGACGAAAGTGAAGAGGAGGAGGTTGACAGAGATGAAATGCCAACGAGATTTGTTGAGTGGGGTTTGGAAGATGATACTATTTATGAAACTGAGGACAGTGACGCAGTAACTCCAATGCATCCTGAATGGTTCAGAAAAGAAAGGGAAAAGCTTCCAGATTTCTATCAGGTGGTTACCATTGAAAAATCTGAAGTCACTGATAGAATAATAAGCTGGAAGTACTGCAATCTCAAAGAGATGTTTATCGTAAAGAGACGAGGTGGTGTTATTCAGCATTTTAAGACCGGAGCTGACATGAAAAGCCTTCCAAGATGGGACATTCGAGAACTGGGGAGGCTAGACCTGATAAACCCGACCAACAGCAGCATCGGAGCTGATTTTGAAAGACTCATTTTAAGAGAATGCAATCGGGGCTTCACAGTTTTCAAGCCGCAACGACCTCGAAGAAGAGTGTCAAAGACGAAAAAAGATCCCATCACAGGAAAAGGGATGGTTACATGGGTAATAGATCCTGCTAAAGTCGAAACAAAAGTCAAAATTCCCCTGAACAGCCTGTCATGCTTACACACTTCAAGAAATGGTTCTACGATGGGAAGACAGGAGAAGCAGTGATCCGATTAGTGTCTAACGAAGATATTCGAATTCTAGACCCGATGGATGTTTTCATGTTCTGCCTCTCCGATCTCAACATTCTCTTTGGTCACAAAATCCACGTTGGAGCCGGAAATGAGTACAGAGAAGAAGGAATGCTATTCCAAAGGGCTGTCGAACGAGCTCGAGACAGGATGATAGAGATGATGGAAATTGTTCTCAGGATTCAGAAGCAGACAGAAAAGGAGGAGGCAAGAAAAAGAAAGAGAAAGCATAAGTCATCATCACAACAAAAATCCTCCTCACCATCTCAAGCTGCATCTCACCATCAAACTCCTGTTTCATCCACATATGAAGCCACTACGGAGTTACAACAATCCTCAAGTGAAGCAATTGTTAATCTAAGCTCTGAAGAAACAATCGAAGCAACCACAGATCGACCTACCATTCAAGCTGCACAAGACAAGGATGAAGGACCCGCCAAAGACCCAGAAGCTCGCAAGCAAGATTGAAGAAACCCAAGCACGCAACAGTCTAGGGGGATATTGTTAGAACTTTTGAGACCGTTGGTGCTTGATTATTCAATAGTTTGAGCTAGTTTGAAATGGTTAGACAAAGTTAAAGGGTCAAAAGTGTAATTGTGAAACTTGTTGATGGCGGCGTATTTACTAACCCAACGTATTTATTAAATAAGATGGGTAGTAATTTTGTATAAATATGATGATCAATGCATGTATGTCCAAGTTTCTTGGACAAATTTTGGTGATCTTCTTGTGTTATGATTTTTGCTTTTGTACTTTCATCCGAATATCCAGGTGCTGTTATTGATTACATGTTATTGGGATTTCATATACAACACTAGTTGTTTGATCCAAACAAGATTCTTCATCTTCTTTGCTTGGTTTTTCTTAGTATTTGCACATTCAAACAACTAATCCATAGTTGTTTGGGTGAAAACAATCAACCATTGTGATCCGAATCTGTTTTGGGACTCACAACAATGATTCAAACATCAATCAACAATTTATTAACAAGAATCCAAACACCATAACAACTACAAATATAGTAAGTTATTATTCTAGAAATGAGAATTCAAAACACAATTGTTCAAACAAACCTTCCACTCAAGATGATCACAAAGAGTTCTAGCCACTCGTGGTCTTGCAATTCATCACACCTTCAATAGTTTTGTTCATAGGAATCAAAAACACCAAAGCAATGTTTAGAAATTGTTTAGAACCCACAAGAACACTCAAAATCACCCCTAAGCTCTGAAAACGGTCCCCAATGATTGGTATATGAAAAGGCTCTTCCCATTCAAGTTAAAATGGGCAGTTACAACTTTTTCGCAGCTCGCCACCATAAGCTACGGTGCCCACCGTAGCTTACGGCAGGCAAAATTCTTCTTACCGTGGTAAGCCACTGTCTTACGGTGCTTCATGAAGGAGGACTCCACCGTACGCTACGACGCCCACCGTAGCTTATGGTGGTCAGCAGATTTTTCCATTTTACCCTTCGTTCATTTCATCTTCAACTAGCCACTTGCAAATCCCCGACAAAGCACATTTAAACTCCATCATTATGCTCTTCTGTACCTATAAAGCCATACACCATAGACATCAAATTGTAACAATTAACCCGTTTAAACGTGGAATAATAATCATTTTAATGCACTTTAGGGTTGTCCAATAGACCACCGTCATTAACTAAGTTGGAAATGCCGCAAAGGCACTTGATCAATCTTCCAATTATAAAGACAATTAGTATCCCTTTCGAGAATCCTAACATGATAATTCTTTGGAAAGTTAACACGATAAACACACTTTAACCACCTAAAATTATTCATTAACGAGCTATTGATATATTTTCATGTGAATCTTTTAAAAATAAGTTAGTCATCCGTTAAGAGTTTTCTAACCTCACTTTATCAAGGAAAGCAGTATCGATAACATAATACAACCACCGAGACAAGCATAAAGTAGATCATATCACAAACTTATCCATTTTGCTAGTCTTAAACATAAATCTACCAAGTTGGCCATTTTAACCAAAAATACTCAGCAAAGATTATGACCCGTGTTAAGAACTCGCAATAATACCATCTAACTCGTTAGAGCCCATACGTGTAAGAAAGCATTCTTGATCAAAATCAGATTTATCTTTTATTGAACCAATACCCATTTCTAGTTTCATGGTGTAAACACATTAACAAGTTAATAGTTTACTAACAAATGATTAATTATGGGGTTTTATCAACTTATCCTAACTAACCATTTATTGATCATCAAAGATAAACAACCTCAATAAAAAATCCAACATCAATGGATCAAGTTTGCCATATGATCATCAAGATTCAAACATGAACAAGTTGCCTGAGCTTCATTCCAACATGATTACAAACTAAATATTGTTCTTAAACAAGTATATAATAGCATTCATAATAATAATACATAAACATCAGCTCAATGCATGCAAATGTGCTTAAAATGCATGTTAAGAACAAGAAAATCAAACCATAAACAAGCAAGAATTTGATGGATAAGCTTCTTGCAACCTTGAGGCTTGAAATCTTCCCAACCAGGAAGCTCTAGGACCTCTGAAATCGCCCAGAAGCTTGGAAAACTACCCAACATCTCGATCAGTAGCGTCTTCTCTATTTTATAGAGAAATTCATATCCGCACGGCCGTGCACTTTATATGCATGCCTGTGCAGTCATCAGCATGACGTCAGCTACAGGTTATGGGTCGACAAGTGGACGTTTGGGCGGCAAAGTCTTCAGATATGCACAGTCGTGCACTTGGGTCGCACGGTCGTGCAAGGTCTCCAGATATTCTGTGATTGATGATCAGCTAGTGCACGGGCGTGCACTTGGGTCGCACGGCCATGCATGCCGAGTAGTCAGCTGCACTGCCTTGTGCACTGCCAGGGCACCCGAGATCATAAGTCGCGCACGATCGTGCGTGAGCTGTAACTTCAACAGTTTTTGCAAAATTCATCTGGAACGTTCGTCAATCCCACTTTTTCTCCAACTTTGTCTATGGCACGCCGTTTTGGACCTGAAAATATAAATGACCGATTAAGTACTTAAACGACAAAGTTTTAGACAAACATGCACAAAACAAGGGCAAAATGGGATTTAAATATGTATATTTTAACGTATATCAAACCTCCCCACACTTGAACTTTTGCTTGTCCTCAAGCAAATTTAAGAACGCGGGTTTCCGAAGAACCCGGACGTGCTGTCAATTGGTTCTGCAAAAAGTCAACATCAAAGATTTCAAACCAAACAAGCTTATGAAAATATAAGCAAAGATAACCAAAAAGCAATGATTCCACTTTCGATCGACTTAACATGCAAATCCTCGCATTTCTCACAATGTTCACACACTCGGTTATATTTATGAGTCATACATTTAATGTGTATGTGTAAAACACTCGATGCCAAGGCGATGAGTGATGCAATGTCATAAGCTTGTCAAAAGATCTAATCTCCACCAACTAGCATGAGAAAAGGACACAAATCAAGAGGTCTTTAAGGGTTGTAATGATAGGCAATGGTTTCGGGTAGGAAAGGGACATTTAAAAGTGGTTAAATGGTTAAAACTCAGCGGTTATTTCTACCAAGCGTAAATGAATTACAACTATATATAAGTAAAGCATAAACGGACGATTTTGACCATATCGAGCTGGTCAACGAAATTGTACTTTTCAGCACCTAAAATTGCTCCGATTTGATCTTCTTTCTTCTGATTTCAGTTGCTATTTTCTGGTTTTTTTTAGTATTTACAAACATTCGCAAGTTATATGATAACCATAACCGAGTTTTAACACAAAGGTTCAACAATAAAAGGCTAACTTGGCTACGTGGGTTAAATGGGTGTAAACGGAAAAACACGGGGAATAGGCTCAACATGGTTTAAACTAATGGAATGATGATGGTTACGGAAAATAAACAACGAAAAAGGCTAACACAAAAGGGGTATCCTAAGTGCCTCTATCACATTCATTCCCTTTTTACATATTCATGATCTTGAAAAGTATACTAATGACAAGTTCTACATTTCATGAAACATCCGGCTCACTCGTATTCTGAACAAAAACAAGCATCTTAAGAATTAAAAGGCTCAAATATGCTCACGCAATTGAAGGAATGGGTATGAATGTAAAGATAAACATGCAAGTCTTTCTTTTTGTTTGCCACACTTTTAGTTATCATTACTTTTAAAAAATCAATTTGACTTGTCGGTTTTGATTGTATCTGATGCTTTCTAAAAAGCACAACTGACCGTTTTTGTATAAAGCTTTTTTTTACGAGGACAAACAAAGTGACGCAAGTGAAACCCCTCCCCACACTTTAATTTCAAATTGTCCCCAATGTGAACCAAAAGTTAGTTTCACAGCTATTAATAGCAAAACTAAAGTGTGAAAAAGGGTGAATAATACTCCCCTCAAGTTGAAGAAGACTTGGATATATCTGGCTTGACCGTCTTTCTTTTCAATTCTGTGTGCGTCTCCATGTACTTGCAAAGCTTGTCAAACTAACCAAAACGCAGGAAACGCAAAAGAGATGAGATAAATAAAGTTTCATCCATTACTTAAAAATTTAATAAAACAAGTAATAATAAAGTGTTTCAAAAAGTTATACATATCCGCGGGGTTTTTAAAGAAAATACTATCAAAATGAAAAACCCCAAAGAAAAATAAAGGAAACTATAAAAATAAATAATGACACCAGCAACTTCAGACTCTACACTCTGTCCTCCCACTAATCCTCCTCATCATCTTGGCGCGCACCCGATGGGCCCGCCTCATCGTGTCCCGGGTTCCCAAATGGGAACTGTGGAGGATCGCCAAAGTAGTTTGGAAGGCGTTGTGCAGCCCTCCGAAGATGTAGGAGAATCCGGTATGCATCTCTTCTCTTATCGTGTTTTGGTTCACCTGCATCTGTTGGAATTGTCGGTAGAACTCTGGGTATGAAGGGATGACAGGTGGCCATTCTTGGTGCGCCTGATACTCCTGGTGGTGTTAGTACTGGTGCTGCTGCTAATGACCCGGTGGTGGTCCTATGAATGCGTCCTCATGAGCATGTGCCTCGTGGACAAGCTCCATTTCGACATCCTCTTGAACCTCGTCCTCTGGTAGCGGTGGTAGTGGGTCCCAGATTTCCCCATATAGGCCCCTCAACCTTGGCCGTTCCCGTGTCTGATGGAGAGGGTAAAACCTGAGTGCTAATGATCATAACTTACGTGTTTTTAGTTAGTTTGTGTGATTATATACGTTGAATGAGATAACTATGAGAATTGGTTGTTTTGCAGATTAAGTGACTAATTCGGGCGTTTTAAGAAGGTTAGAGATGACGCGGAATACCCGTGATGCAGTTACAAAGTAAAAACTACCAACCGGGACTTGTTTGGATCAAGAACTAACGTGAAAACACGAGGAAACTGGAAAGATTAGAAGTCGAAGGGTCTATCGCTACTTAATTGAACGTTGCGGAAGATGATAAAAAGGGAAGAAGACCGCGCCGTAGCTTACGGTCTGCATGCCGTAAGCTACGGTCTGCCTATCCAGTGAAAGTGTGACCAGAATCTAACAACCATAGACTACGGCTTATGACCGTAGCTTACGGTCACATGTATGCTCAGTCCAGAACTTATCAACCGTAGCTTATGGTTACGAACCGTAGCTTACGGTTGAGTTAAACCATTTCAGAAGTTCTTGATCATAGCTTACGGTTGGGAACTGTAGCTTATGATCAGGTGATGAAAATTATCGCAAGAGCAGTTGTGGATGTATATTAGGGTTCACTAAGCCATTTTGGGGACTTATCACTGGTTACGGACGAACACAAGGCTCTAGGGTTCCAAAGTTTGCAACTTTTCACCCTCAACATCACGATCATGGATTCGACGCTAGTGTTTGATGATTGTATGTAGACAATAAGCGGCTAGTTTCTCTTTATGGTTTCCTCGGAATGAAGGATTGATGTAAGTTAGATACATTGCTATGTTTTGATAACCATTTGGATTCGGTGATCTAAGCATTCGATGCTTTACACCAGGGATTTGATTAACTAAGTAATTGATTGCATTTTATTAAATCTTGATTTTTAACCATTCAATTCCCGAGTGTTCTAGAAATTGGGATATATTTGGTAAAGGATTAGGGTTGGTAATTGTGATTGATGCTTGTGTGATAACCTCTATTATTTATTAATCGGAGTACTTAGTCAATGAGCGTCACAAGTGGTTAATTAGATCAACAGTCATTTCCACAAGGTTAGATGAAACGTACAATTGTAATTTACTTATCAATCCAAAATTCGGAGGAACCATTGTTCTTCCTATTGATACAAACTTCAATTTTAGTGTGTCTAGTTAATTAATTAACAAAGTTGATTTCAAGTTTATTTCTTTTAGCATTAATTAGGCAATTCTTTTAGCATTAATTACGCAATACTTGTTAGTACAACACTTTCCACAATACTCCCTTGGTTCGATACCCGACTTATCCTATCTACGTAGTTTATTTCGGTTTTTTATTGACACTAATGACAGTCATCAAATATAAGTGTGGGAATGTGATGGAGAATTACGTGAGATTTCTTTTTTGATGGGTTTAATACAGACTTCAATTAGTTATATAATTTTAGTGTGTTTCGTTCAAATTACGTGAGATTTCTTTTGTTTTTTGTGTGCAGACGCTTTCTTCTTTGTATGCATCTTACTCGGAATTCCGGGCAGTCTTCACCATTAGTGTTTGATCCGGGGATAGAAAGGATGGCTCAGCATTCCCGAGTACTGCACCGTGAAAATCATATTATGCAATCACCAACATCAACAACAAAACCAATGGAGAGTTCAAGTAATTTTGAGAATCAACCAGTCACTCCATTTCCACATAATCAATTCTCACCGACACCCACTCAACCTGCACCAAATACAACTATACCTCCTCAACAACCATCACAACCTCAGTCTGCCACCACACATGTACCACCGATACCACCGCCACCATTTCCTAATCTTAGTAATCTTCCACCTTTTCCCAGTCAAAGTTATACCCAAACTTCTAATATCCAACAACCCTCACCATATGTGTGGATTGTTACTGATGACACTGTTATTCCACCTATTCAGACAGGACAATCTAGCCCTGTCACTGATCTTCCTCCATCAACCCAACCAATGTATTACCCATCTTCACAACAGCAACAACAACACTCTGTAGGAAATTCAGCATTTGAACAATGGAGTGGTGCAGTGGATTCGGGGAATGGCTTTGATGCTTATGAGGAATATAGGGGAAATCAATATGGAGGAAATCAGATGTTAGGTTTGGGAATCCGTGAAAGCTTCAACACGGATTACGTGGTGATGAGGTGAATAATGAAACGTCGGGGTATCCACAATTAGGCAATGCTCCTGTACCAGTCAACCAGCAACCGGTTACTACTAGACCGAATAATGTGCCAATTCCACCAACACCACAACAAGGGCCGATTCCTCATTTACCGCATCAAATTCCGATACCACAGGTTCAAGTTCCACATAGATTACCTCCCAGAAATATGCCTCCGTCGATCAACCAATTTGAAGGTATTCCAAGAAGATTTGATCGGGAACCAGTAAGGGGCGTTGAGAGCCACTTTAAACCGGCTATTGCCAATAACCACTCGCCGGTAGTTATCCCTCAATTACGATGCAGATCATTTGAAGTGAGAGCACAATTAATTCAAAGCCTTCCCAAGTATCATGGGCTAGCCACCAAAGAGCCGTATTTGCATATAGCAGCGTATGATGCCCAATGCAACACCATTGGCGGCCAAGGGTTCACACCGGACGATGTGAAGTTGGTGCTTTTCCAGTTCACACTCGAAGATAAGGCGCATCAATGGTTTCATTTGTTGCCATCCGCTTCAATCTTTACATGGCACGTCATGTAGCAATTATTTATGGATGAGTTCTATACACCGCTACAGACAAATAACGCTCAAAAGGATATTCAAGATCTTCGACAGCACCAGGTGAGCTCTTTCATGAGGCGTTTAACCGATTCAAAATGATGCTTAAGAATTGCCCGCATCATGGGATTCAATTGTGGGAACTGTTGAATGCATTTCATGAGGGTTTATCAGATGAAGATGCGAAGGATCTAAGCTCAACATCAAATGGAACATTTGCTAAAAACTATGAGCAGGTCGATTGGGAGTATTTAGAAAGGAATGCGAGAACATCAAAACGAAAAGCTCAATCTTCAAAAAGTACTCGGCATTCGATTGTAAGAGTGATAGATAATGCACCGGAAGTTAGTGGACAAATGCCATTCTGTGGGCATTGTGGGGATTTAGGGCACATCGCTGATCAGTGCCCGGTATTGTCTCGGGAGTTACAGATGTTAATTATGTGCAAGGAAGTGGAGGAGGTGGCAGAAATTTTAATATGAATTCCAATATCTACCATCCAGGCCTTAGAAATCATCCGAATTTTAGTTATGAGAATGCCAACAATCAAACCAATCCGGGGTTTCAAGGTAATAATCATTCTGGGGGCAGGAACTTCAATCAGCGTCGGTTCCAGCAGAACTTTCAACGAGGGTATCATCTGAATTAGGGTGGAGCAGCTGGATCAACTAATGCTTCTGGGCGCAATGATACCATGGAAATGTTGAAGTCAATTCAGCAAGATCTGCAGAAACGCAATCAGTTGGATGAGGTGCGGGCACAGAAGGATGAAGTACGTGACAAGGCCATCCAATCATTAACATCGCAGAAGGGTCAACTTGCTAATGAACTGAAGGAGTTAAAGCAGAGCAACAGACGCTTGCCAAGTGACACAACAACAAATCCAGCTCATCAGAAAAAAGGTAATCAAATCAATCAGGTAAGTACCCTCTGTAACGGTAAGGTTTATAATAAAGTTCACACCCCACCACAATTTGTTGAAGGTGTGGTGGAGGATCTAGATGAGGATGGTGTGAGTGATGATGTGTCGGAGCCTGCGGTTATTAACATGAATGTCAAACCTAATAGTGATAACCGAGTTACAACTGTTGAACCGACTAAGGCTACGGAAGGGGAACAAATTCTACCTCCCTTTCCCGAAGCCCTGAAGAATCGGTAACAAAAGCATCATTAACAAAAGGGGTCCGCAACCCGAAGAAATTTGGGAAGTTTTTAAACAAGTTAAAATCAATTTACCCTTAATTGATACCATTAAACAGGTTCTGACATATGCTAAATATTTAAAAGATATGTGCGCTCAAAAACGGCAACATAAAGTCCCTAAACAAATTGACTTAACAGAAATGGTTAGTGCTGTTTTGAATGGAGTGCTTCCACCGAAGCTGCAAGATCCTGGAACGCCCTTAATTCCCATTCAAGGGGGAGATTTTAAAATGAACCGGGCATTGCTGGATCTGGGAGCCAGTGTGAGCATTCTTCTGGGAAGCTTGTATGACCAATATGATTTTGGTCCACTGCGTCAAGCCGATACAACTATTGTATTGGCAAATTTGACCCCTAAGCTTCCTCGAGGGATTGTTCGAGATGTTATTGTTAAGGTGGAAGAGTTTTATTTCCCAGAGACTTTTTGGTGCTTGATTATGTCTCATCTGACCAAATCAATCAGCCAAGTGTTATTCTGGGCGGACCTTTCTTAGCCACTACACATGCATTAATCGACTGTCGCACTGGTACGGTCGATATGACATTTGGCAATAGAAAGGTCAGATTAAATGTGTTTTCTAATGTTTCTGACATGTTTCCTAGTGATGAATGTTTCATGGCAGATATTACTGATTGATGCTACCCTCATTTAGAGGAGGAAACGTCCGAGTTATGTTTGTTTTATGATAGGGTGGAGCAGAATCATATGTATGACTTAGAAGAGGAAGTGAGGGCATGGAGGTGCTAGCAAGGCAAGAAAGAAGGCCTCCATGGACTCATCAAGTGGAGAGCCTCCCAGCTGAAATATCATCGGGATTGAAGCCATCTTTGATCAGTCCACCAAAGGTCGAGTTGAAGGAGTTGTCGCAGCATTTGAAATATGCATTCTTGGGGAGGATCAAACTCTTCTAGTCATTATTGCTGCTAATCTAGAACAAGAACAAGAGGAGGCACTACTGAAGGTGCTTAAGACCCATAAAGCAGCGATCGGATGGACTCTCACAGATCTCAGAGGTATAAGTCCCTATATTGTTATGCATAAGATTATAACTGATGCAGATGTGAAGCCTACATGGGATACACAGAGGCGTTTGAATCCCAACATACGGGAAGTGGTGAAGAAAGAAGTTATTAAGTGGTTAGATACCGGGATCATTTACCCAGTTTCTGATAGTGCATGGGTGAGTCCAACCCAAACGGTGCCCAAGAAAGCAGGGATTCAAATCGTTAAAGGCGACAGTGAGCAAATAGCCACTCAGCCGGTAACCTGGTGGCGTGTGTGTATTGATAACAGGAAACTTAATGCTGCCATGTCAAAGGATCACTTTCCTTTGCCTTTCATTGATCAGATAATCAAAAAATTATTCAGGTTAGAAATTTACTGCTTTCTAGATGTCTATTCAGGGTAAAATCAAATTGCCATACACCCCAATCACCAAGAAAAAACTACATTCACATGCTCGTACGGTACTTTCGCATTTCGGCGAATGCCGTTTGGGCTGTGTAATGCCCTGGCCACCTTCCAAAGGTGCATGATGAGTATCTTCTCAGATATGGTCGGGGATGCCTTAGAAATTTTTATGGATGATTTTTCCGTGTTTGGTTCATTATTTGATACATGCTTAAACGAATTATCTAAGGTGTTGGAACGGTGTGTCTAGACGAATTTAGTGCTTAGTTGGGAAAAGAGCCATTTTATGGTTCAAGAAGGCAATGTTCTAGGCCATGTAGTGTCTAGCAAAGGGATTGAAGTTGATAGGGCTAAAATCAAAGTAATTTCTACATTACCACCTCCTACAAATGTTAAAGGCGTCCGTTCCTTCATAGGACACACCGGGTTTTACCGTAGGTTCATAAAGGGTTTTAGTGTCATCACCAAACCATTGTGTAATCTACTTTTAAAAGATGTTCCTTTTGAATTTAATGAAGAATGTGTTCAAGCTTTTAATGTATTAAAGGAACAGTTGGTACAAGCCCCGATCTTGCAATCACCCGATTGGACAAAACCTTTTGAAATAATGTGTGATGCAAGTGATTTTGCTATCGGGGCTGTACTAGGGCAGTGAGTAGATAAGAAACCGGTTGTTATCTACTATGCAAGCAAAACTCTCTCCGATGCTTAACTTAATTACACTACAAAGAGTTGCTCGCAGTTGTCTATGCATTAGACAAATTCCGGTCATACATCAGGGGTAGTAAAGTAATCTGTGCTCAGATCATAGTGCAGTGAAATATTTGATGGAAAAGAAGGATGTGAAACCAAGGTTGATTCGATGGATCCTTTTACTGCAAGAATTTGATCTTGAGATTCGAGATAAAAAAGGGTGTGAGAATGTGGTTGATGACCATTTGTCACGACTACCGCCTAGAGTTGAGGATGTCACACCTGAGATTAACGAGCAGTTCCCGGATAAATTCATTATGTCTGTTAATACTGAATCATGGTATGCTAATTTTGCTAATTATCTTGTTTCAGGTACAATGCAGGAAGCATGGAATAAAAGGAGGAAGCAACAATTTTTGGCACAGGTGAAGAACTACATTTGGGATGAACCGGATTTGTTCCGGATAGGTGCTGATCAAATTATCCGAAGATATATTCCAGAGTCGGAATTTTTGGAAATGTTACTCACACCCATTCATTGGCATGTGGTGGCCATTTAGCAGACAAAAGACGGGTCATAAAGTCATCGAATGTGGCCTTTACTAGCCAACGTTATTTAAAGACGCATTTGCTTTCGCTAAACATTGCACCAATTGTCAAAAGATGGGCGAGATTTCTAAACGGGATGAAATGCCAATGCAGCCAATTTTGTTTGTAGACATTTTTGACATGTGGGGAATCGATTTCATGGGACCTTTCCCCAATTCAAATGGTCAGTTATATATCTTGGTAGCGGTTGATTACGTTTAAAAATGGGTTAAAGCAATCGCCACCAAGACCAATGATCATACTGTGGTTTGTAAGTTTGTTCAGGCACATATTTTTTCACATTTTGGGATCCCACGTGTGATCATTAGTGATGGGGGATCTCATTTTAAAAATTTCAATGTGATTCTTAAGCGGTATAGCGTTGACCATCGCATTGCTACACCATATCATCCACAGACAAGTGGACAGGTGGAAGTGTTAAACAGGCAGATCAAGGAAATTTTACAAAAGACGATGCGAATTGACCGTCAGGATTGGTCATCTAAACTGAATGATGCTTTATGGGCTTACCGCACAGCTTATAAAACTCCTATTGGCACTACACTTACCGATTAATGTATGGGAAAGGTTGTCATTTACCCATGGAAATCGCTCATCGTGCATTATGGGCTGTTAAACAGGTCAACACTGACTATTCTAAAGCAGGTGCCCACAGGTTGCTAAAGTTGAGTGAGCTTGAGGAGTTGCGCAATGAGGCGTATGACACGGCAGCCGCTTATAAGGATATGTTGAAGGCGGTGCATGACGCGAAGTTGCGGCGTTAAGTCTTTGTCGTAGGTCAAAAGGTATGGTTATTTAACTCACGTCTTAAATTATTCCTAGGTAAATTGAAAAGAAAATGGGATTATATGCGTGGGAAAGTTTGGAGATGTGGAAATCGAAGACCCAAAGGACCAATGGAGGCACGTTGTGAATGGACACCATTTGAAACCGTACTTGGATGCTGATGATCTGAATGTGACATCTATGGATAAGGTGAACTTTCTTGCAAGTTCACGAGCATACACAACCTCTTTGGGGTTGTGCGATGTCCGGCTGAAGACGTAAAATTAGCGCTACCAGGAGGCTACCCGGAATGTGGTACGTATTTCCTTTGTTATTGATTGGTGTTTTCATGTTCTAGTGTCTTTTGTCATAATGGTTTGAATAGGTTGTTGGTCACCACCCCTAGTGCATTGTGCAAGTGTGGGAACGTGTTTGCTGTGCAGGTACATAAGTGAATTAGTTATGTGTCGCGGTCGACACGAAGTTTCATAGGGGGTGGCGCGGGTGTGTAAATGAATACTATTGCATAGTGTTGCCATAAACCTAAACGAATGTTTGGCTTATTCAAAAAAAATATTTTTGGTAAAGCTGACCGTATCCTACGGTTAAAAAACCGTAGGCTACGGTCAAGGGGTGAAAAGAGGCCAGCAACTCCCAATCATAACGTACAGTTAATACCGTAGGCTACGGTTCAAAGGCAGTCAATCAGAACTAAGGGACCATAAACTACGGTCCTGACCGTAGCTTACGGTCGAGTTCATTTATGTTTTTCTTGGGTCGGGTCTCGCAAGTTGTAACTGAATAATTCACTAAACTTGATGAGTAAACGAATTAGATCCAGAATCCTTCATCATATACCATATTACATCACCTCTTTTCACCACAAAATCGTTATCATCATCATCTTCTTCTCCAATACACCCAAAACTTCCATAGCTTCATCCATCTTCCATTTTCTTGTTACTCAACCAAATCGTCTGATTCAAGAGCCCGCCTTGCTTAGAATTTCGAAAGGAACATAATTACCATCTCAGTTCCTTCTGAAAATTACCAGATTGTTGTGAATCAGGCCGTCAACAAAGGACCCTAGAATTCAAATTTGGGGTTTTTTACTCAAACTTTAATTCAAGCGAATTGAGCCTTGTCTAAGCACCCTAAGCAATAAAGGTATGATTTTTATCTCCAAGTTTGCTCTTAAGGGTCAGAATTAAGGTATGGTTACTTACTAATGTTTGATACTTACTCAATTAGTTAGTTGATAACTGAATAGGTAGGTATCGAGTTATGAACTTGTAATATTACCTTGATTGTCAAATTACAAGAGGGTTGGGGAATACATGGAAGCTTAGATGAGAGTTATGACTAATGGGTACGGTAGGGAGTTTGTTCACAGGGTGTTGAATGTATAAAGTCCTAATTGTGTTAGAATTTTTCGCGAGTACATCTACCAGTTAATAAATACTTAAGGTGCCAAATTAGTCATAACAGAGAACAAGTGTGGGGAGGTTAACGAGATTACACACTTGTGTTTTGTTAATTGTAATTGTTCTTTGTTGTTTGGTAATTTGGATGGTGCTAGAGAGAAGAGCCGGGAAGGAAAAGGTTGTCGAGCCATCTATAGCTGCCCCTACGATGTCGAAACGAAGACGGGGGACATGTATAGAAATTAGAGAGGAGGAATCAGAAGAAGAGGAAGAGCTCCAGTACGGTCATGGTGATGTGGCATATAGACCAACCTGGACGAAAGGTCCCCTCAATAAGCAACGCAAGGAGTACCAATCAGAGCTATTCTATGCCAAAATGGGGGACGATCATTCTATTAAAGACAATACTTGTTTTGAGAAAATGGTCTACAAACCGGATTTAAGCGCATTGGGGCTCTATCAAAAATTGTCATCACTTGGGTGGGAGGCGGTTGCAAATTTCAAGGGTAATGAGAAAGGAGATGTGTATATTAAGAGTATTATGGCCTGGCTGAGCACATTAGAGAAAGATGATGGAAATAATCTACCAAGGACCGTCACGCTTACTAGAACAGTTAACGGGAAGCGAGCCACCATGACTTTAGCTACACTGAGGCAAGTGGCCAGATTTGATTCGAAAGCGGATGATTTCTACCATCTAGTGAACGATAATGACTATTTCAATGAGCTTAAGAACTTGGTCAGTGAGAGTGTGATGAATGCAGAGTTATTCCTGTTGAACACGGGTGTTGAGATGAAGCGGGACAATTTGAAGCCGCTTGTAAGGTCCTGCTGAGCTTTGTCATTCAAATGTGGCTCCTAGACTGGGGGATAGAATGGCTATAAGGAAATGGGAGCTGCCGGTCCTTTATGCCATCATGACCGGTCAGCCCCAACTTTCATTCCAGCAGCTGGTAATGTTGCACGTCTGGAAAGCAGGAATGCCAAGTTGAAAAAGTTAATACCTCATGCAAGACTTATCAGTACGCTGTTGGTAAGACCAGGGGCATTGTTGCCATCAGAATATCCATTCTCCAAACCGCATCCATTTTCTCCATCGCGGATATGTGTAAGAGTGACCGCATCACGTATAAGAAAACGAAGTTGTGGCACAAAATTCAGTATGGGGATGGGGCGAAACTAAAGGTGCTGCATGTGGGGAAAAACAACCCCTAAGCAAGGGGAGATGGATGATCTTGATTCCAATGATGAGGAATTGATACGGCGGAAGCGTGAGGCTGGTGTAGACATAGGTGAGGGTCGAGCAGGCAGCCAGAAGAACAGAGGCAGTCGACTCATTCATGGGGGGTCTTTGATGATGAAACACAGGTATTTGTTAATAGCTGGCGACCATCAGATTATGGGCAATGGGAAGCGTCGAGCAGGCTATTTATGATCAAGGATCTAGACAGGATGTTGAGAGGGAACGTGAGCATCGAGAACTGATGGAGTGTATTGCTCGAACCAAGAGGATGCGCCACATTGAATCGTAGATGGAGCTGAATATCCGGGCGTATGAAGAGAATCAGACCCGACGCCATATGGACTATTATTAAGGGGTCCTATACGTTGAAAATCCACCTTATGTAGATTATAGTCAAGAGCCACCATATCAGCCCGGTATGCCTCGACATTCGATGCCGCAAGCTCATGGGTCCATGTGGTTAACGCGAGAGTATACGGAACCGCACTTCCAAAGCTCGTATCCATATCACTGTCGCCGTATGAGTACTCACAACAATAGCAGCAGCCACAATCATCACAACAACAGCAGCAACAGGATCGACCAGAAGGAGGTTTGGCCTACATTTTTTACATGAGTGCCTTCTATGAACATTTAGGGGAATTTTATGGACACCCACCGGGTCCATCATACCACTGAGCATTCGTTGATCCTCTACTTAGATCAGGTCCACATGCTTGATCTTATTATTTATTTATTGTTTATGACAATTTTATTTCATGTTATTTGGTAGTGTTTAGTTTATGTGTTTATGGAAGGGGTGCCGCTATTGGGTAGTTGGTTGGTCTTCTCGGGGTAATTTATAAGTGCACCATACATTAGAGACAATGTATCCCAAGTGTGGGGATGTGGGGGCCTGAGAAGAAACTGGTGGGTAAACGTTGAAGAGATTGAAAATGATAGGAAATTGAAAATTGAGAGTTTTTAAAACTTTTGAAAATTTTCATTGCCTTAAGTATACTAATTCGTTATGAAAACCTGAGCTTTCAATAACTAATGGGTCTCTTACTAGTAGTAATTAACATAGTTCCTTGTCATGATTGTCCCTTTAAGTTTCATGAGAGTAGGTCTGGCAATTGTTTTTATAAAAAGTTGGAAAGCGATGTGTATATAAGGGTAACATGCTTTAGATTGCATATGCTATATGTCGGTAACCGTTTATCTTTTCCTTGGTGAGATTTTTGAGCCTGTAGAAGTGATAGGACATCAATATGATTTCATTTGTTGAGAGCGACTATATGTTATTATGTGTTAGAACTTGTGTAATTTGATACATGCTGAGGTTGTGAAGTGACACGAGCATTAAATGATAAAGGCATTAGGATTTATGTTACATAGTAGTGGGGGTTGTGGATGTATGATGACTATCCTTAGTGGCCCAGTTGAATCTACACATCATTCGTTTGTCTACCAATTGAAAAAAAAAAGAGAAAAGAAAAGAAAGAAAAAAAATTGAAAAAAAAGATAGAGAAAAAGAAAAAAATGCGGGAACATTGTTTAGAATGTGGTGGGTAGAAACCAACCCGAAGACATTATATATATATATATATATGCAAATAAATTGTCATGAATTGGTTGCTTGATGTAGCCACTAATGGAAAAGACGAAAAAGAAGAATAACCATAAATTTCCTACTTTTAGCCTAAAGCCTAAACCCAAAAGTCCTTTTGATATGTGTGGTGTTATATGCACAGTGGAAGTGTGGTTATTGTACAAGTTTATAATTGCAAGAGTTCATATTGGTCTATGAGTGTACATACACTAGCACATCATATGCTAGTTCAGATATTGAAGCCGAGAAGAGAGTAGGTTGTGAGGGGCAGGTAGCATGTGTTTTGAATTATAAGCATGTTAGTTTTATATAGACAAGTCTTGAGTTTTGAAGTGTATTAACTGTTGTCAGGCTGTAAATCTTGATTGTGTTAGTCAATGGGATGGGTATGACATGAGAACTGAGTTTGATGAATCAGTTAAGGGATTTGTTGTGTTGGTATCGTGGTGAGTAATTTCGAGTTGGTTTGCTTGAGGACAATCAAATATAAGTGTGGGAATGTGATGGAGAAGGTAAAACCTGAGTGCTAATGATCATAACTTACGTGTTTTTAGTTAGTTTTGGGCAATTATATACGTTGAATGAGATAACTACGAGAATTGGTTGTGTTTTGTAGGTTAACTGACTAATCCGGGCGTTTTAAGAAGGTTAGAGATGACGCGGAATACCCGTGATGCAGTTACAAAGTAAAAACTACCAACCGGGACTTGTTTGGATCAAGAATTAACATGAAAACATGAGGAAATGGGAAAGATTAGAAGTCGAAGGGTATATCAGTACTTAATTGAAAGTTGCGGAAGATGATAAAAAGGGAAGAAGACCCCGCTGTAGCTTACGGTCTACAGGTCGTAAGCTACAGTCTGCCTGTCCAGTGAAAGTGTGACTAGAATCTATCAACCGTAGACTACGGCTTGTGACTATAGCTTACGGTCACATGTATGCTCAGTCCAGAACTTATCAACCGTAGCTTACGGTTATGAACCATAGCTTACGGTTGAGTTACACCATTTTAGAAATTCCTAACCGTAGCTTACGGTTCACAAGAGCAGTTGTGGATATATATTAGGGTTCACTAAGCCATTTTGGGGACTTATCACTGGTTACGGACGAACACAAGGCTCTAGGGTTCCAAAGTTTGCGACTTTTCACCCTCAAACATCAGTATTCCACTCCAATTCAACATCACGATCATGGATTCGGCGATTTACCTAGTGTTAGATGATTGTATGCAGACAAGGAGCGGCTAGTTTCTCTTTATGGTTTCCTCGGAATGGAGGATTGATGTAAGTTAGATACATTGCTATGTTTTGATAACCATTTGGATTCGGTGATCTAAGCATTTGATACTTTTCACCAGGGATTGGATTAACTAAGTGTAATTGATTGCATTTTATTAAATCTTGATTTTTAACCATTCAATTCCCAAGAGTTCTAGAAATTGGGATATATTTGGTAATGGATTAGGGTTGGTAATTGTGATTGATGCTTGGGTGATAACCTCTATTATTTATTAATCGGAGTTCTTAGTCAATGAGTGTCACAAGTGGTTAATTAGATCAACAGTCATTTCCACAAGGGTGATGAAACGTACAATTGTAATCTACTTATCAATCCGAAATTCGAAGGAACCATCGTTCTTCCTATTGATACAAACTTCAATTTTAGTGTGTCTAGTTAATTAATTAACAAACTCAATTTCAAGTTTATTTCTTTTAGCATTAATTACGCAATTCTTTTAGCATTAATTACGCAATACTTGTTAGTACAATAGTCATCAAAATTACGAATGTCCAAGCATTAATTACGCAATTCTTTTAGCATTAATTACGCAATACTTGTTAGTACAACAGTCATCAAAATCCTTGGTTCGATACCCGACTTATCCTATCTACGTAGTTTATTTCGGTTTTTGATTGACACTAACGACAGTCATCAAAATTACGAATGTCCACTATTAAACCCATTGCACTTAGAGAACGAATGTCCACATCGCCTCCGGAGTGAACCAGCGTCAAATTATTAACTTCATCCTCGTTCATAATCCCAATGGCGTGATCAAGTTGGGCCACATATTCCCCACCGTGAATCTCGCTACTCGTCGACCTCCCCGCACTATTTATAAAAAATTCAGCCATACGGGCGGCGAGGTTAACATGCACCCCATTCACTATGGAGTACAAAAACAGCAAGTCCGGTGTGGGATAGTTCCCAGAACTGTCCATGCGCCCACAGATGGTGTAGCTCATTACCTGGTGGAGAACCCTAAGGAGTGGGTCCCTCAGTCTCGACGCTTTAGCCCTTCTAGCCTCGTAAGGTGGCCCAATTGCCACATGAGCCCATATATTGGTAAAGAGCTCGGTGTCTATGTCTTCATCATTATAAATGCCGAGCTTTGCCACTGACCACTTATGCCACCTACCTCCGAGCCTGAACTGTATAATTGTCATATGCCGAGCTTGAAATCCGGGTTCTCGCTTCTTGGTTTATCATATGCCTAAGAAGCGAAGAACTCTAGTGTGAGCTCGAGGTAGACGGGTCGCTCCAAATTTAACAACCTCGCCATCGAAGATGAAATCATTTCTTGAAGCCTCTCGGATTGGTTTAGGGCTTGCATTGCAGCCCAACTTAGCCTCCTTGGCTAGCCAATCTGGCCTCTTCTATTCCATAGTGTATGTAGTCTATTGATGCACGGTCGCTCCTTTTGCTTAGCGGCATTGAGTTGGAGGAAAATTGATTCATCTACACGCAGTCACACAACAAAATCAGACCAGACTTAAAGAATTTTGATCCCGGCACCAGAACAGTGTTTTCTGATCATTTTGTTTCTGTTTCAGGTGGCGCACGGTCGTGCGGGCCATGTGCACGGCTGTGCGGATCCAATACTCAGACCTGGTTACTGGGTTCACTGCAGCGACTCAAGGCTGCACTATCGTCCGGATGAAGCGCACGGTCGGGCGTCGGCTGTAGGTTTCAAAAAATGGCTCCATTCACTGATTACGGTCGTTTTATCAAAAATCAAGGTATTTTCTCAGTGAATGGAACGAGGGTTCGTGATTTGGACTATGATTTGCCCAATGTGTCAAGAACTAGGGTTTTATTGGCATTTATGAAGAAAAACCCCAAATTTTCTTAACAAGAACCCTAATCTACAACTGAAACAAGATTAAAAGTGTAAAACATAAAGGGATTCATACCTTAACTGAAGATTGAACAAAATCCTTGCAAAAAGTGGTAAATTTTAGGAGAGTGCGAAAGTAGGAACGGTAGTTCGGCTAGGGTTGCAAGTGAGAAGGGTTTTTTTCTGAAACATACGTATTTATACTGTTCTACTAACTGTTCAGAAAAAGTCGCGTACGGCCGTGCGCAGATGGGCACGGTCGTGCGGCTTCAAAATTGCAACGATCTGGTTCACGGTTTCTCCGGTCGCACGGTAGTGCACATTGTCCGCACGGTAGTGCGTGTCCAAGAAAACAAGCCGCACGGGCGTTCGGTGCAGATGCAGATTTGAGGTGCACGCCCGTGCAGATGAGGCGCACGGTCGTGCGGCATCTGGGCATTCTGCAGACAGCTCACACAGAATGTTCCCAACTCCAATTTTTCAACACAAATCACCATTCTTTCAGGTTTTCAGCTGTTTGGACAACATTTCCACTTTGGAACTTTATAAGGCATGAATCAAAACAGTACGAACCTACACATAACCGAAAAAAGCGGAAAACATAAAATAAAGACTAAAAATTACAATAATTACATATTTACCCCTAGCGTGCTAATCACGCCCGCTAAATTTTTTCAGCAAGTCGATAGCTAGACTCTACTCCACACACTTATTACGCGTGCGAGGCGTGGAGTTCGATGATCTCCACCGCCGAGTCAACAAGGTCCGTTGACATAGAGCTTTAATCTGTGACCGTTGACTTTGAAAGTTACCCCGTTTGAGTCCTCGATGACGACGGTTCCATACGGGAATACTTCTTTGACAGTGTACGGTCTCGTCTATCGGGATTTGAACTTACCGGGGAATAACCAAGCCTCGAGTTTAACAACAATACGAGATCTCCCGCTTGAAATTCCTTGTGATCTCTCAAGCGCTTGTCATGTAACCTTTTAGTGCGCTCTTTATATAAGCTAGAGCTCTCGTAGGCATGATTTCTCAATTCTTCAAGCTCATGGATTTGCAAGAAGCGAGCCTCACCGCCGCTCTTCAAATCCAAATTCCTTGTCTTTAATGCCCACAACGCCTTATGTTCCAACACGATTGGCAGATGAAACGCTTTCCTGTAAACTAGCCTATATGGAGTAGTCCCTATAGGCGTTTTATATGCAGTTCAGAAAGCCTAAAGCGTGTCATCTAGCCTCTCTGACCAATCCTTGTGGTTCTGACCCACTGACCGCTCAATAATTCTCTTCAATCCCCGTTTTGTGACCTCTACCTACCCGCTCGTTTGGGGATGGTATGGTGTGGATAATCTGCGATTAACACCATAGCGAGACAGGGCCTTTTCCAGCTGCGCATTGCAGAAATGTGTTCCTCGATCACTGATGAGTACCTTCGGGGCACCAAACCAGGCAAACAAACTTTTCAGAAACCCTTCACGACTACCCTGGCATCATTTGTGGGTAAGGCCTGCGCCTCGGCCCACTTTGACACATAGTCCACTGCCACCAGGATATATTTATTACCGCGTGAGGATGGGAATGGGCCCATGAAGTAGATACCCCATATATCGATTACCTCACAGACCTGAATTGCATTCCAACGCATCTCATTGTCGTGGATATATTTGCTGCCCTCTGGCACGCATCGCACGCTCTTACCCACTTCTCACATCATGGAAGATCGTGGGCCAATAAAAACCAGCGTCTAACACCTTTTTCGCAGTGTAGTTGGCTCCGTGATGACCTCCGGTAGGCCCTTCATGACATTGGCGCAAGATGTCAGCTGCCTCCTCTTCGAACACACACCTACGAAATCACTTGATCCACTCCAACTCGAAACAAGAATGGGTCGTCCCAAATGTAATGCTTAAGATCTGTGAAGAACTTCCTCTTTTGCTGATGCGTCAATCCTTTAACAAGGATTCCGTAGGCGAGGTAGCTCGCAAAGTCAGCAAACCAAGGCGACTCATCACTTACTTCCACACTCATGAGGAACTCATGGGGGAAGTTGTCGTTTATCGGTTCCTCCCGCACATCCTCAGAATCTCTACGCTCAAGCCTTGAGAGATGATCGGCTACCACATACAACGCACCCTTCTTGTCTTGGATCTCGATATCAAACTCTTGTAGCAACAGAATCCATCTAATTAGACGTGGTTTCGCATCCTGCTTGCTGAAGAGATATATAATAGCCACGTGATCCGTATATACAATTGTCTTGGACAGCATGAGATATGATCTGAACTTGTCAAACGCAAAAACTACAGCCAAAGGCTCCTTCTCTATGGTAGTGTAATTCTCTTATGTCACACCCCGACCCGCAGCGGAATAAGAGTCGGGGCATAATTGGGTTATCACCAAAGCTCATGATATTTACTAATATGTTTCATATTTATTAAAGTCAAAATTACATTCCCAAATATCCAAACATGTCCATACAATACAAAGAAAATAAACCAAACAAAACAATCCCAAACTCTAAATCATTTTATTCTTCTAGTCCAATCCTAAGTGTTTCTTGCTGCAGCTGGTTCACCTGTATCATGTGTAAAAATGGGGGTTTTGGGTCAACATAAGTTGGCGAGTGAACCTTGTTAGAGAAACATTTATTATTGATTTACTTGTTAGTTTATCAATGAAAAATTGTGCATAATCATAAATGAGCAAATGTAAATAATCAGGCAGTAGCAATTTGCAATCACAACTATAACATACAATAACATATGATAGCACATATTAACATACCAACATCATACAATAAATAACATGAATGAAACTGTGCGATCAAGGCTCAATCAAACGGAGCCGATCGTATTGCATGTACTGAAAATGAAAAATGTCTGTGCGATCAAGGCTCAATCAAACGGAGCCGATCGTATGTGGGCACGCCAGGTTCACGCTCATAATGTAATGGGGAACATGCTCAACGCTCAATGTAATGGGGAGCGGCGGCCTATGAAATTGCATGTACTGAAAATAATAAATTGCATCTAACAATAACCACACAACAGTTGAAACAAACTGAATACACATATTCATGATATGATGTATGCATAATGATTTAAATATAATATATAGCAAGACACATGATACACCCCAAAACGTGATTAAAGCGGGGAATTTGTAAAGATTCACTCACATTGGGTGCGTTGGATTGGAGATGGGGAGATGCGCACGAATTGGATGAGCGGAACAACGAGAAATAACTAACCTAAATAATAACGGAAAA
The DNA here is from genome assembly GCA_947069175.1 of Scalesia atractyloides. Classification (NCBI taxonomy): domain Eukaryota; kingdom Viridiplantae; phylum Streptophyta; class Magnoliopsida; order Asterales; family Asteraceae; genus Scalesia; species Scalesia atractyloides. The sequence continues at coordinate 64,474,961 of CAMTDV010000007.1, read as the reverse complement.
TATAGTAAATGAATGGATTTTATTAAGGATTTTAATGGAATTTTTAGATATATTTTTGTGAGTTTAAGGCTATTTTCTATCTTTAAAAATATTTTTTTTAAGTATTTTTAATTGATTTTTAAATTAAATTAAATAAATAAAAATATAAAAAAATTGTTTATTTTTGCGTTGACCGTTGACCGTCGACCGTTGACTTGTTGACCTGTTGACCGGTTCGGTCAGTGTGCAAGTATGCGCTGGGTGAGACTCGAACCCGAGACCTCCCGTACACGTGCACGCAGCTCTACCAACTGAGCTACGTGTCTAACCCGAAATAATCTTGTTTTTAATTATATTTATATACTAATTCGATTTATTCAAAATTCATTTGTTTTTAGAAAAAGATTTTAAATCATCAAACCGGTGCCGTTAACCAGACTCGAACGCGTGACGTGCGACTTAGTGTTGCACACAGTCCACCGCTGGACTGTGTGTCTAACCTGGTTAATATCTCGGTTTTTATTATACTTAACAACTAACGGGGTTAACCCGGTTCAGCTTTAATCAAAAAGGCATTTTATTACATAGGGGTTGCGTGTATCAGGGATCGAACTCGTGACATGCGCGTATTATTTGCACACAGTCCACCGCTGGACTGTGTGTCTAACCCGTTTAAAATACCAATTTTAATTATACTTATAACTTAACTATCTTCGTCTTCTTCACTCAAATTACAGTCGACGGTGTTACTAATCCGTTTTCTTGTTTTTACGATTAACAATCATTCTTAAGGCTAAAATGAAATGGCAGAGACGGTGTTGGAAGTAACATACCGTAGGAATGATTTATCACAGAATTTCCGGCAATGCGTCGGCTCTGTTTTTGTGCACCTCAACTGAACAAAACAATTAACCGTTTTGATTAGCCAATCGTGGAATTGAAGTGATAAACAAACGTTAAAAATGTGTTTGAAGGTCCTTACCGTTTCACAGACGAAGATAACGATTTCCAGAAATTTTCCGGCGAACTGGAATTATCTGATAACGGTGTCTGAATTCGATTTCAATTGAAAGGTTTAAGTTAGAAATAGCTTAACAATTGTTAGACTACGACGGTATTGAAAGAATTACCGTTTTGATGATGAATACGGTTTTCCGGCGAACTTGCAGAAATTTCCGGCGAGATGATTTAAGCGTTCTGATGGATTGAATGTGTGACGAAAGTGAAATGGAATGTTTGTATGATGTTTCTAAGTCGCGAGAGGGGTCTTGATTGAAGTAATTTGGACTTTGATTATTTTCGGTTATAAAAACCGATGATGATCAAAATTGAAGTTCATTCAAATCCGAATTGATTAAAATCGTCGGTGCATCGGTTATAAACCTGAATTGTGCGATTAACAAACGATTAGACGGTTGAATGGCCGATTTCGGTTTCTCAGTTGGCGCAACCGGTTTAACTAAGTTTGTGTAAAAGAGTTATTTGTTTCCCTAAGTGACAGAAAACAAACAAGTGGCGGAGTGGTGATGTGTGTGAGCGTTAAGTCTTTGGGTTTAAATTCCGGCTGACCCGGGTTCGAGTCCCGGCAGCAACATTTTATTTTTATTTATTTTGTTTTCACTTTTTATCAAAAATAATTTTTATAGTTTAGTTTGTTTATTAATTATGTATCATTAAAAATCAAAATAACCATAAATACACAACGTGACATTTATAACTTGATATTCGATTACAAAACGGAGCGGGTTTTGGAAACCCGTTTTTGACAAATGTTACAGTATCCCCTACTTTTAGGAATTTCGTCCCGAAATTTAAGTAGTAGTAGGAAAAAGATGTGGGTGTTTTTCGCGCATTGAGTCTTCACGTTCCCAAGTAAACTCAGGTCCCCGTTTCGACTCCCAGCGTACCCTAACAATTGGAATGCGACTTCGTCGCAAACGTTTTTCTCCGAAGTCCATGATCTCTACAGGTCTTTCAATAAAATGCATAGATTCATCAATCTGAATATCTTCAACGGAATGTGGAGGTTTTCATCAGCGAGGCACTTCTTCAAGTTTGATACGTGGAATGTGGGATGAATCCTGTTGAGTTCTTCTGGTAGATCAAGCTTGTATGCTACAGGTCCTACTCTTTCGAGTATTTGAAAGGTCCTACGTAGCGTGGTGCTAGCTTGCCCTTTTGACCAAAACGAACTACTCTCTTCCACGGTGATACTTTAGAAGTACATGATCACCAATGTTAAACTCTAAAGGCTTCCGTCGTTTATCTGCATAACTCTTTTGACGACTTTGGGCCGCTAGAAGATTGTTCCGGATTTGATGGATCTTATCTGTGGTTTCTTGGATCAATTCTGGACCAGTGATTTGAGCTTCCCCAATTTCGTGCCAACATACCGGAGATCGGCACTTATGACCATATAAAGCTTCAAAAGGTGCCATGCCGATGCTTGAATGATAGCTGTTGTTGTACGAAAATTCAACTAATGGTAGGTGGGCGTCCCAATTTCCCTTGAAGTCTATGACACATGCTCGAAGCATATCTTCAAGAGTTTGAATGGTGCGCTCAGATTGTCCATCAGTTTGAGGATGATAGGCGGTACTGAGATCTAACCGCGTACCCATAGCGGATTGTACAGCTTGCCATGTTCGTGAAGTGAAACGACCATCACGATCAGAAATAATGCTTCGGTACCCCATGTCGGCTTACGATTTCGCTGATATAAATACGAGCTAGCTTTTCGTTCTTGAAATCTTCACGGATAGGAATAAAGTGAGCTGATTTTGTAAGTCGGTCAATTATTACCCATATAGTGTCATACCCACCAGAAGTGCGAGGTAACCCGGTAATGAAGTCCATGGTTATATTTTCCCACTTCCATACAGGTATTTCAGGTTGGACCAGAAGTCCTGAGGGTCTTTGGTGTTCAGCTTTCACCTTGGAACATGTAAGGCACTTAGAAACAAAAAAAAGCAATATCCTTCTTCATTCCAGGCCACCAATAGGTATATCGTAGGTCTTGATACATCTTATCGGCTCCTGGGTGTATAGAATATCGCGTTTTGTGAGCTTCATTTATAAGAATTTCACGAAATTGGTTGTGGTTAGGAATCCAGATACGATCTAGGTAGTACAGAATACCGTCAGATTTAGTTTCAATTTTAAGTTCAGCTCCACAGGACATCTCCTTTCGTACATCATCTTCCGTTACTGAAACATGTTGGGCTTCTCGAATTTGATCTTTAATGTCGGTTATAATTTGCCAACATAGAAGACGAATGGAGTTTGCATAACCCTTTCGACTAAGTGCATCAGCCACCACATTTGCTTTGCCAGGGTGATATCGAATTTCACAGTCGTAATCATTTAGAAGTTCGACCCATCTTCGTTGCCTCATGTTTAACTCCTTTTGATTGAAGATATGTTGAAGACTCTTATGCTCAGTGTATATTTCACACTTAGTACCATAGAGATAATGCCTCCATATCTTAAGAGCGAACACAACGGCTCCAAGTTCTAGGTCATGGGTGGTGTAGTTCTTCTCATGCGTTTTGAGTTGTCTCGAAGCATAAGCGATAACTTTTCCTCTTTGCATTAGAACGCAACCTAATCCTTGCCCTGACGCGTCGCAATAGACCACGAAATCATCACAACCTTCAGGAAGAGTGAGGATTGGTGCATCACAGAGTTTTTTTGTTTAAGGGTTTGGAAGGCTTCTTCTTGCTTGGGTCCCCATATGAAAGGATTTCCCTTATGAGTTAAAGCCGTGAGTGGTACAGCAATGCGAGAGAAGTTTGAAATGAATCGACGATAATAACCAGCCAAACCAAGAAAAGATCTTACTTCAGTTGGTGTACGTGGAGCTTGCCATTCTTTACCGCTTTGATCTTTGAGGGGTCGACATGTATTCCCTTGTCATTGACTACATGTCCGAGGAATTGCACCTCTTTTAACCAGAATTCGCATTTGGAGAATTTGGCGTAAAGCTTTTCATTCTCTAAAAGTGTAAGGATGAGTCGAAGATGACGCTCATGATCAGATTTAGACTTTGAATAAATAAGAATGTCGTCGATGAAGACTATAACAAATCGATCAAGATAAGGTTTGCAGACTCTGTTCATTAGGTCCATGAAGACAGCTTGTGCGTTGGTTAAACCAAATGGCATGACCATGAATTCATAATGACCATAACGAGTTTGGAAAGCAGTCTTAGGGACGTCTTCTTCATGTACTCTAAGTTGATTTGATAGCCAGATCGAAGGTCGATTTTTGAAAAGCAGTTGGCACCTTGAAGTTGGTCAAGAAGATCATCAATGCGAGGTAAAGGATAGCGATTCTTGATTGTTAATTTGTTGAGCTCTCTGTAGTCGATGCACATACGAAACGATCCATCTTTCTTCTTTACAAAAAGGACAGGTGCACCCCAAGGCGATGAGCTAGGACGTATGAATCCCTTGTCAGTCAACTCTTGTAATTGACTGGCTAGCTCTTGCATTTCAGAGGGAGCTAACCTATAAGGAGACTTTGCAACTGGTGTAGCACCAGGTATAAGATCAATACGGAATTCGACTTCTCTAACTGGAGGAAGTCCTGAAATGTCGTCAGGAAAAACTCGCGGGAAATCTTTTACTACTGGAATGTCTTCAAGTTTCTTCTCCATGGTTCCCTTTTTGATGATATGAGCTAAAAACGCGACATAATTCTTGCGAAGATATTTTTGAGCTTGAAGACAAGACATTAAGCTGAGCCCTTTCGACGAGGTTTCTCCAAAGATTCGAAGAGTCTGACCGTTTGAAAGAGGAATACGTATAAACTTTTCGCGACATACAATTTCTGCCTGATGTTGACTGAGCCAGTCCATACCAATTATGATATCAAAACTTCCCAGCTTCATAGGAATAAGGTCAACTGAGAAATCGTGGTCGTTTAAGGTGAGTGTACAGTTGCGTATAATAGAGTTTAATGAAACTGGTTTCCGTCAGCAACTTCTACCGTTATGGATTCCGTGAGCTTATCCCGATTTTGGTTTAAGATAGGTTCAAATTCTAAGGACACAAAACTTCGATCCGCACCAGTATCAAATAACATAGATGCATATCTACCATTTATAAGGAACGTACCGTTAACCACATTGCCGTCGGCCCTAGCCTGATTAGCGTTGATATTGAAAGCTCTTCCTCTTGCAGGTGGAGGAGCTTGGTTCGCTTGATTCACCGGGTTGGCTTGAGCATGAGCATGAATAATGTTTACCAACCTTGGACAAGTGTTTCTGAAATGGCTTGGGTCTCCGCAATTGTAGCAAGCCCGCATAGGTTGACCCATAGGATAATTGGGTTGGTAATATGTCTGGGCTAAATGTTGGGTGGGTGGTAATAGTAGGGGTTGTTTGTCACACCCCGACCCGCAGCGGAAAAGGTGATCGGGGCATGATTGGGTTATCATCAAAGCTCATGACATTTATTATGCGTTTCATATTCATTAAATACAATTTAATGGAAATTTACAATAAATGTTACAATATGTTCTAGCTATCAATCTAAGCATCTTTGTTCTCTTCTAAGGCATTTCCTATGTTTTCTTTGCTTCAACATGTTCACCTGTATCATGTGTAAAAAGGTTTTGGATCAACATAAAGTTGGCGAGTGAATCCTATGGAAAACATTTGAACAAGTTTATTTGAATTGATTATGAAATATGTGCACAACCAAACATGAGTAAAAATAGATGTAAACTTATTCAACAATCATAAGATATTAAATAAAACACACATGAACAATAATGGAACATTTAGAGGCACGCGATGCTCAACTCGTCTCTCACGAGGAACTGAGGGGCCTAATGAATGAATTGCATAAACATGATAATATGAATGACACAACTACAAACAATATAAACTCAATGATACACACATGAACAATAATGAATTTGATTTAAGGCACGCGTTGTTCAACTCGTCTCCCACGAGGAACTGATGGGCTTAATGAATGAGTTTCATATAATTTGAGAAAAGGGAATAAGTAATCACAACAATATAAACAATCTAAGTTTAGATCATGATGTGGTATGGCACAAGTTTAAATAAACAAGTTAATTATTTTTATAACACATGACACACCCCAAAACGTGTAATTTAAAATGGGGAGTTTTAAGATTCACTCACAGTGGGTGCGTTCGGTTGATGATGTTGAATGCACGCGAAGTGGTTTTAACCACGAGTGAGATTAACCTAGATAAATCGCATTATGGTTTGGTAAGTAAACGGATTTTATTAATCTATTTTAGTAGGATTGTTGGGTGTATTTTTGTGAGTTTGAGGCTATTTTCTAACCTTAAAAATGTTATCTTTAAGTATTTTTAATTGATTTTTAATTAAAATAATTAAATAAAAATAATTAAAAAAATTTGATTTTTTTCTGACCGTTGACTTGACCGTTGACCGTTGACTGACCGTTGACCGGTTCGAATCGTGTATATAAGTGCGCTGAGTGAGGCTCGAACCCGAGACCTCCCGTACGCGTGCACGCAGCTCTACCAACTGAGCTACGTGTCTAACCCGTTATATATCTGATTTTAATTATATTTATACATTAATTAGTTTAAACCGAAAATCATTTTATTTTAAAAACAGTTTAATTGATTCGGACGATGCGCTCCACAGGTCTCGAACCCGGGACCTGTGGCTTAAACTAACACACAGTCCACCGCTGGACTGTGTGTTTAACATGTTATATAATCTCATTTTTATTATACTTAAATACAAACTATTTGTTTTCATTTCTGACTTTATTTAAAAAGGTTAATAATTGTCCGGGTCGTTGCAGAAGACCGGACTCGAACTCGTGACATGCGACTTAAACATACACACAGTCCACCGCTGGACTGTGTGTCTAACTTGGTTATTATTCCGATTATTAATATACTTAACATATACCTGTGGCGACTCCGGTTCAGTTTAACAAAAAAAATGATTTTTATTGAAGCAGCGTGTGTGAAACAGGATTCGAACTCGAGACGTTTGTGTTTAATGTGCACACAGTCCACCGCTGGACTGTGTGTCTAACCCGAGTAATATTTTGATTTAAATTATACTTATACGTTCCGGATACATCGTCTTCTTCATCAAGTTATAACCAGAATAGACGACTGACTGGTTCAATGATTAAATCAGGTTCCTTTAACGTTTTAGGTTAATTATAGATGAGATATAAGTAAAAAGAAGGAAAAATAGGCGTGAGGTATACCGACTAGCTTTCCTCTGTTTTCCGGCAGAACTCCGGCGACAGCAATTCCTTCCGACGTCGGGTGTCTTGCAGCAGCGAATCTCCGGAAAGCTCACAAAGGGTGTGGGTATCTCCGGTATAAGCTCAGGGGGTTCAGTAAGGCTCAGAAATGGGGAAACCGGTTTTTCGGCGACGAACAGAAAAATTCCGGCGAGGGAGTTTTCGCCGAGAAAGGGTGTGGTTTTGAGCGAAAGTGTTTGCAGAAGTTCGAGGTGGTTTTTATAGGGCAAATCTTCGAAGAACTTGGTCTGATTTCCGACTGGATTCGTAAGTTATAAAAACTCCGGCGGTTATGACTTTGGTCGCAGACTCAGACGTCGGTTATAACCGATGTCTTAGTAATTGTTTACGTTATAACGGAAGGATTCGTTAAATACTCGCGAGATTGCCGGGATTTCCGACGACTGAACTTTGGGCGCCGGTTTTGAATTCGTAACGTCATGATATTAATTAAATGATTCTAATATTTAACAAATAACATCAGTGGCGCAGTGGTTTGTGTGTTGTGTGTTAATTCGTTTGTGAACCGGTTACTGACCCGGGTTCGAAACCCGGCAGGAACAATTTATTTTTATTTTGCGATTTTTAACAGTTTTTCAAAAACTAATTATATGTTCCCGTATAATAATTGATTATGTATCGTTTAAAATTATTTTGGGCATTTAATTCGCAACGAAAATTTTGACTGACTGTTCGGTTGATAAACGGAGCGGGTTTGGTAAATCCGTTTTTGACGGATGTTACAGTGCCCCTGCTTTTTAGAAATTTCGTCCCGAAATTTAAATAGCGATATATTTGACTAAAAGAATGATGGTGTTTATTTTGTCAGTTACTTGCTTAGAGAAAGTAAGGGTTTAAGTTTTTGTTCGAGGCGGTAACGTTCCTTGTAAGGGTTAAGTACCCTATTACAGGAATCGCTTTTTGTTGCCTACTGTATAAGTATTGATAAGCAGGAATGATTCGCTAAAAATGATATCATGCATAAGAGTTTGGATACGTTTGGAAAAGTATGGTTATATCCTAAGGCAAAACTTCTAACACTACAACCTACATGGAATATAACACAACAGCTGATATTTGAACAGAATTAAACACAACAGCTAATATTTGAACACAAATAAGCACAACAGCTAATATTTGAATCCACATTCTGATAGCATATATGTTTGAATGGTGGAAGTTCATCTCTCGTTTGTTATGATGGAGAGGTTAGTTTATGTAGAAATGGAACACAATCCAATCTCTTTAAATAGCAAGATGATATAAATGTAACACAAATTCCAACCAAGGCAATACTAAATCCTACATGGAACTTCTCATAACCGCTTGATAATGCCTCTGATCCTTTGGCAAGAATACTTATATATAGGAAGTACCAGCGGCGTATCCACCATATTCTTGCCAAATTTTCATTAGTTTTATCCACAAGTTATGATTAGTTACCAAGAAACTAATAAATCCTACATAGAACTTCTCATAACCGTCCGACAATGCCTCTGATCCTTTGACAAGAATACTTATATATAGGAAGTACCAGCGGCGTATCCACCATATTCTTGTCAAATTTTCATTGGTTTTATCAGTGAATTATGATTAGTCCTATATAACTCTACAACCAATACAACAAACATAAAATACTGAAATGAAATATATCTGTACGATCAAGGCTCAATCAAACGGAGCCGATCGTATTGTATGTACTGAAAATGAAATTGTCTGTGTGCTCAAGGCTCAATCAAACGGAGCCGAGCGTATTGCATGTACTGAAAATGAATAACTTAATCACACCAATAGCCTATGCATGGAACCTCTCATAACCGCCTGATAATGCCTCCGATCATTTGACAAGAATACTTATATATAGGAAGTACCAGCGGCGTATCCACCATATTCTTGTCAAATTCTCATTGACTTTATCCGCAAGTTATGATTAGTTCTATGCGACTCTACAACAAACACAACAACCACAAGATACTGATAATGAAATTGTCTGTGCGCTCAAGGCTCAATCAAACGGAGCCGAACGTATTGAATGTACTGAAAATGAAATTGTATGTGCGCTCAAGGCTCAATCAAACGGAGCCGAACGTATTGCATGTACTGAAAATGAACAACTTAATCTAAACAACAATCACACAAACAGCCTATGCATGGAACCTCTCATAACCGCCTGATAATGCCTCCGATCATTTGACAAGAATACTTATATATAGGAAGTACCAGCGGCGTATCCACCATATTCTTGTCAAATTCTCATTGACTTTATCCGCAAGTTATGATTAGTTCTATGCGACTCTACTACAAACACCACAACCACAAGATACTGATAATGAAATTGTCTGTGCGCTCAAGGCTCAATCAAACGAAGCCGAACGTATTGCATGTACTGAAAATGAAATTGTATGTGCGCTCAAGGCTCAATCAAACGGAGCCGAACGTATTGCATGTACTGAAAATGAACAACTTAATCTAAACAACAATCACACAAACAGCCTATGCATGGAACCTCTCATAACCGCCTGATAATGCCTCCGATCATTTGACAAGAATACTTATATATAGGAAGTACCAGCGGCGTATCCACCATATTCTTGTCAAATTCTCATTGACTTTATCCGCAAGTCATGATTAGTTCTATGCGACTCTACTACAAACACCACAACCACAAGATACTGATAATGAAATTGTCTGTGCGCTCAAGGCTCAATCAAACGGAGCCGAGCGTATTGCATGTACTGAAAATGTAAAATGAACTGTGCGCTCAAGGCTCAATCAAACAGAGCCGAGCGTATTGCATGTAATGAAAATGTAAAATGAAATGACCGATCAAGGCTCAATCAAACGGAGCCGATCGTGCGGGCACGCCATTGATCAACCGCATAATAAAATGGGGATCAAGCTCAACCTCATAAATGGGGGGGCTGCGGCCTCGGCAAATGCATATACTGAAAATAATAAACAATAATTATTCTAACAGTCTACACAGGGAACCTCTCATAACCGCCAGATAATGCTTCTGATCCTTTGACAAGAATACTTATATATAGGAAGTACCAGCGGCGTATCCACCATATTCTCGTCAAAGTTTCATTGGCTTTATCCTTAAGTTATGTTTGGTTCTATGTGATAAAGAAAAACATAAAACTAAACGATAGCAGTTGAATCTGGATCTTCGGCGAAGAGGACTAGTTGAGTATCTTCACTTGGGCCGTCATTATCTTCGACCGGATTGGCGTTGATATTGAAGACTCTTCCTCTTGCTGGTGGCATAATGGTTGGGTTTTCTTGGTTTACTTGGTTAACTGGGTTTGATTGGGCTTGAGTGTTGATGACGTTAACTAATTGAGGGCATGTGTTTCTAAAGTGGGTAGGGTCGCCACAATTAAAACAAGCTCGAGCATATGGGAACACGGGGTATTGGGGTTGATGATAAGTTTGGGCCATGTTTTGAGTAGGGGAAAAGGTTTGGTTTTGAAAGGTGCGACAAACCTTGCTCAAATGACCATAGCGTCCACAAGTTGCACATATACGACAAGGTAAGGTATGGGGATGGTGATAAAAACAGTTGTTGCATTGAGGGTGAGGTCCAAGATATGGTTTCTTATTTGGGTAGGTTGAGTTGGGTGTCACTTGAGTGATTGGGATAGCTTGGATGGGCATGGCGTGTAAAACTGGTTGATTTCGTTGGGTAGCAGCGAAAAGTTGCCCGTCTCTTCTTCTCTTAGGATTGGGTGAGAAGGGGATTCGGTTTGGGTGGAGTCGGAGGTTTCAGTCGATTCTTTATCCTTCTTCTTCTCCTCCCTGAAGTCTTTGTTTCGGATTCGGTTCTCGGTAAGCTCTGTTGCTAACTCCATTGCTGCTTCCAAAGTTGCAGGCTTGGTACTTATTACAGGGTCTTGAATCTTTGACGGAAGACCACGAATGTAGTGCTCGATCAAACGGTAGAGGGGAGTGAACATGTTGGGAACCATTTGATGTAACTCGAGGAATCTTTTATTGTAGGTGGTGTGGTCTCCTTCCTTTTGCTTCAACGAATAAAATTCATCTTCTAATTTCTTGATTTCGCTCCTTGGGCAAAATCGTCTGGTCATGACTTCCTTCAATTCGTTCCAAGTTAAGGTCATAGCATCGTCGACGCCTCGTTTGGCCTTCTCTGTATTCCACAAAGTAAGTGCTATCCCATATAATCGACCGGTAGCATATCGCACTTTACGATCGTCAGGGCAATCGCAATTTAGAAAAAAATGTTCTCCATTTCTTCAAACCAATGGAGGAGAGCGGTGACGCCTTCAGTCCCTTTGTATTTCGGAGGGTCGCATGATTTGAAATGCTTGTAGGTGCATTTAGTGGTATTTGAGGAAGAGTTGACAATGTTTTGGTTTGCTTGATTGACAGGATTATCGGTGAGAGCTTGTTGAACTTGGATTACTATGTTGGGTATTACGGCAGCCATATGTTGAACGATTTGGAATCATGGGTCGCATTAGGAATGAATATTCATAAAATAATTATAGAAAAATAAATCTACTACATCCATAGGATGTCTTGGGCTTTGCTCGCTGTTAGGCCCTACATGCCGCCATACTTTACCTGTGTAATCATGTGGGCCCCCATGAATACCGGTTTTTCATATGGTTCGCACGGGTTTGCCAGGTTGCGTACACAAAAACCCGGAAAAAATCGAGAAATATGTATACAACGTGTGATATTCGGAATGTGTCCAGGTGTAGACACGGTGACACCTCAAAGTAGGTTAGTTCGATCGACGTTTGGTGTGGCATGCTTTGGCCTAATAGGTCCTTCGTACTCTCATCGTTGGTCCCCAGGTAGGCAAACTGGTCCGTTATATTGGATTTATACGAATGCCAACCTAGACAGGACGTTCCGACTACCGGTACTTGTACCCTTCCAGTTACTACATGCCCGTCGCAGAACTTACTTTGATGAGATTTGAAAATTGCAACAAAATCTTTGGATAATGAGAGTATGAAAATAAATTGAATACATGAACATCGATATATGTATAATGAATATGTATATATGTATAACGAATATGTATATAAGCATGTATGTTTGACTGTAAATGTAAACAAATATAAAACAAATAAATATCACAAGTTTGTATGTAACCACCTAATCAATTAAAATTTAGGCAGACTATAGAATAGGCCCTAAGGGTCAAATAACCTATCCTATATCCTTATAGTCATGGCTCTGATATCAATCTGTCACACCCCGACCCGCAGCGGAAAAGGTGATCGGGGCATGATTGGGTTATCATCAAAGCTCATGACATTTACTATGCGTTTCATATTCATTAAATACAATTTAATGGAAATTTACAATAAATGTTACAATATGTTCTAGCTATCAATCTAAGCATCTTTGTTCTCTTCTAAGGCATTTCCTATGTTTTCTTTGCTTCAACCTGTATCATGTGTAAAAAGGTTTTGGATCAACATAAAGTTGGCGAGTGAATCCTATGGAAAACATTTGAACAAGTTTATTTGAATTGATTATGAAATATGTGCACAACCAAACATGAGTAAAAATAGATGTAAACTTATTCAACAATCATAAGATATTAAATAAAACACACATGAACAATAATGGAACATTTAGAGGCACGCGATGCTCAACTCGTCTCTCACGAGGAACTGAGGGGCCTAATGAATGAATTGCATAAACATGATAATATGAATGACACAACTACAAACAATATAAACTCAATGATACACACATGAACAATAATGAATTTGATTTAAGGCACGCGTTGTTCAACTCGTCTCCCACGAGGAACTGATGGGCTTAATGAATGAGTTTCATATAATTTGACAAAAGGGAATAAGTAATCACAACAATATAAACAATCTAAGTTTAGATCATGATGTGGTATGGCACAAGTTTAAATAAACAAGTTAATTATTTTTATAACACATTACACACCCCAAAACGTGTAATTTAAAAGGGGAGTTGTAAGATTCACTCACAGTGGGTGCGTTCGGTTGATGATGTTGAATGCACGCGAAGTGGTTTTAACCACGAGTGAGATTAACCTAGATAAATCGCATTATGGTTTGGTAAGTAAACGGATTTTATTAATCTATTTTAGTAGGATTGTTGGGTGTATTTTTGTGAGTTTGAGGCTATTTTCTAACCTTAAAAATGTTATCTTTAAGTATTTTTAATTGATTTTTAATTAAAATAATTAAATAAAAATAATAAAAAAAATTTGATTTTTTTCTGACCGTTAACTTGACCGTTGACCGGTTCGAATCGTGTATATAAGTGCGCTGAGTGAGGCTCGAACCCGAGACCTCCCGTACGCGTGCACGCAGCTCTACCAACTGAGCTACGTGTCTAACCCGTTATATATCTGATTTTAATTATATTTATACATTAATTAGTTTAAACCGAAAATCATTTTATTTTAAAAACAGTTTAATTGATTCGGACGATGCGCTCCACAGGTCTCGAACCCGGGACCTGTGGCTTAAACTAACACACAGTCCACCGCTGGACTATGTGTTTAACATGTTATATAATCCCATTTTTATTATACTTAAATACAAACTATTTGTTTTCATTTCTGACTTTATTTAAAAAGGTTAATAATTGTCCGGGTCGTTGCAGAAGACCGGACTCGAACTCGTGACATGCGACTTAAACATACACACAGTCCACCGCTGGACTGTGTGTCTAACTTGGTTACTATTCCGATTATTAATATACTTAACATATACCTGTGGCGACTCCGGTTCAGTTTAACAATAAAAATGATTTTTATTGAAGCAGCGTGTGTGAAACAGGATTCGAACTCGAGACGTTTGTGTTTAATGTGCACACAGTCCACCGCTAGACTGTGTGTCTAACCCGAGTAATATTTTGATTTAAATTATACTTATACGTTCCGGATACATCGTCTTCTTCATCAAGTTATAACCAGAATAGACGACTGACTGGTTCAATGATTAAATCAGGTTCCTTTAACGTTTTAGGTTAATTATAGATGAGATATAAGTAAAAAGAAGGAAAAATAGGCGTGAGGTATACCGACTAGCTTTCCTCTGTTTTCTGGCAGAACTCCGGCGACAGCAATTCCTTCCGACGTCGGGTGTCTTGCAGCAGCGAGTCTCCGGAAAGCTCACAAAGGGTGTGGGTATCTCCGGTATAAGCTCAGGGGGTTCAGTAAGGCTCAGAAATGGGGAAACCGGTTTTCCGGCGACGAACAGAAAAATTCCGGCGAGGGAGTTTTCGCCGAGAAAGAGTGTGGTTTTGAGCGAAAGTGTTTGCAGAAGTTCGAGGTGGCTTTTATAGGGCAAATCTTCGAAGAACTTGGTCTGATTTCCGACTGGATTCGTAAGTTATAAAAACTCCGGCGGTTATGACTTTGGTCGCGGACTCAGACGTCGGTTATAACCGATGTCTTAGTAATTGTTTACGTTATAACGGAAGGATTCGTTAAATACTCGCGAGATTGCCGGGATTTCCGACGACTGAACTTTGGGCACCGGTTTTGAATTCGTAACGTCATGATATTAATTAAATGATTCTAATATTTAACAAATAACATCAGTGGCGCAGTGGTTTGTGTGTTGTGTGTTAATTCGTTTGTGAACCGGTTACTGACCCGGGTTCGAAACCCGGCAGGAAAAATTTATTTTTATTTTGCGATTTTTAACAGTTTTTCAAAAACTAATTATATATTCCCGTATAATAATTGATTATGTATCGTTTAAAATTATTTTGGGCATTTAATTCGCAACGAAAATTTTGACTGACTGTTCGGTTGATAAACGGAGCGGGTTTGGTAAATCCGTTTTTGACGGATGTTACATTGTTGGGCTTGACCCATTATTTGTTGGTGGGTTTGGGTTGAAGGCTGATGGCGGTTCGTTCGCTGAGGCATGCGGCAGGTTTGAACAGTATGACCTGCACGACCACAGCCGATGCAATGTTGGCAAGGATAATCAGGAGAATGGTGATATTGGCAACAGTTACATTTTGGTAACGGGCCAGAGTATGGTCTTTTGTATGGTGCAGGTGAAGGAGCGACTTGGGTAATGGGTGCAGCAGGAATAGGGGAGTTGGTTTGTGTAACAGCGAAGTTTCTGGTGTTGCGCAACCTCTTGTTAGCAAACTTAGAGGAGGAGATGGAATGGTTTGAAGTTTGTCCCTCAACAGGGGCTTTCTTTTTCTCTTCTTTAAACTTCCCGTTGCGAATTCGATTCTCGGTCAGTTCAGTTGCTAGCTCCATAGCAGCTTCAAGTGTTACCGGTGAAATGCGGAGGACCGAATCTTGAATTTTCGAGGGAAGTCCTCGAATATAATGCTCGATCAGTCGATAAGTTGGGTGAAAAAATTTGGAACCATTTGGTTCAACTCTAAAAACCTCTTGTTATAGGTGGTATGATCTCCCTCCTTCTGCTTTAAAGCATGAAATTCATCCTCCAACTTTTTAATTTCACTCCTAGGACAGAAACGCCTAGTCATGATTTCCCTTAATTCCTCCCAAGTTAAGGCCATTGCATCCTCAGTTCCCCTCTTCCCCTTTTCAGTATTCCGCCAGGTAAGAGCTACCCCAAATAGTCTTCCGGTGGCGTATCGAACCTTGCGATCCTCGGGACAATCGCAGTTGAGAAAAGTGTTTTCCATCTCCTCAAACCAGTGGAGGAGAGCAGTGACACCTTCGGTCCCTTCAAATTTAGGAGGATCACAAGACTTGAAATGTTTATATGAGCATTTGCTGGTAGGAGGGTTGCTGATGTTCTGGTCGTCTTGTTGGGGAGGGTTAGTAGGATTTGTAGCGAGGGCTTGTTGTACTTGGACCACAATGTCAGGCAGTATCGTGGCCATTTGTTTCGCGATTTGTGTGGCCAAGCGTTCCTGAGACCTTCCTGATCTTTTACCCCTTCGTTGTTTTCTGGACGACATCTACAGGAACATACATGAGAAGATTGTGAGTTTATGGTGTCTTTTTAGGTGTCATGTGTCTTTAAGAAAATGAAAATAACATACATATCAATAATGCAACTACATCCATAGGATGTCTTGGGTTTGCTCATGTTGGGCCTCAAATGTCCCCCATACCTTCACCTATATAGTCATGTGGGCCCCCATGACTATGGGCTTGGTAGGATTCACATTAGTATTGGCAATTTAACACTCGCATCACCCGAATGCAAACCACAAAATATGTTCATGAGATGTTTGGTCGGAACGTGTCCAGGTGTAGACACAATGACAACTCAAAGTGGGGTTAGCTCACACGACGTTTGGTATAGCATGCTTTGGCCTAATAGGTACTTCGTACTCTCATCGTTAGTCCCCAGGTAGGCAAACTGGTCCTTTATTTTGGATTTATACGAATGCCAGCCTAGACAGGACGTTCCGACTACCGGTACTGGTACCCTTCCAGTTACTACATGCCCGTCATGAGAACTCACTTTGATGAGATTTGAAAACACAAAAATCATTGTAAAAACAATCATGATGTGGTGTGTGCTTTCATGGATATGATGTGTTATGAGAATATGATTCATGATAGGCATTATATGATAATATATACTTATGAACATGCTTGCATAACATTGAATGTAACATTTAACATAAAACATATAAACATCATGAAGTTTGGCGTGTAACACACAAAAATCTTAAAAATTTCTAATCAACTATAGTATAGGCTCTAAGGGTCTAATAACCTATCCTATATCCCTATAAACTGGCTCTGATACCAATCTGTCACACCCCGACCCGCAGCGGAATAAGAGTCGGGGCATAATTGGGTTATCACCAAAGCTCATGATATTTACTAATATGTTTCATATTTATTAAAGTCAAAATTACATTCCCAAATATCCAAACATGTACATACAATACAAAGAAAATAAACCAAACAAAACAATCCCAAACTCTAAATCATTTTATTCTTCTAGTCCAATCCTAAGTGTTTCTTGCTGCAGCTGGTTCACCTGTATCATGTGTAAAAATGGGGGTTTTTGGGTCAACATAAGTTGGCGAGTGAACCTTGTTAGATAAACATTTATTATTGATTTACTTGTTAGTTTATCAATGAAAAATTGTGCATAATCATAAATGAGCAAATGTAAATAATCAGGCAGTAGCAATTTGCAATCACAAGCTATAACATACAATAACAGATGATAGCACATATTAACATACCAACATCATACAATAAATAACATGAATGAAACTGTGCGATCAAGGCTCAATCAAATGGAGCCGATCATATTGCATGTACTGAAAATGAAAAATGTCTGTGCGATCAAGGCTCAATCAAACGGAGCCGATCATATGTGGGCACGCCAGGTTCACGCTCATAATGTAATGGGGAACATGCTCAACACTCATAATGTAAGGGGAGCGGCGGCCTATGAAATTGCATGTACTGAAAATAATAAATTGCATCTAACAATAACCACACAACAGTTGAAACAAACTGAATACACATGTTCATGATATGATGTATGCACAATGATTTAAAAATAATATATAGCAAGACACATGATACACCCAAAACGTGATTAAACGGGGAATTTGTAAAGATTCACTCACATTGGGTGCGTTGGATTGGAGATGGGGAGATGCGCACGAATTGGATGAGCGGAACAACGAGAAATAACTAACCTAAATAATAACGGAAAATATAGTAAATGAATGGATTTTATTAAGGATTTTAATGGAAATTTTTAGATATATTTTTGTGAGTTTAAGGCTATTTTCTATCTTTAAAAATATTTTTTTAAGTATTTTTAATTGATTTTTAAATTAAATTAAATAAATAAAAATATAAAAAAATTGTTTATTTTTGCGTTGACCGTTGACCGTCGACCGTTGACTTGTTGACCTGTTGACCGGTTCGGTCAGTGTGCAAGTATGGCTGGGTGAGACTCGAACCCGAGACCTCTCGTACGCGTGCACGCAGCTCTACAACTGAGCTACGTGTCTAACCCGAAATAATCTTGTTTTTAATTATATTTATATACTAATTCGATTTATTCAAAATTCATTTGTTTTTAGAAAAAGATTTTAAATCATCGAACCGGTGCCGTTAACCAGACTCGAACGCGTGACGTGCGACTTAGTGTTGCACACAGTCCACCGCTGGACTGTGTGTCTAACCTGGTTAATATCTCGGTTTTTATTATACTTAACAACTAACGGGGTTAACCCGGTTCAGCTTTAATCAAAAAGGCATTTTATTACATAGGGGTTGCGTGTATCAGGGATCGAACTCGTGACATGCGCGTATTATTTGCACACAGTCCACCGCTGGACTGTGTGTCTAACCCGTTTAAAATACCAATTTTAATTATACTTATAACTTAACTATCTTCGTCTTCTTAACTCAAATTACAGTCGACGGTGTTACTAATCCGTTTTCTTGTTTTTACGATTAACAATCATTCTTAAGGCTAAAATGAAATGGCAGAGACGGTGTTGGAAGTAACATATCGTAGGAATGATTTATCACAGAATTTCCGGCAATGCGTCGGCTTTGTTTTTGTGCACCTCAACTGAACAAAACAATTAACCGTTTTGATTAGCCAATCGTGGAATTGAAGTGATAAACAAACGTTAAAAGTGTGTTTGAAGGTCCTTACCATTTCACAGACGAAGATAACGATTTCCAGAAATTTTCCGGCGAACTGGAATTATCTGATAACAGTGTCTGAATTCGATTTCAATTGAAAGGTTTAAGTTAGAAATAGCTTAACAATTGTTAGACTACGACGGTATTGAAAGAATTACCATTTTGATGATGAATACGGTTTTCCGGCGAACTTGCAGAAATTTCCGGCGAGATGATTTAAGCGTTCTGATGGACTGAATGTGTGAGAAAGTGAAATGGAATGTTTGTATGATGTTTCTGAGTCGCGAGAGGGGTCTTGATTGAAGTAATTTAGACTTTGATTATTTTCGGTTATAAAAACCGATGATGATCAAAATTGAAGTTCATTCAAATCCGAATTGATTAAAATCGTCGGTGCATCGGTTATAAACCTGAAGTGTGTGATTAACAAATGATTAGACGGTTGAATGGCCGATTTCGGTTTCTCAGTTGGCGCAACCGGTTTAACTAAGTTTGTGTATAAGAGTTATTTGTTTCCCAAAGTTGACAGAAAACAAACAAGTGGCGAAGTGGTGATGTGTGTGAGCGTTAAGTCTTTGGGTTTAAATTCCGGCTGACCCGGGTTCGAGTCCCGGCAGCAACATTTTATTTTTATTTATTTTGTTTTCACTTTTTATCAAAAAAAAAATTTATAGTTTAGTTTGTTTATTAATTATGTATCATTAAAAATCAAAATAACCATAAATACACAACGTGACATTTATAACTTGATATTCGATTACAAAACGGAGCAGGTTTTGGAAACCCGTTTTTGACAAATGTTACATCTTACGCATCATGCAAGGTCTTGCTGGCGTAGTATATATCGGGTGGAAGTGCTTTTCCTTCCGCTATCCCAAGACTGCCCAAATCGCGAAATCACTAGCGTCGCACATAATCTCAAATGGCAACGCCCAGCCTGGTGCTACCAGAATAGGGGCTTCGATAAGTCTCAAAGGCAACGCTCATGCATTGCACAACCTAAAAGGCATAAGCCGGTAGGCGAACGTGCCGAAGGGGCAGGTAAAAGTAGTCTTCTCCTGATCCTTAGTAGCGATCGGAATTTGAAAGTAACCAGAGAACCCATCCAGAAAACAATAAAACGACTTCTCCGACAGACGTTCAACATCTAATCGATGAATGGAAGCGGGAAGTGGTCCTTTCAGGTGGCGTCATTAAGTTTGCGGTAGTCAATGCAAACTCGCCATCCGGTGACGGTACGGGTCGGAATAAGCTCATTCCTATCGTTTGAGACTACAGTCATGCCTCCTTTCTTGGGCACCACTTGCACAGGGCTCACCCAAACTGAATCAGAGATAGGATATATTAAGCCTGCATCTAGTAACTTAATCACCTCCTTCTTCACGATGTCTTGAATATTCGGGTTCAATCGGTGATGTTGCGCACGCGGCTTGTAATCATCCTCCATCAGAAGTTTGTGAGTGCAAGAGGAATGATTTATGCCATAATCTTCCACGCCATGGCTTTCTTATGAAGTTTTAGAACCTCGAGAAGTTTTCTCTTTTCCTCTTCCTCCCAGGATGATGAAATGATGACCGAAAGGCGACACTCCTCGTCTAGGAATGCATACTCAAGATGCGGTGGGAGCTCTTTCAACTCCAATGATGGTGGGTCCTCAACTGAAGGCTTCAAATTTTCTTCAATTCACGATCAATCTCCATAAATCTATCCAGACTCTGGGAACCATCATCACCGATTTGATAAACCGGTTGCTCAACTTCGTGGTCCTCCTGCGTAATTCCATCTAGGCTCCCACACAATACGTGAGTGTCCGAATCGATCTCCTCAATCTTGCCTTGGAAATGAGAGCTCACAAAAGTATCAACAACGTCAACATAATAGAGCGTATCGTCCTGACTTTGTGGATGCTGCCTTGACCGTTTGATGTCGAAGGTCACATGCTCGTCATTAACCCGGAGCGTGATTTGGCCAGCGGCCACATCAACAATCGTCCTTGCGGTGTTAAGAAATGGGCATTCGAGTAACAAAGGTACTTTTGAGTCTTCATCCATATCCAGAATAACAAAATCTACTCGAAACACGAATTTGTCGATTTTAACAAGCATATTTTCAACAAACCCGCACGGATATTTGATTGAACGATCAGCAAGTCGAATGCTCATCCTCGTGGGTGACGGCTCACCCAGATCCAGCTTAGCGAAAACTTTATATGGCATAAGGTTTATGCTTGCCCCCAAATCAGCCAATGCGTGGCTGACAGACATGCTGCCAATAAGACAAGGAAGGGTAAAACTGCCTGGATCTCCCATCTTCTCAGGTAAACGGTTTTGGAGAATAGCTGAGCAGTTTTCGTTCATTAACACACAAGACATGTCCTCGAGCTTTTGTTTGTTTGTGAGGATGACCTTCAGAAACTTCGCGTACTTAGGCATTTAACCCAACGCTTCAACAAATGGTATGTTTATATGCAATTGCTTGAACATCTCAAGAAACTTACCATATTGTTCTTCGTTCCTTTGCTTCTTTAGCCTGCCCGGATACGGAACTGGAGGAGTATAATCTGTAACTGGCTTCTGGAGTTGTGTTGTACTTGTTGGGACTCGCCTAGCGTGCACCTCGTCCAAAGAGTCAGTATGGACCGTCTCAGTGATCGGTGATGAGTCTGATATGTCAGGTCCAATGGCTTTACCACTCCTCGTTATCACTGCATTAACATGCCCTCTTGGGTTTGGCTCTGTATTGCCCGGAAGACCGCCCTGAGGCAGCTCAGATAGCATCTTAGCCAACTGGCCAACCTGATTCCGAATTGCCTGAATGGAGGCTTTCTGACTCCTCATATCCCCTTCTTAGGCCATGAAACGCTCCTCGTGTTGCTGATAGCGCTTTTCAGCCAACTGATTCGCATTGTTAGAGTTCCTTAGAAGTTGTGCCATCATTTCCTCCAGCTTAGAGTTATTTTGAGGGGCGTGTTGCTAGGAACTGCTCCCGACACCCTAATTATGGTACATATTCGAATGCGGCTGGTAGGGGTGACTCTGAGACGGAAAAGACAGAATGTAGGATTGTTGTGGCGTGGGAACACACTGAGCATACCCGAGTGGGTTTTGGTTACCTGAACCACCCTTCCACCCAAAGTTTGGGTGATTCTTCCATCCCGGATTGTACGTGTTGCTATAAGGATTATTTTGGGGTCTAGTTTGATTTCCCAGATAATCCACCTCGTCGTGGCTTGTAAACATAACACCTTGCTCGCACGCACCTAGATCGTGTGAAATCCCACATTGCTCACATGAAGATTGAACCCGCGAAATATTATGGGCTTGATTAATTTTTTTAAGAAGGGCTCCAATCTGCGCAGTAAGACCCGTATATGTATCAACAGCATACACCCCTGAACGAGATGATGTCCTAGCTCTCTCTCCGGCTTGACGAGAACTCGACTTCAAAGCAGTTTTCTCAATAATCGCGTATGCTTCATTTGGCGTCTTCGTTCCAAGATCATCCCTACGTACACATCTAAACGCTCGTGCGAATCATAGTTGAGTCCTTGATAGAATGTTAATACCAGCTGTCTTTTGGACAAACCATAATGTGGGACATCAATGAGAAGATCTCTAAACCTTTCCCAATCTGCGTGTAAGGATTCTCCATCATCCTGTCGGAATGTCATGATAGGTTCTTTAACTTGGCCATTTTTTCTGCGGAAAGTACTTCTACATAAATAGCAAAGCCATCTCATTACAGGTGGTAATGGATCCCGCGGGAAGTGATAAAAGCCAAGCTCTAGCTTTGTCTCGCAATGAGAATGGGAAGAGTCGCAACCGGATCGCGTCATCAGAAACGTCTCGTATTTTGAAAGTAGAGCACACCTCAAGAAATGCAGCAATCTGTTGACCAGGGTCCTCGTGATCCTTTCCATCAAACTGCATCGAATTTTGCAACATTTTGATGATGTTGGATTTGATCTCGAAATTTGGTGCCACCATAGTAGGTCGGGCGATGCTAGGCTGCAAGCCTTCGCCTCCTGGACGGTCGGTCTCATTCAACGACCGGTCATCGTCTGCCATGGTGCTCCCCCTCGACCTCTGAGCTCTCACTCTCAGTAGGTATCTCCGGCTCGTCAACTGCAGGTGAGATTAGTTGTGCAACAACACGGGACCTTTCTTGAAGTCTCCTACTCCTCCTCAGGTCACGTTCTTGATCGTCATGATGGCTCAGCAGCGGCGGGCGCAGGGTTGAGGACATCAACCTGTAAGGAAGGGATAAGCACGTCCCAAAATAAATAAATATAATATAATATTAGTAATTTTTTTTGTGGCATGGAAGAATAAATATTTATTATTATTATTTTTCTTCAAATAAATAGCCAATCAATTATCCTCGAATTCGAAAAGAAGAAATTAATAAATAATCTTGCAAAAATATATACCACTACATGAACAAATAAACAAGTATGAACAAACATTCACAAGCATGTACACCGGTAGAAAAGTGACTCGGATCATTCCAAAAGCTTGCCGTGGTCCCGGCAACGGCGCCAAAAACTTGACGTGCGCGTATATATACATATTTTTACAATGAATTTTACACACGAACTCGGTTTTAATATTTATAAAAATGATTTATACCTTAACATTAAAACACACACAAAAAGACAAGTGTACCCTATCGTATATGTAGTAAAGTATGGGTAAGAACCAGATGTCGATCCACGGACGCGGGCAGGCGCTTATGTACTAAACCGTCGTCATTTATCTACCGGTAAAAAGATATGTGAAAGAGTTTTTACTAAAATTTTCTAAAAATATAATTTAAAACATATAAGACTCCAAATACAAAAATATAATTTCTTTTTCTTTTGTCTTGTTTTATAAACAACCTAAGCATGTTAACTAAGTTGGAAATGCCGCAAAGGCACTTGATCAATCTTCCAATTACAAAGACAATTAGTATCCTTTTCGAGAATCCTAACATGATAATTCTTCGAAAAGTTAACGCGATAAACACACTTTAACCACCTAAAATTATTCATTAATGAGCTATTGATATATTTTCATGCGAATCTTCTAAAAATAAGTTAGTCATTCGTTAAGAATTTTCTAACCTCACTTTATCAAGGAAAGCATTATCGATAACACAATACAACCACCGAGACAAGCATAAAGTAGATCATATCACAAACTTATCCATTTTGCTAGTCTTAAACATAAATCTACCAAGTTGGCCATTTTAACCAAAAATACTCAACAAAGATTATGCCCATGTTAAGAACTCGCAATAACACCATCGAACTCGTTAGAGCCCTTACGTGTAAGAAAGAATTCTTGATCAAAATCAGATTTATCTTTTATTAAACCAATACCCATTTCTAGTTTCATGGTGTAAACACATTAACAAGTTAATAGTTTACTAACAAATGATTAATTATAGGGTTTTATCAACTTATCCTAACTAACCATTTATTAATCATCAAAGATAAACAACCTCAATCAAAAATCCAACATCAATGAACCAAGTTTGACATATGATCATCAAGATTCAAACATGAACAAGTTGTCGGAGCTTCATTCCAACATAATTACAAAATAAAGATTGTTCACAAAACAAGTATCTTAATAGCATTCATAATAATAATACATAAACATCAACTCAATGCTTGTAAATGTGCTTAAAATGTATGTTAAGAACAAGAAATCAAACCATAAACAAGCAAGGATTTGATGGATTGGATGATGGATAAGCTTCTTGCAACCTTGAGGCTTGAAATCTTCCCAACCAGGAAGCTCTCAGACCTCAGAAATCGCCCAGAAACTTGGAAAATTACCCAACATCTCGATCAGTAGCGTCTGATCTGTTTTATAGAGAAATTAATATCCGCACGGTCGTGCACTTTATATGCATGCCTGTGCAGTCATCAGCATGACGTCAGCTACAGGGTATGGGTCGACAAGTGGACGTTTGGGCGGCAAAGTCTTCAGATGTGCACGGTCTTGCACTTGGGTCGCACGATCGTGCAGGGTCTCTAGATATCCTGTGATCGATGATCAGCTAGTGCACGGGCTTGCACTTGAGTCGCACGGCCGTGCGTGCCGAGTAGTTAGCTGCACTGCCTTGTTCACTGCCAGGGCACCCAAGATCGCAAGTCGCGCACGGTCGTGCTGATGGTTTGCACGGTCATGCGTGAGCTGTAACTTCAGTAGTTTCTGCAGAATTCATCCGGAACGTTCGTCAATCCCACTTTTTCTCCAACTTTGTCTGTGGCACGCCTTCTTGGACCTGAAAATATAAAAGTGACCGATTAGTACCTAAACGGTGAAGTTTTAGACAAAAACGCACAAAACGAGAGCAAAATGGGGGACTTAAATATGTATATTTTAACATATATCACATAGCACATGTAACGATCTAGCATATATAGATTCTAGCATAACGTATTAAGCATGTATGACGGATTGTTTGTTTGTAAGCATGTTTGTAAGTGTATGCGTGCGTTTTCAATAAGGAATAAGTATTGCACCCAAAAAGCGTCGGAAAGTAAAAGGGTCATGTATACTCACAATTTGCAAAGCTTACCCGTGTTTTGGCGAGTTGATGTGAATAGGAGAGTGAAGGTGTATCAGTACTAGAATGTTTAACGGAGGATTGGGATTCGGAATTCAAGTATGCGAAAGTATGTATATAAGAAAATAATTATCTAGTATTAAACACTCATTCTTGACACTATAAATCCCGTATGGGTTGATGTGATTTCATGGGTCAAGATACTCATTAGAATCGTTAACGAGGTTCAAGACTTAGATAATATAACCTATTATCATGACAAGTAACCATGTTGATCATCATCAAGGATTCCGTTATGTGTGTGTGTGTGTGTGTATATATATATCGTATAGTTTATATAATAATTCTAAGCTAAGTCTGTCAAGGATATCATAGATTGTCATATAAGTCATGCATAGAGGTAGGAGGATAACCATCCTTTAACCTCATTGTAAGATTCACCAACACACAAATCATCACAAGGATGATTCGGATGGTCATGAATGAAAAGGAAATGTACAATAATTACTATACCAAGTAGCCAAGTAACATTTAACCCGGGTGAGCCGGCACCGACATAGATAGAGTTAACTAAGTGTTGGAGGCTTGACAAGGTTATGTCACTTTCAAGTTAGCAAACAACTTGGGATAGCAATTGTAAAACATCAAGTGAGGTGGTGGAATGAAGGTAGGATAGCCAAGGCTTCCAAGTATTCACACCTATACCAATACACAAGTCTTGCCTTCAACTTTATAGCAAGCTCGGATGGTTTCATCACTTGTGGGTTGCATAAACCCTTGCAAAAACAGAAACTTTAGAGGTGTTTGCACCTCTTCAACTCATAAGAATCTATTCCTAACAAGTCTCATAACCTTAGATAGGTTTAAGAACAAGTAGGCACAAGATTCAAATAAGTTTTAAATCAAGAAAAGTAAGATACGAAAGTATATATGAAAGTAGAATTTTAATCCTACTTTGGACCTCAAATGTGGTAAGGTTTCACCTTTATTTGCCAAGGCAAGCTTGTGAAAACCTTCCTAGAGGTTATCCAAGTAGAAAGGAAGGAGAAACATAAGAAAATAAGAAGAAAAGTGAGCTAAAAACTCACTTAGAATGGTTGCAACTTTCTGCCAAATATTGGAATTAGAGAGTAACCAAGAAGATTTGAGAGTGATTTGAGTGTTTGGAATGTGTTTAGGAGTGTATGGAGGCTTGTATTTATAAGTGGAGATTAGTGTTTGGGAGTTAATGAAGATGGAAGGTGATTGGAGTAGGAGGGAGATGGAAAAGGTTTTGGTTTTGCTCATTTTAGTCCATGTACTTTGTAACTAGGATATGTTATGCCGTTTTCTTATATTTTAACTTGTTTTTAGGTATCCAAAGTGTATTTAAGTCTCGGTTTTGCATATAAACACGTATTTAATATTGATTGCATATATAACACAAATATAAAATGTAACACGTATATGTATAAAATGAATTTCCATTATATTAACGCCTCAAATTATGATAATGGAGGTGGAGTACGATTGTAAGGTTTCTAAAAAATGGAATGCGAATACGAACTTTCTAAAAATAGGAATACGAAAATACGATGTGTTACAATACTTCTAGTAATTCAAATGCTATTAGAAAACATATATCAATGCTAGTATCTTGGGGGCAGAATCATCTAAAATAGACTGAAAGCTTCAAAAGTCAATTCCGTATTTATTATTTTAATGATTTAAAGCATATATAGTAACAACTAATTAATGTTTTTAAAATGATTGTTGAATAACTTGAATCTAATTAGTTACATAGAAACCAATAATTGTTAATTAGAGGTTATTAAAAATTAGGATAATTAGCAATTATAAAAGATGAATGTAGTCAAATTTTATTTTAGGTAACTTTATTTAATTATTATAATATTTTAAAAGAATTCAATCAAAAGTTATATATACAATTTTAAATTTTAAATCACTAACATGTTTAGGTACATTGAACTCACCAAAAAGACAATCCAGTTAATGTTATTAATTCCAAATCATTGACTTCCATATTATCATCCAAATCAAATTTTGAATTTAAAAACAAGCCATCATATTTCCTCTAAATAAGGAAATAATAATTAACAATAATAATTTTATAACAAACAGAATGATAGTACCAAACCATTATCATGATCCAAAATTCAAATGTCAAACATCAAGTATCCAACTATTAAACTCCAAGAACACATATGATATTCAACCAATTTTCAAATAAAACAATAGAAATGTGGAGCAAAGATTTAACAACATGTTGAAATAAAAAAACAACCAAACACTTCTAAATTTCCAAAAAAATTATCTAGCCTAACAACAAACTACAAACACAACAATCATAATCCGATGATCAATCACAGTATCAAATCCCTAAGCTTAAAAACAATCATGTATATTCCGATTACATAAAAATAGCATATCGGTTTAAATCATTCTCTTCCAGTCAAACAATCATGTATATTCCAATTTCAGATAGATCATAAATATATAACATATTGAAGATAAACTTTACTGAATCGGAAAATTAAGGAATAATACAGATTAAAAGTAAGATTCAATCGAAAAAAATAGAAAATATATTAAGATGTATTGAAAGAAGAAAGATCTATAAAACAATAAGAGAGAATCAATGGATAGAAAACTTATAACCCCTAAAAACGAAAAAATGGATACAAAATCTTGACCATAAGAACATGAATTCTACAGAATAACGAAAAAAATAGGAAGATGATAAAGATAACATACCTTGATGGAATTTTTAGCATATTCAAAACCCACAAAAACAGATTACATCAAAAAGCCATATCAGATGATATATAAACATATATCAATGAAAAGAATGATGAGATGAAGATGTTTATGACAAAAAATCGAAGAAGTTAACAGGAAATCAGAATATTAAGATGTATTGAAAGAAGAAAGATCTGTAAAACAATAACAAAGAATCAATAGATAAAGAACTTAGAAACTCTAAAAACGATTAAATGGATAGAAAATCTTGACCACAACAACACGAATTATACGGAATAACGAAAACATTATGAAGACGATAAAGATAAAATACCTTGATGGAATTTGTGTCATATTAAAAACCTACAAACACATATTACATCAAATAGCATATTATCAGATGATATACAAACACAAATCAACGAAAAGAATGATAAGATGAAGATGTTTATTACAAATAAATCGAAGAAGTTAACAGGAAATCAGAATATTATTCGATGAACATATACCTTGGATCTTGGATTGTTTGATTGGAAAAGAAGGGATAGAACCCTAATCGTTGTTTGTTTCTGAGATTTTGTGTGGAATATGAAAGGAAGCAGCCGGGTTATGTCATTATATATGATAAGAATTCTTGACTCGTTTTATCAAATGGATAGTCCATAGAGATGCACCATAGGGAATGTGAAGAGTTTTGGCGGAAAAATAGTGAATTGGGGCGCTAGATGGGGGACATGTGCCCCTAATTATGAACTTTATTAGGTAGGATAGATTCTTTAGTTTAAAATATTTATATTTGAAGTTAATAATAAATATCAGTTACTAACATGATTTTTAAATATGCTAAAGTTAGTTAAGCAGATTATATTTATGTGAATGTTATCTACATTTTTTTCTTAGGTGAAACAATACATTCTTAGTTTTTTTTTTCACTTCTTTACATGTTTATACTATGTTGTTTAAAAACAACCTATCAACATTTATAAAGACTTGAAATATGTTCATATGGCAAAACTGAATACATAAATAGATTAAAGGTAAGACTCTAAATGGTAGATTAAAGATAGATATATATTTAAGAGAATTATAGACAAACTCATTAATACAAAATTTGATTATTTACCAAAATTAATACAAGCTCATTCTCTAAACCATGTTTCATCAAAACCAAAACACAATTTTCTTACAAAGTGGCATGTGGCCCACCCTCAATTTGTTTATGATATTTAATAACTAAGTTGAAAATTCATGTATTACATGAGTTGCATCAATTTTACATGTTAAAACCATTAATGTGAAGATTTTATTTGTTGGATGTCATCAATATACAAATAGTACATAGGTTTTTAGTGGTTAAAAAAAATAACAAGGAATACAAAATTAAGAGTTATAAAATTAATTTTAAGATAAAATATTATTAAAATCTTGTTAAGGAAATTTTAATAAATTATTAAAATAAGAAATTTTCATGTTAGATAATTAATTATTTAATTTAATTATTTACAATCAGTATCAGTTGATAGGAGATAAAGTACATTTAATAGAAGAAAGAGAGGCGGAAAAAGTGTTTGAGACTTCACTACAAGCAAGTGTTGAGCATTCACACCCATTTCATCTTTTTTACCCGGTAATTCTATTAAAAATAATTATATTTTTTTTAAATTAAATAATATTTTTTTTATACTTTTATTATTACATTTATCTATTCTTCACTCATATTCACTTTCAAAATACATTAAAAATTATAGAAGGTAAACATTGTCCCCCTAAATTTATAGATGAACAGTAAAAGTTTCTGTCTACTCTACTCACAATCACTTTCAACCATCTACAATCACTTTTCATAATATAAAAAACTTCCTCATAGAATTTAAGGAACGGATTGTGAATGCATATATCAGTTTGCTTTCAATTTTAAATCATTGTGAAACTTAAGTGCTTCCTAATAGAATTGCAGTTGCTTGTTTCGTAATGATTTTGTGTCCAAATTGGTCAAGATAGAACAATGTCACTAACAAAAATTGTAAATGTTTTATCAACGAAAATTTAAGTTTCTAGAGATCTTTAGTACGAATTCAAGGGCAATTTATCGAAGGCCTTCTAGTTGTTCTAAATTTTTAAAAAGAATTAGTGTCTGTTTTTTCGTGCCAGCCACATATGCAAATTCCAATAATATCAAATCAATAAAAAATTATATATGTAGGTGGATTTAAATGAGAACGCTAAATATTACAAGAACTTGATCAAAAACAATTCAAACTCAAAATTTCTTCATTATTGCGAATTTGGCGGAGTGTGTGTAGTCGTTGGGGAAGAAGGTTGATTTGAGGAAGTCGGATGTGCAAGGGCATATGCCGGATGCGTTTGGGGCTTGGGGCTTCTTTGGTGGAGCCTTGGCTGGTTACACATGGAGATCTGTCCGGGTAGCTTTTTGTAGGTTCTTTGTAGTTAGTAGTTGAATTTGAATTTATCGATATTGCTTGAAGTTGTAGAGTGACTTGAATAACCACATAAGTTAAATAGAGAACGCAAATTATGAAATGGTTTTTTTTTCAAAAGAAAAAGAATTGAAGGATTATGTAGAAATCTTGTTATAATTATGTCCCAAGAACCCTTGGACAATATTGAAGAGGAAATTATCACTAATTATTATTATATATATAATTTATAAACTTTTTAACAACAGTAATTTTGTGAATTTTGTTGAATTTATTTTCATCCTTCCTTTTTTTGACTATTTTTTGGTTTTTGTTTTTCTTTTTTAAGTTTCAATCGAACTTGGTGTTATACATGTAACAAAAAGAACTGTCTAATACTGACCGAACAACGTCAGTTCGGAATTGATATTCGTTTTTATTCTTCCGATCGATATAAACACATCTCGGTATTTTTTTGGTCGTGTCATGACTTTTTTTTGTTTCTCTTTCAGGAAGTGTCAGTATCTTAATAAACCGAACCAATGTCAAACAAATTCATGCCATTAACGTTATTTTTACTTGCGTCTACGTTTCCATTAAAAATTGGGTCGCCCAACCGCAGAGCACGGGTTTAACCCACTAGTTTTTGATAAGTATGAAGTTGAACTGGCTAGTGGTCACCATATATATATGTAACAATTTAAATTTTGAAGGCAAGCAAGATTTGAGACTAAAGCATTAGTTGTAGGAAAGATGGCAATAGGTTATGAAAGTTTATTAGTGATTTAGAACTGACAATTCTATAATTTGCTTTGCTGATTGTTTATTTGCACATACGACTACTTTGACTATCCTAATGATGTCTCTGTATCCATCGCCCTGCAAACACTCTCTTTAGGCACGACTTTTTTAACATGTAAAATTAGTTGTTTGCTGGGTTGGGAACTCAACATTCACAGAGGTGGTTAAAATGCTGGAACATGTTAAATATTATGCCATTAGTTAACTGATTGTGCGACACTTCAAATTATACTTGTACTTGCACGTGTTGACTGCAAATTACATGTTTGTTAAATATTGCATTCAGATATCATTTTGAGTTTTCATTACAAAGTATATCATTTGTTTTGATGGTGGAAAACATAGCATACAACAGTGATTCGAGTACTGTTCAAAAGAGAAGAAAAAATGCCCAATTTGTAAGCAAAAACATGTTCAACAAATCCCAAATTGCAAATTGCTATCTTTTTTAACTATAAGTTGGACTTAAAGGTGAAGGGGAAGGTTTATTAGGGAACACTAAAAAGTGGGGAAACGAAGAACACTCTAAAAAATTTAACTTAACATGTTGAAAATCATTTTTTTTCTAAATATTTTTCGACGCTTATCCATATAGGTACGTGTAGAAACATTGTTAATAAAAAATTCAAAAACAAAAAAATATAAAAATAAAATCTTAAACAGCTAAAAAAATATATCTTAATTTTTTTTTAAATTTTTTCAGCATTTTTCCTTATAAAAATGGGTATAAACTATTCTAATAAAAAAATCATTTTTGTAAAAAAAATTAAGCCTTTTTTAACTTTTTTTATATTTTTAGTTTTTGATATTTTTATTAAAAATGCTTCTACAAGTGTTTATAAGGAAAAACGTCAAAAAAACATAATTTTTAAAATGTTAAGTTAAATTTTTAATAGTGTTCCCAACTTCCCCACTTTTCTATCGTTTGAATTCCAAAAACAATATGCTACTGACAGTGATAAAAGTTCAGGTTGTACTAATTTGACATATGACAAAGTTCCATTAATCCTTTCAGGCCACTCGGTGTGGGGTCGTCCCAGACCCGTCTTTGGCCGACGACGCCTCCAACACCGCGCCGGGTGGCCCGTGGGCGTCGCCGGGGTCCCTCTGCGGACGATGGGGACGGGGCGATAGTTTAATATATTTTAAATATATAACCGTTATAAACGGCTAGTTTAAAAAAAATTTAATTAATAACTTTACCTATAAATACTCCAATATCATCCCACTTTTTTATACACTTTATTCACCTCCATCTCTCAAATATACAAAACCATTCCCATCTTTTTATAACTCTCCAACCTTTTATAAAATCTTCCAACTTTCGTCATGGATCCATACAACCCGAGCAACCCGAACCCGAACCCAAATCCAAACCCGAACCCAATCCCAAACAAAAACATTTTCTCCGTATCCGGCTACTATCCTAGTATGGAGCCGAGTTGGTCATCTTCACAATTTTCATTCAATGCTTTTGGGGGTTTTCAACAAAGCCCGAACGCGTTTTCACAAATGAGCCAAGTGCAACAAATGCAGTCGATTCAACAAATGATAATGAGAAAACCTTTCAATTCGCAACCACAATCCGAAGAGGACGTTCAAGAATTTGTTCCGGAGACCCAACCGCAATCGTCTAAACGAAAAAAAGGGAAACAAACTATGGTTGAGAAAGAACAACCTTCGGGAGGGAAGGCGAAACTCTGGACGAAGATGGAGGAGGAGGCGTTAGCCAAGGCGTGGGTTAGCACTTCCAAAAGCCCCATTATCAATACATAACTTTTGCTACATTTTAAAAATATACCAAAAATTGATACACTATACTTTTTTTAATATAACTTTTGCTACAATTTAAAAATATAGATAACAACCAAACCGGCGAAGGATTTTGGAAAGAAGTACTGTCGAAGTTTCTTGCGGTAATGGAACAAGGTCATTATCGCGACATCGATTCCGTCTCTTCCAAGTGGAGAAAGATGCATCCAGTCGTGAACCGGTTTTCGGAGATTTATAATAACTTGTATACTGGTCGTCGTAGTGGGATGAGTGATGAAGACGTTTTTAAAGAGGTGATGCGTCGATACGAAGATACGCATGGAACCGTTTCCCCCCACGTACGTGCTTGGGAAATTTTGCGAACCAGTAACAAGTGGGCGCCGGTCCCAAATGAGGTTGCAACGGCCAAACGAACAAAAACTCGGAGACCGGTAGTTACAGTGCGGGTGGAGGCTCGGGCGAACGATGACAAATAAATATAAAGACGAGCCCGAATTCGATGATGAAGAGTTTGTGGTTAAAGAGGAGGAACATCCCCCGGGTAGGGACAAATTAAAAAGGGCGGCAGCTGGAAAAAAACATGTCGTGCCTGGGGGCAGTTCCAAAATGGACGAGCTTATGGCTCAATTCAAAGTGTTCACCGAGCTCAGGGCTCAAAAGATGAAAGCGAAGGAACGTGAGGTCGAGTTTAAAGAGTAGGAGATCATGACAACCTACATAAACGCGTATCCTGAAGAAGATCGGCCGATTTTGCGAAGAATGAAAGAAAAAATCACAAAAAAATGGAGTTCATAGGATTTTTTTAGGTTATGTTTTTTATTTTTTTCGGTTATTTTTAATTTTTACTTTTTTTTAGGTTATGTATGTCACACCCCGACCCGCAGCGGAAAAGGTGATCGGGGCATGATTGGGTTATCATCAAAGCTCATGACATTTATTTTAACGTTTCATATTCATTAATACACTTTAGTGGAAAATTACAATCAATATTACAACATGTCCTAAATATCAATCTAAGCTTCTTTGTTTTCTTCTAAGGCATTTCCTATGTTTTCCTTGCTTCATCCTGTTCACCTGTATCATGTGTAAAAGGGTTTTTGGATCAACAAAAAGTTGGCGAGTGAATCCTATGGAAAACATTTGAACAAGTTTATTTAATTGATTATGAAATAAAGTGCACAACCACACATGAGTAAAAATAGATGTAAACTTATTCATAAATCAATTTAATATTAAACAATACACACATGAACAATAATGGATCGTTTAGAGGCACGCGTTGCTCAACTCGTCTCTCACGAGGAACTGATGGGCCTAATGAATGAATTGCATAAACATGATAATATGAAAGACATAACTACAAATAATATAAACTCAATAATACACACATGAACAATAATGGATTGGTTTTGAGGCACGCGTTGCTCAACTCGTCTACCACGAGGAACTGATAGGCTTAATGAATGAATTTCATATCAGTTGACAAAATGAAATACATAATTACAACAATATAAACAATCTAAATTTAGATCACGATATGGTATGGCACAAGTTTAAATAAACGAGTTAATTATTTTGTGACATATGACACACCCCAAAACGTGTAATTAAAAAGGGGAGTTGTAAGATTCACTCACAGTGGGTGCGTTCGGTTGATGATGTTGAATGCACGCGAAGTGGTTTTAACCACGAGTGAAATTAACCTAGATAATGGCATAATGTTTCGGTAAGTAAACGGATTTTATTAATCCATTTTAGTAGGATTGTTGGGTGTATTTTTGTGAGTTTAAGGCTATTTTCTAACCTTAAAAATGTTATTTTTAAGTATTTTTAATTGATTTTTAATTAAAATAAATAAATAAAAATAATAAAAAAGTTGACTTTTTTTTACCGTTGACCGTTGACCGTTGACCTTGACTGTTTGACCGGTTCGTATGCGTGTAAGTGTGCGCTGAGTGAGGCTCGAACCCGAGACCTCCCGTACACGTGCACGCAGCTCTACCAACTGAGCTACGTGTCTAACCCGAAATATTTCTGTTTTTAATTATATTTATATATTAATTAGATTAATCCGAAAATCAATTTATTTCTAAAAAGGTTTTACTGAATCGGACCGGTGCTCTCCACAGGTCTCGAACCCGGGACCTGTGGTTTAGGTTAACACACAGTCCACCGCTGGACTGTGTGTTTAACTTGTTATATAAACCGATTTTTATTATACTTATATACAAACTGAACATTTCCATTTCTGTCTTAAATAAAAAAGTTTAATAATTATCCGGGCCGGTGCGGTAGCCCGGACTCGAACTCGTGTCCTGTGATTTAAACATACACACAGTCCACCACTGGACTGTGTGTCTAACTTGGTTATTATTCCGGTTATTATTAAACTTAACATGTACAGCGTGACTCCGGTTCGGTTAACAAAAAAAAAACATTTTTATTAAGGCAGCATACGTGGGACAAGATTCGAACTCGAGACGTTTACGTGTTTAATGTGCACACAGTCCACCGCTGGACTGTGTGTCTAACCCGAGTAATAACTTGATTTTAATTATACTTATACACTACAGAAACTTCGTCTTCTTTGTTGATTTTAACCAGAATCGGAAGTCCGACTGGTTCGATGATTAAATCATGCTCGTTAGTGTCTGATGGTTAATTACATGTGAGATTAAATAAAAAGAATGAAGGATTAAGCGTAAGGTATACCGACTGGACTCCTCTGTTTCTCCGGCGAAACTCCGGTGACAGCAAACACTTCCGGCGACGTGTGACTTGCAGCAGAGAGTCTTCAGAAAGCCTGAAAATGATGTGGGTGACTTCGGTATAAGCTCAGGGGGTTTAGTAAGGCTTAGAAGTGAAGGGTTCGGTTTTCCGGCGAGGTACAGAAGTTTTCCGGCGAATGGATTTACGTCGGGTAAAGGTGGGGTTTTGAGCGAAAAAGCTAGCAGCGCTTTAGAAGGGGTATTTATAGGGCAAAACATCAATGTATTTAGCCCGTTTTCCGACTTGATTCGTCGGTTAGAATTTTTCCGGCGGTTATAGCTTGTGTCGCGGACTGGACATCAGTTATAACCGACGTTGTGGTTAAATGTTTACGTTAAGTCATAGGTAACCGACGACGTTTGACGAAATCGTCGGATTTTCCGGCGTCAAAGAATTTGGGCGCGTCAGTTGACTGGGTTTTGATTTCCGTTTCATTATTTCAATTAATTGTCTGGTTATATCACTAAAAAGTACAAGTGGCGGAGTGGTTGAGCATGTGTGTGTTAAGTCTGCTGAACCGTGACTGACTGACCCGGGTTTGAACCCGGCAGAAACATATTATTTTTATTTCTTATTTTTAACAGTTTTTCAAAAACTAATTATATATTCCCATATAATAATTAATTATGTATCGTTTAAAATTATTTTGGGCATTAAATTCGCAACGAAATTTTTAACTGATTGTTCGGTTAATAAACGGAGCGGGTTTGGTAAATCCGTTTTTGACGGATGTTACAATGTAATGTGTGGTTTTTAATATAAAATGATTTTATTTATATAAGTAAATGTTAAAACTAGTTTAATTAAAAAAGAAAAATAAAAAAACTAGGTGGGGTCGGTCGTCACCCATTTCCAAGCTTCCATCCCTGGAGGAACGTCCTCCAAGGTCTCTGACGCGTTTGCTGACGTGGCGGGTCGTCCTGGAGAGAGGCCCGTCACCCACACCGAGTAACCTCATGGTACAAGGTACAAGAATTTGTATTGGATTTATTTGCAATTTGCCTATTAATTTCTTTTTTTCATCAAGCAATTAGATCTTATTACGGCTAATTTATTTTACAAGCTATGATTTATTTACTTCACATACCATGATGTCACTATGCCTTTAATAATATCAACTTGTTTTTATCCAACTTTGGCATGGTTGAAAGAAGTTGATGCTTGTACACTATCCACTGGCTTTGACTAACAACAACATTTAGTAACTTATGAGATGTTAACAAATAACTGTGCCCCTTTTTTTCGGTTGACGGTAAACATATTTTGATTCCCTGAGTGGGAAAGATCCAGAGGTTCTTGATATGAGCAGCATGGGTAAAGGTCAACCTTGGGTCAACGGGCATCATATAGGAATATACTATACTCTTCTTGCCCATGCCAAGAAACTTGTGATTATCGCGGATCTTATAATTCATATAAATGTCGAACCAATTGTGGCAAGCCGAGTTTGCAAGCTATGGAACCCCCCAAGGTAGCTGCCAAGCATTTTCCACAGGCAACTGCCATGCACCAACTTCATCTTCCATCTATCCAGGTAAGATAGATGCACATACACACATACTATATACATGCATGCATGCATGCAGTAGGTAATTAAAGATCCATACAATTTGTTACTTAAAGAGCTAGATGCGTAGGATGTCAGTTAATTAATTACTACTCAACATGGTTTTTATTTGTCATGTCACATGAGGCGTGGGTGGCACAATATCATTCAACCCTGCCCATTTTACTAGTTTTAAAAGTAGTGTCGTAGAGCTGCAATATTTGTGGGGCGTGGGTCGCAATTTTGGTGCTGCAAAACATATTTGAGAAAGACGAAGTGGTCGAGAAAACGAAGAACAGTTGGCCAAGCAATTTGTTTGTTAACCCTGTGGAGCATTTGGCAGGTCCCAAATGAGAAGATATTCAATGACAAAACTGGGGCAGCTTATATGGTAGTGGAGAAAATTAAAGAGACAGCCTATAGCTGGAGAAAACGGGTTAACGTTACAAAACGAGAAGATAAAAGTTTTTTTTCTAAATACTTAAACGGGTTAACATTAATCGTCCTATTTTCAATGCAGGTCAACCCGAAATCGACTCGTATCTCTAACACTCCGCATTTTGTACTTTCCGTATTTAGAAAGTGTATTCGTATTTTTATTTTTTGAAACTTATAATCATGTTGTATTTGTATTTAGTTTCCAACCTTTGTATTTCGAGACTCTGATCATAATAAAATCCATACTCTATACATACGTGTTATACATACAATCAATCATTAAATACGTGTTTACTTGCAA
Organism: Scalesia atractyloides; assembly: GCA_947069175.1. Taxonomy (NCBI): domain Eukaryota; kingdom Viridiplantae; phylum Streptophyta; class Magnoliopsida; order Asterales; family Asteraceae; genus Scalesia; species Scalesia atractyloides. The sequence goes on along the minus strand of CAMTDV010000007.1, from coordinate 64,436,743 downwards.
ACCGACACTTGTTATACATGCAATTACTCATGCATACATTCACGATACGCGAATTACAATTACATACGCATTCCATACTCGAAAACATGTTAAATATTTAAGTTTTGGCGTAAACTGACAAACACATGAAGACCAGGGACTATAATGTAAAAAAATCAAAACTGTTGGGCCTTGGAGACGCGGCGTCACGCGACCCCCCCCCCCCCCCTTCTGGCTTGGCGTGACACCAAGGCTGGCAATCTGCAGCAGGTTGTTTCCCAACTACGGGTTGGTCACCTTTTTCCCACTTATTTCTTCCCCAATCACCTTTAAACTCCATTAAACACCAAACCCTACTCACCCATTATATAAACAAGCCTCCTACACCTCATTTGCACTTTTCCAAACCCTCAAACACTCTCAAATCACTCCATAATCTGCTAGAAATCTAAGAAAAGGCAGAATCATTCTAAGTTCAAAAGTGAGCATCTACCTCACTTATCTTCAACTTTCTTCATCTTTTCTTCCACTTAATAGCTTGGAACACCTCTGGGATTGTTCCCACAAGTTTACCACGGTAAACTAAGGTGGAACATCACCATTTGAGGTCCAAACTTTCTGTTTTGAAAGAACTTTTATGTAAATCTTTATGAACTTGTTTATACTCATTCAAACTTACACCCATTTTGCTTCTAACCAAACCTATGGTTATGGAGCTTGATTAGGGTTGATTCTTATGAGTTTAGAGGTGCAAACAACCTCTAAACTTTCTATTTTGACAAGGTTTTAGACAACCTACAAGTGTTGAAACCATCCAAGCTCACCATCTTCAATATGGTGAGACTTGTGTTTTGGTGAAAGTGTGAACCGTGAGAGCCTTGGCTTTCCAAACTAGTTCCACTACCTCGCTTCCGTGTTTTTGTTACATTCATCTAAGTAGCTTTCAAGACCTAATGTAAGTTAATATCGCCTCCAACATTTGCCATGTTATACCCGGTTGTTCTTATTTGGCTACTTAGCAAAATTAGATAGTTGTATTTTGCTTTAATTAATGACCAACCAGATAATCAACTAAGTTGATAACTTTGTGCTTTGGTAAATCATACAATGAGGTTACCCACACCTTCATGCTTGACTTACATGACTTATATGATAATACATGATGGACTTATACTATACAATATAAATATATATTTAGCCGAACTCATGATGTTAACCGGATTATAGTTAGATGTTATGAACTTAGGCTATATTATCTTTGTTCTTTATTTCTCGTTTGTGATTTTAATGGGCAAGTTAGAACCCATGAAAACACTTGTAAACTTAGTGTCCAAACGAGTATTTAGACAAGATATATTTTCATGTACATATATACTTTTATACTTAATTCCGAATCCGAACTCCCCCTTATCCAAATACTCACATACATTTGTTTCCCTAATTTAGGGTAACGTCAGTGTTTCAATTTGCACAAATTGTCAACTCTCAGTTAAGTCGGAGAGCTTTGCAAAACCATGAGTGTACATGACTCTTTTCACATTTCGTCATTTTTTGGGTACAATACTTATTCCTTATTAAATCGCACACTTACACTTACAAACATTTTTACAAACAAACAATCCAATATACATGCTTGATACGTGATACTAGAACTCATACATGCTAGAAAGTTATTTGCTTTATACTTGTTATTAACTTCGTACAAGCCTCCCTTAACATGTATAGCGCTATAGGATTAACACACCGCCCGTATTCTTAAGGTCATGTTAAGTTAAACAAAACGGTCTTATCGTTACTACGGTAAGATTACGCTAGCGGGAATCTTTGGGTTGACAAATATAAGTTGCTTACTAGTATTGTTATGTTAGTCTTGGTTTACGATTATGCCATGTGAATTTGTTTAAAACGTTATACTTATTCTAATACTCAAACTTATATGCTCACCAATACGTTATGTGTTGACTTGTACTTTAATATGTATTATAGGAAATTGACCATGTATGTCGAAAGAAATCTAGTAGGGAGACTGGAAACGCACCTCTAAATTTTAGTACTTGTTTGTATTTTGATTTCATGTTATATGTTGTTGTAATTTGCTTCAAACAATTCTACTTAGGTTTTAAGAATGAAATGAAATTTTGATTTTTAAATATTCTCACAATTAGCGTTAATGAAGTTTCTTCTAATCTATTTTGTCTCGTCCCAATGTTTCCGCCATTGGTTGGAGTGTGACAATTGGTATCAGAGCCATAACTATAGGAAATTAGGAAAAGTTGTCATGATTTGACCTAGTCTATAGTCTAGGTACCCATACTTGACCATTCTTGATTTTCATGCTTAAAATACTTGAACTCTTCCTATTTTGTACTTATCTATTCCTTTGTCTTAAATTATACATGTCCTTCTTGAGACAAACACAATACACACATGAAGACATGAAGACACGAGACATCGTAATTCACAAACACACGATTTCACCAAATTAGGCGTGAAAACCCTCCATTTGTGAAATCCCTCAATCTGTGTTTTTCGATTTTTCATGAAATTATGTCATTAAGTTAGGAGTGATATCCAAATCTTGATGAAAAATTTCCCATTCTTACTCTAATGGACCCTTACCAACGAGTCGGAATTTATTTTCTTGACCGCTCAATAAGTACTAACCACGTTTCGGGTACGATGTTGTAAAGTTAAGGGTGAAACCCGCATTTTAATAACAATTCCCACTTCTCGATTTTCAATCCCATCAAATCTCGAACTTTCGATTGATTAGGACATGTAGTAATCGGAAGGGTGAATACCGTTAACTGCTACTCGGTGAGAGTATTCTACCTATTAGGCCAAAGCATGATTCCCTAAAATGAAAAAAATTTTCAACCACTTTGGAATAGTCTTAGTTTCGTTCCGAGACACTTCAAGTTTTACGATGAATCTCTTTTATGTTAGATCCATTTTAATGTATTTTTATACTTGATACTTTGTTTATTTCAAAACCAAAGACACGAATCACACGTTACGTCGCAATCCAAAACAATACTAATAATCGAGAACAAATTAAATTTACTATTATTATCGTCTCTATACGTTTTCATACAAGTGAATACATGATATATTATGCAGACTATGTGAAACTTACGTGTTACGTGAAATCCTATTATGCGCATTCATGCAAACAAGCTTTATTTTCAAACATATTATGATCAAGTCCCATCCCTCCCTCATTTTAATCTTATAGATGTCTTCCAACCGTAACTCGAACTCGAGAAAGAGCTCAAAGTCCAACGCCGATTCGATGTCCAAGAAAGAAATGATGAAGTTTATGGCCAAGCAAATGGCTAAGGTTATCCCCAATATCGCTAGTAAGATCCAACCCACCAACAACACTGATTCCCCTCATGCCTCGGTTGACTCCAAAGTCAACCCACACAAGTCTAGCTTTACGTTCAAGCAATTCAACTCTTATAGCCCGATGTCGTTCATGAGCGAAGAGGGAGCAACGAAGATACTCCAATGGTTCGATGCCATTGAAGTCGCTTTTCGTCACAGTGGGTGTCCCGAACACCTTCGCACCAACGCCACCAGCCCATGCCCGTTTTTCGATCAATGGCACCGATTAGGTTGACTTGGACCGAGCTCAAGAAGCTCATGAAGCACGAGTTTTTCCTCCCCACGAGCTCCAACAACTCGAAAACGAGTTTTGGAACATCAAGCAAGTAAAAAGCGACAACACCGTTCTTAACGCTAGGTTCAAACAACTTAACGCCCTATGCCCTGGCCAAGTCGATTCCACCGACAAGGCCATAGTCCAAATACATTCGAGCTCTTCCATCCTCCGTTTCCAACTTTGTTGAGTCCGTCCAACCCAAAACCCTCGAATCATACCTTCCGTCTAGCCGCCAAGTTCAACCACAATCAAATCTTGGATGGAACCTACGAAACAAAGGGTTCAACCAAAACCGTCCACCAAGTCACTACCGAACCAACCGCTGAACCCACACCATCAAAACCAACACCAAAACCAATCCCAACGGTAAGAAGCGGAAGGCTTCCAACCGAAACTGTCCGGCGATTACTCCGCAAAACCCTCCAAAACAACTAGCCCTAACCCAGAACCGGCTAAAAGAGCCTACACTAGGACTCATCCCAAGTGTAGTACTTGTACTTACCATCACCCGGTCCACACACTGTGCCGCCTTTGCACCACGTGCAATAGGTTTGGACACTTCAACACCCAATATCGAAATGGCCAAAAGCCACAAGGCAATCAATCCCAAGCCCAACCCCAAAACCATAACCAACAACAAGCTAACAATGGGCGCACTTGTTTCAAGTGTTGCGACCCAAACCACCTCAGCAACGCATGTCCGCAACGCAACAACAAGCAGCAAGCTCCATCCAGAGGATTTTGTCATCACCGCCGCTCAGGCCCAAAACAACAACGACGTCATCAACGGTACGTTTCTAGTAAACGATGTATGCTTTTCTTGTTTATTTGATACTGGTGCGGATAAAAATTTTGTATCCATTGAATTCGGTTTAATGAGGTGGTGATGGCGGTGGTGATACTAGTGTTGTTGATGGTGATGGCTGTTGGTGGAGGTTGATGGTGCATGGGTAGCGGCGGTGGTGGTGAGGTGGTGTAGCTATGGAGGAGCGATGGTGTAGCTATGGAGGAGTAGTTGTGGAGATGAACGATGAAAGAAAATGTAGAGAGAGAGTGAGTGAGTACAGGTTTGAGTGTGTGCAATAACAAAATTTTTGTAATAATAATTTAAGTATAGGGGTATTATTGTCTTTTTCACACAAACTTTACATAGAAATGGATGGTCATTGGAGTGGTGGACTAGAAGTGTTAAAAATTGCAAACCATTTGATGATAAATGCAATTTTTAAATTATTGGACTGATAGTTAAAATCAGCAAACCACAAGAAGGAAAATTGAGGTTTACTCTAAAATTTAGAAAACAAATTACATAAACATCACACCAACGCATAAAATTATACATAAAATTTATAAAACAAATTACATTAATATTACACAAACCTAATCTTATAATATTACATACTCCTAACATTACATAAACCTAATAAAAAATAGCCGTTGGGACGGTCACCATTTGAAGAAAAAAAATAGTCGTTGAACAGTAACCATTTAATAAAAAATAGCCATTTGAACAATAACCGTTTGAATTTTTTTTAATGTTTAGATAATTTATAAATGGAAAATTAATGTTTAAATAATACACAAAAAGAAAATGAAAAAAAATACAAAAAACAAGTCCCCCCCCCCACTTTCCCCGAGTTTCGGTGAGGTCCCCTTTCCCCCGGTGAAAAAATCTTCCCCGGGGCTGGAGCTCCGCACCTCTTTCCCGAGCTCCACACCGCACACCCTAAATATCGAAATTATAGTGGCTACAAAATAAAACCATTTCTTGAAGTTTTTTGTGGCATGGCTTTGAATGACAATCAGATGTGATCAGATATTTAAGAGTTTACCTATTCATTGCTTCGATCCAGGCATGTTTCTCTACTTTAAAGGAATTAAATCCAACAATACTAACAGACAATAACATGCCCCAAAGAACACTGTCTCTAAAGGCATCTGTGATCAGAAGACTGCAGAGGGTAATTTCATGTATGTATGTAAGAGATTATGTGCTGTATTCTCAAATTATTCGGGAGTTTTTTTCTGCGTTGGTGCATGAAATGGGAGGCTGTGGTCATCGGTTCAAGTACTATTAACATCATTATGCTAATAAAAAGATTACCATGTCAGGATGCTGCTGATTTCAGGTTGCTGCAGATGGATTAAACACAATCAATCAACTCAAACTCGGTTAGTCATATTTCGTCACAGTCAAACTTGGTCAAACACAGTTAAGCATAATCAATCATGGTCAAATATAGGCAATCATAGTCATACCTGATATTGACAAATTAGGTCTTAACTGTGAATTACTTCTCAAAAGACTTTGGGTCAACCTCCTCCTGGGTTTTAAAAAATTTCTTGAAAATGTTTATTTGCAAGATGTAGCAACTATCATACGTTGTTAATGATCACCTACTTTTTACTGCTAAGCTATTATTTTAAAACAACCTAGTAAACTTGGTAAACACTCTCACCATGTTGACAGGGGAAAAACATGAAAACAACCTAAAACTCTGTTGTCAAGGCGCACTTTTAAAGCCCTCCGCTTCAAAAGCCCCATTTTCACGCCATTAGGCGCATTTTTAAGGCCAAAAATCGTCTGAACCAATTATACCAGCCCTAAACAAACCTGAAATCAGCCTATAAAAGCCTAACCTAGCCATAAAGAAGCCTAAAACATGTCTAAAACCCCTAAAAATTGTATTTTATACTATGTGCCTCGCTTATATATGCCCTCATTTTTAAGCCCCTTGCGCCTTTGACAACTATTGTAATAAAAACTAAAAATAAATAAACAATAAAGGTTTGATTTACAAGGTTGGTTCATAGCTCCAAATCGCCGGCCAGACCGTTAAACCGCCAAACAACCAAAATCAAAGCGTATAAGTTTCAAACTGGCTGGCCTGCTTCTTTTTGGGTGGTTCGGCCGTACACTCATGAACCAAAAATCTTAAATTTATACGACTGTAAAATCAAGGTAGACATGAACTTTTGTTAATGTGGAAGGTATCACAAAGATTATAGAAGATGTTATTGTATGAGCTTTCAAAACAAATCGAATTATTTGACACATTGCTATGGAAATGAATTACAGAGTTACACCATCACATAATCAAGAATTAATCAAAACAGTAACTTTCCTAACACTACTAGGGTTCTCAAACTGATAACAATGAAGGGTTTAAGGGCGTATCTTTATATGCTCTTTTCCTTCGTTGACTCTGCTTGATTGGATACTAATCCTATCTCCTGCATTTGATGTTCAACTGAAACCAACCCGGTCTGAGCAAGAAAGCTGCATAAACACCAAAAACCAACTCTTAATACAAGTAGATATTGCTCGTTACTAAATTAAACTTATATTCAAACGCTAGAGGTCCTTTCAACTTCAATCTAAAAATCACTCTTGGATTATGTCATAGTTGCCAATAGCGAATAGTGGAAGATAGTGACAAGCTACCTATATGCCACGTAGCGATAGCGAAGAAATAGCGTCTGCTATTGCATGTTTAGCGATCAAGTAGTAATACTTTTACATGTATATTTTATCAAAATACACAATTTTTACATGTATATTTCATCTAAGTACGCTTCTTTTTTCAATAGTGAAACCAAAAAAGGGAAAAACTAATGAGCATCGCTATTTAATTTTATCCAAAAAAAATTACAGAAAAGTTTGTTATTTGTCACTATAAACCCTATAATGCCACATTACATAGCGCGTTACAACGAGCGTTATAGCTGCTATTGACAGCTATGGATTACGTATAAACAAACATCATATCTGAACATGAAGACTGCTTATATTCTCACACATCTTCAAATTAACCAATCTATCCAAATGAAAATCAAATCTTGCCAAAACATAACAAAAATCTTTAAAAACATACCTGCTGAGAAGGAAGAAGAGAGTACCAGTGATGAAAACAAGAAAAGTAACATGAAGCACCAATGTAAAATCACTAGAGGAGAAAGCCAATCCCAACATAACACAAAGACAAACACCCAACATCAAGAATGCTCCTTTCAATGCATTCCAAGTGGGACCCTGATACCGAAACAACAAAAGATCAGTTCTTGTTAAACTAACATTATGATTATGATTCTTAACAAAAATCAAAACTTTATGATATTCTTAAACTCTACTAACATTAACACCATGGGCTAATGCTCCAAGAAACACTGCTGTTGCTGATGACACTTCTTCTCCCTGTTTTCCCTCCATTCTTAATTGGGTTATTATGATTTGGGAATTAGGGTTTGTGAGGAAGAACAATTGGGTTTTAATGTTTGTAAAGATTTGGACCGAATCGAGTGTTCCGATCCCAGAAAGTTGAATTAACTGTGATTTGGTTTGCAGTAGCGACTTGGATTTTGACCGGGATAACAGAGATTGCAAATAGGGGGTGTTTGAATATGGTATATTGGACCGGTCGATTTTGGATTTTATAATTATGAGGACAGTGCTAGGTTTTATTTGATTTCGGTTTTTTTCGGGTCTGGCTTGTTTAGGTCCTAACAAGTAAAATTGAGAGGCAAACAAAAACCCTGAAAGCGAAACCGATAATTGAAGTTTGTTTTGATCATGTTCGGCTGAAACCCAACCGAGCCGATCCTTCCCCCAAGGCCCGAGCCTCTCAAAAACCAGTTTTGATCATGTTTGATCAAAACCGGAACCTTGTTTAGGAAAATAACCCAATATGTGCATCACGCAAAATGTATGGGCTTGGGCCATGGATTAGGTCAAAAGGTATTCCATCTTTTTCATCACACAACCAATTTATAAAGATTAATTAGGTGGCATGAGGTGATTAACATATAAAGATTTGGTTTCTCACGACATGGTTGGTGAATCAGTCACGTCCTTTCCTGAATTTACGTGTATCGAAACACAAGGAATGGCGTTTCAATCGACACCCACAATTTCTTCTCGACGACGGATCCACAATTCCCCAAATACCGTGTGCTCTTATGACAGATAAACTATAAGAGGATCAAAGCATCCTATAACTATTAAAAGTTAAGTTAAAAAAACTATGAAGATTATATAGTTATAATTTATTAACTTAAAAATATAAAAACCTTGTTAGATGTCATATAATATAATAGAATTAAAATCCAGTTTAATTTGGTTTTTTCAGTTCGTTTTTGTAAAAGAAACCAAATAAACCGCTTCTGAATCGAGCCGGACCAAAACTGAAATTTAAAATTCACCAAGACGAAGACCAGGCCAGCTCAGCCTCAATCGAGTTCGTCCGGCTAAATTCGGTCCATACCATTCTTCTGTATGGACCAATTGCTCCAACTCAAACATGTTCAAATTTTTTTTTCACAAGAGATATCTGTACTTCCAAAACCACTCTATAATAACTACAAATTCACTGTACATAAAACATAAAAGATAGATATGCAAAGTATCACAAGTAAAACACATTCATATATAAAATATATGCATAAACATAATTCAATTCCCCATGTATGGATGACCTCTAAATGGAGAATCAGCTTGCAACTGCCATTCCCTTTCTTTCAACTGCTGCAATCCAGGTGGATGTCCTATTCTTATTTCACCACCTCCGCCCCCAACGCCGCCAACATTCAGTCTCGGGTACCCAAACGGGTTCTCAAAGTACACCATTCGGTTGGTAAGCAACGGGTTACCCCACTTATCGATAAGATCAAACCTCGGGCCACCATCATATCCATGAAAGTTACCAACATTTCCGGGAGCATTGTTACCCAAAACGGGCCAATGGTGGTTAGCACCGGGCTCCAGACTGAGGTTGTTATTATACCGGTAAAGCCATTCAGAAGAACTTAACCCAAACACAGGTGGACGATATGCATCAACAAAACCAGGCAACCCCGAGTTAAAGTCCAATGGTTCTTGTGGTGAAGAGAAGTTCGGTAATCTGCTGACTGGCGGTGCACCGAGTATACCATGATCTTCGGGTAACAACGGTGCTGAAGGAACAGGAGCGACGTATGCAGCTTCGGGTATTGACATGTCAGCTAACGAGGATGTCAGGATTTCGGAAATAGGAGCCAGTTCTTGCTTACTAGAACTTCTTGATTTTATTTCCGTTTCGAGATTTAAACTTTCGCGGTTAAGAACCCACCCGCTAAGTGAAGGAGGTCCAGCGGAATACGGTTGACCCCTTTTTGATGAATCATGCGACGCGTTTGACCCATTTTGCGCACTAAATAGTGAAGAAGAACGGCGCAAACTTTCTTCGGAGGTTTCAGTTTGGTCATCTGGTTCATCGCTTGAGGTCTGAATCGGTTCAGAGTTGTATCTCGTGAGAGGCTTGAAGAGAATCACCTCTTCTTCTTCGATTTCTCTATCATTTTTCTTTGGAATCTTTTCGGAATCTTTGCCTGCGTAGAACTTTCTCGCTGATTGATCATAAACGATTTGACTGTGAGAAGAATCTTTGATTCTTTCAGCAATTTTAACAGAAGCATGTAGAATGCGTGTAATTCGGAGTGAGTTTCCGTCTTCAAATCTACTTCGGTTTTCAGAACAGAAATCTAACAAGTTGTTTGATTGGGATACGGGTTCGAACCCTCGTAGCTCATGGTCTTCCCACAAAGCAGTTTGACTTTCCTTGACCATCTCATGTTCTTTAACATCGAACCCACTCAAAAGATCAACCAAAGCATCAAAGAAATACGACTTCGCATTAAAAACTTTCTCATCGTTACCAAACGTTTCTGGATAGTCAAGAAAACCAACATACCATTCCAAAAACACACGTACAGCTGGCAACAACGCGCAGCAATTTTCTTGATCATTGCTTGTGATACACCGTTGGATAATATGGCCCATGAAAGAAAATGTGCATGTCCATGCCCATGTTGTACACGTTGAAATCTGTTCATCTTGTTTCCCTTTGACTAAACTTTGAATTACAAATATGAGGATTGTGACGGCTTGAACGGCCCGATAAGGGCCTTTTCGCGACGAATCAAATGGTTCATATGGTTCTAATGGGGAATTTAATTCTGTATCATTGAATGCCAACAGGGATTCTAGCTCTTTCATTGTTGATGCAAAAGTGTGAGGTAAGTCCTCAAAGCTGCATATCAAGTGACAATTTTTCAATTATTTAAGAACAATTTTCCAAATTAACGTTTTGAGTAAAATGTCATTTTCATCCCTGAGGTTTGACCAGTTCTGCGACTTTCGTCCAATGGTTTGTTTTTCCACATCTGGATCCAAAAGGTTTGAAATCTTGTCACTTTCATCCGGCTCGTTAATTCTATCTAATTTTCTCCGTTAATTCAGGGGTATTTCCATCTTTTTTGTTAACCTAAATAGCAATTCGGTCTTTTTCAGGGGTATTCGGACTTTTTACATAAACTGAAAAAGACCAAATTTCCCTTTAAGTTAACAAAAAAAGACAAAAATACCCCTGACTTTACGGAGAAAAATGGAAGGAGTTAACGAGCTTGATGAAAATGGCAAGATTCCAACTTTTTAGATCCAGATGCGGAAAAACAAACCTTTGGACGAAAGTCGCAAAACTGGCCAAATCTCAGGGACGAAATTGGCATTTCACTCTAAAGTATTACCTTTACCTACAATGAAGATGGGCGGGAATAGTAAACCAAAACAATTGTTTTAAAAGGGCGGCCAAAAGGTATTAGGGAAATAGTGTTAGGCACCTACCTATCTGGCACTTTCCCATTGGCCCATAAAAATACGATTTGGACCCCGTTAAAAATTACAGGCTTGCCATCAATAGTTCTAGGCAGTTGTCTGACGTTTCCTCATTCGCCCTGACAAATTACGATTTTGCCCCTATTTTAAAAATGCATTATTGACATTGATTTAGTTCTTTCTTTAGCAAAACTATGGTAGTGTTTTTTTAAATGGATGAGTCGATTTAATTTTTATTCGTGCCAGGCTGTCACTCGCTCATTGGTCCTGACAAATTACAATTTTGCCCCCACTTCAAAATTACGGTTTGCCATCGTTTTACTTTTTTAGCAAAAATTGTGGCAATGTTTTGTTTTAATTTTTTATTTTTTTGCAAAACTGTGGTAGTAATTTGTTTTAATTGGTTGAATCGATTAATTTTTATTAAGATCGTGTGATGAGTATTATGTACAAGTAACCGAAACAAAGACACGATATGTTATAAAACTGAGAAATATTTGGCTTAGCGCCCCGCAATGCGGGCGGAGCATAAGGTAGTTTATAAATAAATGGGATGCAAGTGAAAGGTGTGTACCTGGTTTTAACCAGAAAGAAACTTATCACCCGCACAAAAAGAAGCCATAATTCGGTTTTTACAACTGGAACGTGCTCATTGGCTCTTAATTTGTTGATGTTTGTTGAATCTATGCTTGAGTGTGACTTTATTTGTGAGGAAAGCCTTTTTAACGGCTTTGTGAAATCAATGTGGGCGTCTGTAGAAAGTGATTGCAATTTCGATAATTTATTCTGCAACATAATTTTTAGGAAATAATTAATCAGTAGTTTGTTTCTAATCTTATTAAAAGGTGAGGATGAGTAATAGATGAACATTAGAGATGGAAAATGGATGGGTCGGCATATTGGGAAATGGGTTCGAGTCAAAACAGGTAACTTATTCGTGCATGTCGTGGTGGGATGGATTGGATTAACCATGAAACTCTTTTTGTAACAGAACAGTTAACTTTTTTTTATAAATACATAGTGTGTCAAATATGATTTACGAAGAGAGTTAAGTGCCATTTTCTTTCTTGTGGTTTGTCCGTTATGTCAGTCCAGGCCAAATTTTAAATTTGTAACATTTCCGTCCCTAACATTCTTGAAACATGCCAGTTCCGTCCAAAAACTTAACATTTGTTAAAACCTGTCGTATAATGAAGGGCGCCATTTCCTTATTTTATATTCTTTTTTACACCATTTTCCCTTTTTTTATTTTCTGTTTAATAGGGTTTAAAAAGGGGGAAATATAAAAAAATTAAATGACGAATTTACCCTTTATTAAACGGAAGGTTTTAACAGACGTTAAGTTTTTGGACCAAGCTGGCATATTTTAAGAATGTCAAGGACGGAAATGATATAAATTTGAAATTTGTCCTGGACTGGCATGATTGAACAAACCACAGGGACGAAAATGGCAGTTAACTCTTTATGAAGATCATATTATTTCAATAACAATCTTGGTGTTCAAATAAAATGATTTAGGAGGTTTTGTGCACTTAACAATACACTATGAGCTACTTTTGACCCGTTAGAATTAAAACATACCCCAAATCAACCAACTCATAATATAACGGGTCAATATTGCCACACTAAAATGGCGTTAGTCTGTTTACCTTCTCAAAGAGTAACAAAATGTTGTCTCTGGCATCTCTAAAATGGCGTTAGTCTGTTTACCTTCTCAAAGAGTAACATAATGTTGTCTCTGGCATCCGGAAATGGCTCTTTGACGGCCAAACTTCTTATACAATGATATAACGCAAGGAAATCGTCACCAACATACGTTGCCAAGAGTGCTAACTGCAAAATAACTCAAAAAATTACATTTCTCATCGTTCGTATTATTTAAACTAAATTTTAAAAATAAATTTCATATAACAAACACCTGATTTTGGGGGTTTCCACTAAACGGCCAAACCGTTGTTGCTTCTAAGTAATATGTAGCTGCAGCAGCCCATTTTTGAACATCGGGTTTTTTACAAAGCTCCATGTATCTCGAAACATCGCCGAGACAAACTAAAAACCGATGGCATACGTAATGGCTTTTTTGCAACATTGCAGGTTCACAAATTTTTCTGAATTTTGCAATTAGATCTTTGTAAAACTCGGCGACATCCAATAAAAACAACTTGAATCCTTCAACGTGATTATTAAGGTTGTTTGTACTCTCTGCACTAGCGGAAATTTTCTTGATTTTCTTTCTATATTCGTCTATATGCTTGTAATGAAGCTTCCATAGTGAGTATTCAAGTTCTTGAAGATCAACGATTTGGTAATCGTTGATAATGATTTTCTCATAACGAGAGCGCGCCTTACGGTACAGATCTTGAACCTCTGGATGCGATATACCTTTATGTTGAATCGTTGCCCATAATCGCTTTTCAATATTAACAACCTGAGAAGAAGTAAGCCAGACAAAGGTAAAAACAGAGATTTTACTAACTATTGTTGGCATAGATATTCATTCATTTACCTCAAGAAATGAAGCCTGTTTTTCCTTTTGATCTCTAACTGTTGCAGACGGGTTTCCGTTCATGATTATGTACAAGATGTTGAAAACTGATTCTACGTTTTAGGTACAGATAATTCGAACTTTCCTGTGTAATAAAAATTATACATCATAAAGGTCAAAAGTCGATACATCCGTCGATCACTCGCATTCTCAAGAGATATTCATATATCAAACATTAAAGATGATAGATGAACCAAACATGAGAATTTTAGACCTATGGTAGCTTCATCTATAAGTTGATTATACTATATGCAATTGCTTATGTCATCTTACACCAACTTGGACTAACATCTTGGACCAAATATTTTGTACAAAATCTGTTCTAATATGGGGACCAAAAGAAATACAAATCAACTTCACTTCAAATATTTCACTTTGTACATATATAAATTATATAATCAACCCTTACAAATAAGTAGAACATGAGAAAACCGAGACCGAAAACACAAAAAATGAAGCAAGCACTAAACCCGTAACTCCTACTCTGAGTACTCTCAGTGGTAGCATAATTCTATAACTAATTAACTCAGTCAGACAATATATCCAACACTTGAACTGCATAGTTCAAAACAGAGTGATTATGAAAAATTAATCACTAATTCTAGCACAAATTAAAAACCCATGTATAAAAACACTTCAGATAATCAACAAAGGTTTCAAACTATAAAAAAACTTTAAAAAAGGTAAATTTATATATGTTTTATGAAAAAAAGCACGTTACTTGAAGAAGATCTTGCACGGCTCTGCAAAATTCTGATGAACAACTCCAAAATCTATCGATTTGTAAAGAAAAAATACATACAAACACAGAAGGCTGACAAGAAGAAGTGAGTTTGCTTTGTGATTTGTGCAGAATGTTTTTAGTATATTTTCTGGAACAATGAACCTTGATGCTGTTGATTTACCCAGAAAAAAGGGAAGCTGCTTTTGCAAATGACGATCATGCCCTCCATTTGCATTTCTGTCATGGAATTGATAATGTATTGAAAGTTAGTATCCAATCATGGAAAGCCACCTCATAAGTTTTTATTTTGGGCTAGGACATATATAATAAATTTTAATTTATTTTAATATGGTAAGTGTTTTTTTATATATAACAAAGTTGATTCTGAATAGTAGTCTTAGATTTATTATTTTTATTATTATTATAATAATTAATTTTGAATAACAAAATTGATTCTGAATAATAGTCTAATTGTTTTTATTATAATAATTAATTTTGGATTTGTTCTATTATTACTGTAAGATATTATGTTTTATAATTTTTTTGTATAGTGTTGCGGTATGCTTAATTTTACCTGCGTCAGAGTATATATTAATTTAAAACCGAGTCATGAATAGTAATATACAAGTAACTGAAACATACGCACATACATGTATTAAAGCTATCTCGTATATGAGTATGAATTTTTAACACGACATGAACCTTATATGAAATTCGCAGGTTTGAGTTTAGTTTAAATGGGTTTGGGTCGGTTTCAGGTTGAATCCGCGAACCCGTTTATCTAAACGGGTCAAGTTCGGGTCAACCCAGTCGGGTTGGTGGGTTGACCGATTTAACTCATTTCTATTATATTATATTTTTTTACAATATGCTTTATGTTCTAAATTAAATTTGGTGTGTATTTTATGCTATAAATACAACTTAAAAAAAGAAATTGACATAAAATTTTATGATTTTAATGTGATTTTGTTATATAAATTTGTGTTTTTTTTGTAGTAGATGTTAATTTTAATTTATTAATTTGCTAAAAAAAATTAAAAATTCGGGTTAAACGGGTCGGGTTTGGGACAGCTTGCGAATACTCGGTCGGGTTCGGGTTCAAATGTATGGCACGATTTTCGGATTCGAGTCGGGTTGAACCCGCCAACCCACGAACACGACCTGTTAGCACCTTAACCTCATAGTTAAGTTTTTTACACTGTTTCGTTTAATGGTTTTAATAATATAATATTGTTGTAAAACAACAACCTATTAGCAACTAGTATACAGATTATATAAACACGCGAATAAGGAGCATATGATTATAGAGAGAAACATATAATGTAGAATTCTTATTCATTGAGTTGTAAACATCATATACAAATTTATTATATATAGGCACTAAATTAGTACAATAGTAAATAAAGAGATAGGGGTTATACATGTGAAAAGTCACTATATAATGGATGCATTCATAACACTCCCCCTTGACTATCCACATGACAGAATACTATTCTTTTAAACGCATAATGATGTTGTCTCATTAAAAACCTTGCTAAGAAAACCCAATGGGACAAACCTCAGCTAAGGGAAAAAGAGTGCAGAGCGTATTGTCTCCCCCTGATACTTCTGGATCAGTACGTTGTCTCAAAAAAAACCTTACTAAGAAAATCCAATTGATAAAACTTAGTGAAGGGTAAAGAGTGCAACTTATGTAAAACTCCCCATCAATATAATATGTATCATTTCAAGCAACAAGTGTCAATCTTCTATGAAAGTTGTTGAAAAACTTTTGTAGTGAGTGATTTGTCACTTGATGTGCACTCTATTAATGAACTTGATGTATGATCTTCATGTAAAACTTTAATTGCCTCCTCTTTGTTAGCTAATACCATAAGATCCATGAATGTGTTTTGTTACATTACCTGCATTTACAAAACTAACCAAACTTGATGATGGGTTAGTATAATATGAACTTATACATTTCGTACCATAAGGTATAGAAAATATATGTTGTACCCATCACATTATCTTCTCACTGTACACGAGTTATGTTCTGTTAATGAATTTCATGATATATGTTCGTGCATAATTAACAAGATATATTAATACAATTTATTTGTAAATAAGGTACTTCTGGACCAAGGATTTTTGTTTTCCCTTTTTATTTTCATTGGAGATGATAGAACTATTTTGTATATCAACTACTTGGACATCATTAAATGTACTTAGACCATAAGCTTCGTCCGTATGAAATGTCCACCCTCTTCTAAATGTATTATAATATTGATGGATAATTATACAAATGCCTTTTCTACATATCGAGCCATAACTTTGCAATACCATCTTTAATCTGCAAATTCTTGTTTTAATATTTGAGTTCATTTTGATCTCTTCAGGATAGATTCAATGACATTATCAACATATATTGTAATACTTGAAAACCTCATATTGGTCTTTTAATGAAAACAAATGGACCAACTACACCATAATATATTTCTATTTTCTGAGCTCATTAGTAGTCGTTATACCATATTCGACTCGGTAGGTTTATATATCAATGCTTCGGCATTTACAATCCACCACAAATTTCTTTCCATCTACATATATATGTATATGTGTGCACTCTTTAGGAGTTTTGTCACATTAACTTTCTCATTTAACATACCGATTTCTATATCATATGTTCAAAATTCATATTGTACCATCTCTTTATTTATTGAGATATCACAATTAGCACGTACACGTTTTCCATGTATGTTTATTGATGCATAAAAAATTACATCGTCAAGATGTTTCAATTCACCTTTAGGGCACTCAATTGCCTTACGAAACTCACCAGAGTTCTGGTTATATTCAATTATGAATCTGTATACAACATCATATTGTTCTCGAGAACTTGATTTACATGAATTACATAATTTAAATTCTTTAGGACTTTCATGTAGCTTTCAGTTTCAAGTGATACAAAACATTCATCAGATGCATATCAATTCTCTCTTGTATTACCAGACTAATGAAATACTGGAAAGCTATTGCATCTACCACTAGAGAATACGTCTCCTCATAATTAATCATAGGTCTTTGCGAAATCCTTGTGCCATCAATTGTTGATCCACATAAAAGACCTAATTATATTATATATATTTTACAGCTTCTTTTGTATGTACTACTGGCCCGAAAGCTTTCCATTTCAATAGAGAATTCAACTTTGCCTCATTTCCATCTTTCTATTTTGGTCAATCATTTTTTTGTATCTATTCATAGGCAGATTTAAATCTTGATCCTCATCATTTCATCTTCTCAAGCGCTATATTATATACAAAAGTATAACGACGTTGATTTTATTTTGATTCCATATACTTTTAGACATGATACAATTTAATGAGATCTCTTTATTTTCAGGTACCTGAGGTTCTTCTGGAACCATCATGTCTAATGTCTCTTTAGGAGACTCTCTTACTATAACCTCGACTTGACAATCTTCATTACTTGCTCCAATTTTCAAGGAATTTTATTATTGGAATCAACTAGTCTATTATGCTTCAGACGTGCAATAGACTCATTACAAGCATGTGGTTGTCCTTCTAGGACACTCATTTTAATTGGAGCATTAGCAGTTGGTATATGTGACATAGTCACCTTTTAAGGTCAGTGAATGTGTCTTTGTAAATGAGTTATCCTTTGAACTTCTGGTTCACACTTTTTTTAGGATCATTGATAATTCATACCAACTCATTTCTTTTCCAACTGCTTTTTATCTGCCCCCTGATGTTGGGAATGTTAATCCATTGAGATGGATATCAATTAATTGAGTCGTAAATAAATATCTCGTAAAAGGCCTTATTCATTATCATATATTCCCAACCACTTTTTAAGGTCCCATCTTTGTGCGTTGTGGTGGATCAATTTCAATATATACCGCACAACCAAATCTTAGTAGGGACATCTTTGGTTCCTGTCCAAAAACCAGCTATAATGGGGATAAACTATTACAACATGTTGGCTTGATGTGAATTAATATTATTAGATGTAAAATTACATGTACTCATATATAAACATGCACTTGCTCTCATGATTATCGGCTTTACAATCAATCATAGATGTTTGATCATCGTGTTCAACAAAAGCAATTCGTGTAACGACATTTGTCACATGTTGTTTAACACTTATTCCAATAACCATTAGTAAATGGGTATCAAAAACACGATATTTATCAGTAAAAATATAAAAATATGATACTATAGAGTAATGTGCTTGCTATCTTAAAAGCTAAGCCACAAGTCACGCAACCTTTCATGTTGGATTTGATAACCATTTAGATGATGCATCGATTTTCATAAAATGGTATTATGTCGACATACACATATTTTTTAATCATTTCATAATATTTAGGGATTCAAACCCTACTTTAGTTGGTATATGGTTAACATCCATTGAGAACAAAAATTTCATGTTTAAGTACCATGAAGAATCATCTGGTTCTTCGATATGTTTCATACCATCAAGGACTCGGAATGGTCTAACAATCATGATCTATAAACTTCTGTGACCACACATGCTTTAGTTGCATTCGTGTTTGTCTAATACATGACAATATACACGAGAGAATAATGCACTATTAGTTTAAACATTCGTGTTATGACATGTTTCTTATATATTCACTCCCTTAGTTCACCACTTCTTGTGGTCGATTTCATTATTACATGGTCAACTCATCATTAACATCAGAATCATTACAGTTTCCTCATTGATCATGATTACGACCTTTACAATGATTATTGTATAATTATCACATTATTAACATGGTTGATCTCATTGTTAATATGAGCCATAAAAATTTCCCTAGTTACCATGATCATGAACTTTACATCGATTATTATATCATCACATTGACATAAGGGAATTGATTATAACCACACAACTTTCATGGTGACCATTACAATATCTTTTTTTATGTACATGATCGCGACTCTTTCACTGATCATCATATCATCACATTCACTACACGGAATGGATTAGACACACTTTCATACATTGTGGTCGTTTCAAACTTATATGTTCTTTGACATTCTTACCACTTAAAAAGCATATTTGAGGTTTGACAATGGAACTATTTTTTATTTAAACTGTATCAATTAAAAATTTATATAATCAAATTATTAAGATTTATAGGTCTAAAATCTTACAAGCTTCCATAAATTTATAATAAGTTTTAGGAAGTTTGACACTTCGAGTGTCATGTTATAAATAAATGAATCTTGACCACAATTCAATCGTGTTTATAACTTGAAATAATAAACCATAACTTTGGTCATTTGGATGTTCCCTTGAAAACTAATAGCATTAAGAACACAGTATATACATAAAGTTACATCATATAATGCATGATTTTATAACGTGTTATCAAATAACACGAGTTATGATACAAACTTATAAAATAATATGTTTCATCACTTTATAAAAGAAAAAGATTTGTATTAGCTTATTAGGATATATAACCAATCAGCAATCACAAACATATCTTTAACATTACAAGCTTACTACCATGTACTGATAAGTAATTACTATACATTTAGACTTACAAACATGCTCCTCAAGTTCTCATTATATTTTAATAATATATGATGGGTGTTTGCAAGTAAATAGAATTTCACATATAATATTTAACATTACATATTCAAGAATAATTCTTCTAGCTGTACAAAACAACTAATTATGTATTCTAGTGACTTAACAGTTTGTATGTATAAGATAACTAATAATATGTTATTTGTTGCATTAATAATCTTTCCACATATTCAACTTAATCAAAATTGTAGGCCTTATCTCTTATTTATACATTTACTTATTTGAGTTATTAATGAAAAGATGGTAGCTTAAAATCTCGTTGGCATCATAATGAAGCTACAATTTCTTCTGGTTTTGGAAACCAATAATAATAGACCACATAAGCTAGTTTGATACGATAAACTTATTCTAGTAATTTAATACATATAAGGAATCGAATTATATGCATACCATTTTGATAATCTTAACATCCATTATCATACAAACAATTCATCTATTTAAATTATATATATATATATATATATATTATCCAATCTAATAGCAAGCAAGGAATATATATACTATTAGAATAGTGATAATATATAACATTGCATGGATGACTGTAGAGTTGCAAATATTAATTAACATATATGTTATCATATAAAATGACTTATATGCATTTAATGTTAAGCCATTAACAAAATTACACTAATAATAATCTTGCAATAAAACAAACTGTTAAGTGTCATTTTTTAACAGGTATATTGTATCTTAAATAATATCATATATATAATTCACATCCATTCATATTAATCGAATATTTATATTAATAAAAGCTTTATGTATGCCTTTAATTTTCCTTTTCCTTTTGAAAAGATGACAAGCTGAAAGAAAATGGACATGAGCATCGATAATCAAGCTTTGTATTAAAACATAAAATTTGCTTTTATGTATCGACGGTCAGTTTCATAGAACTTTAAAGTTTATAAAATTTGTTTTTATATATCGACGGTCAATTTCATAGAACTTTAAAGTTTATAAAATTTTATTTTATGTATCGACGGTCAATTTCATAGAACTTTGAAGTTTAAAATAGGATTTTATAGAAAAATAATAATTGAGATAAATTAGTGATAGACATGAAATGGTGGAGTATTAAAATTTGTGTCTGTTTCTTTTCTGGTATGCTTTTGAAACCAAACGAAAGCCCTCAGCATCATCTTCTTTGTTCAGTTGCCCGATTAACAAACCCGCTCATCGGAGCTTTACAATACCCTCCAAAGTCGTTTTCACGAAATTTGAACATAGCATATATTTGAATAGATGATTTAGTTAATATCTGACTGACGAATTAAGGGATTAAGAAACCAGTCGCTTGAATTCGATGGAACAACAGCCGTAGATCGTAAAAACTATATCTTTCCAAAATTTTGGGGCTATGTAGCACCTGGTTGCAACCAAGTCAGGGCATTCCTTCTGCTTATGTCCTGTCTTGTAACAGAACTTGCAGTAGGGTTTGCCTAAGGAGTTCTTAGAGCTGGAAGGCGTACTTTTATTAGTATTGGGCTTTGGACTTTAGAAACATCCTTCCTTGGATAAGTGTTCTTCCTCTTCTTAGAGTTGGAGGTAGTAAAGTGTGCAACATCAGTAGTCCGATCCATCTTCATACGTTCCTCCTCCTGCACGCACATGGCGATCAGCTCACTCATCGACCATTTTTCTTTCTGAGTGTTGTAATTGATCTTGAATGCTTCATAGGACGAAGGAAGCGAAGTCATGATGAAATGAACAAGAAAACCATCACTAATCGTCATGTCTAATCCCTTGAGCTTATGGGCCATGTCGTTCATCATCATGATGTGTTCACGTATGTCGCTCCTCCCATCATACTTAGTAGTCACTAGCTTGAGGATTAGAGTACTAGCGTGTGCTTTAGACGTTCCCTTGAACTGCTCCTCCACAGAAGCCTAGTAGGTTTTAGCATCTTCAGAATCAGGAATGGCTCCTCGAATTGCATTGCTTATGGACTGCTTCATGAACATGAGAGACATGCGGTTACACCTAGTCCACTTTTCATGAGCCAGCTGCTCAGCAGCGGTACTCCGGGGAGTAAGGTCTTCAGGCTTATTCTTTCTTAAAGCGTAATCAAAATCCAGCAAAGCAAGAGTAAGCATGAGAGAGTCTTTCTGTGTAGCAAAGTTATCACCAGTCAATGGTGGAATCCCACAATTGGGCGCTGAGAGTGGAAATAATATGAGCAAATTATGATACTAAGAAAAGAAGTCTTAATGTGATCTAAGGGCAAGTTACACTAAGGCAGGCATAAGTAATGACCATTTTAATTATGAAGCTGTGATATTGTCTATTACTAACATCAAAAATAATAGACTTAGTTAAAACTTCTACTTAAACGAAGACAAATCAGCTTTGGCAAGAAGTGTAATCATCTAAGTATGTGTGCAAAGTAATTGTGACAAATCACTTTTAACTAAGACATTTAAGTACTTGTTAAGTATGCTAGACATAAATGAATTAAATCAGCTTTGGCCAGAAATAAGACATTTACATTTGTAAGGCATAATTAACATAGCTTTTATAATACTTGAACAATAAATAGATGCATCAAATCGCATTTGAGCAGAAGTGATACATCAGAAGCTCATTCAAGCTAAGTTATTTGGTTTTGTAAAAAGTTATTTGATTATGATTAATTAAGTATTTACAAAACCATTTATTTAATAGCAATAAGAGCCTAAATTTATTTCGGATAAAAAAATTGCATTTCGGATGAAACTCGAATTAGTCCGAGATAGCATCTCAGATGAGTCTCGAATTAGTCCGAGATAGGCATCTCAGATGAGTTTCGAATTAGTCCGAGATAGGCATCTCGGATGAGACTCGAATTAGTCTGAGATGGTCATCTCAGATGAGTTTCGGATTAGTTAGAGATGGGCATCTCAGATGAGACTCGAATTAGTGTGAGATGGGCATCTCGGATGAGACTCAAGTTAGTCTGAGATGGGTATCTCGAATGGATCTCTGATGAGACAGACTTGAATTGGTTCGAGATGTTCATCTCGAATGAATCTCTAATGAGACTCGAGTTAGTTCGAGATTGGCATCTCGAATGGACCTCGGATCCATCTGAAACTTATCCTCCAAGATTTCGAAATCTCTAATCATAGCAGTTAGTTTTGATAAGTTTGAAATTCGAAAATTAAGGAATTATGGGATAATTGGTTTCCTTTTTAATGTCAATTAAGTTTATCTAATTATTTCGAAAATTATATCCTTTTATAACAATAACAGATTTCGAAAAGTTTTAATTAGATAAAATAAATCAAAACCAAGAAAAACACCCCATAATCTGAATTACATCCCAAAATATAGGAATTTCTTCAAATTTCATAAGAACATGTGATGAACCCTAAAAAATAAAATATCATCTTGAATCCGAAATCTGAAATTTTAAGTTTTGTAATACGGATTTCAGAACAATAACAATTTCGAATGTGATTAAGCATCCCTTTAGAACATAAAATTCGTGAATTTTAAAGATTTTATCTGAATTCTTGTTCTAAGTTTTATCAGTTTTTCATAAAGTTTGTTTTCCAGATTTTAATTCCAGATTCATGGAAACAAACAGAACTGATTTATCAACATATGCTCTGATACCACATGTTGATTAGTTCTGTTTAAACATAATGGAAAACATGAATGAACTACCTGTGACGGCAGACAGGCCAGCAGAGAATCCAGTCAGAAACGCAGCCATGGAGTTTGACATCTTTGTCAGTATGATCTGGTTGCTCCTTAGGGTGTAAGATTATGATGGTGATAACCGAACTAGTGATGAATTCGGTTTAGGTTATGGAGAGAGAGTTGTAGGGGTGGCGACTTTGATGTTAAGAATGTTATTGTGATTGTCTAACCCTAAACCTCTCTAATTATCTCCTTATATATACACCCAGAAGGAAACCCTAATTAGTTAATAAGGGGAATATGGTCCATCAACAATTTCCAACTAATATATAATAGGATTAATATTATTTTGATCTAATATAATATAAATGATTATAATGGCTACATGATTGAATATTATAAATATAATATATTTAATCTTACAAGAGTGTCTTTCGGTTTTGTCAAATTTCAGTTTACGAATCGCTTGGTAATCGATCCAAAAAGAATCAAGTGAATCGTTTGTCATAATTGATTTATTATGTAGCTCTCATACAATTTTTTTACATCGAAATAAAAGGTAAACGAGCAATAAGCTACGTTGCTACCTATTTTTTAAATAGCAAAGTCAAGTCCTTTAAAAACTACATTTGTAGCTCTCAGAGCCATAACATTACTATGAATAACCCTTCGAACTCGACTAAGTAGGTCCACAGTCTCTAGCACAAGTAAATCAAAAGTATCAAAAACAAATAGGATAAATACATACTGATTATCAGACACGCTTTCTAGTGTTTGATTACTTTACCCAAAATAGCCTTTAAAAAGCCTAACTCAGTATGAAACTACATTCATAAATATTGGGTTCTAAAATATCATCTCTAGATTCATATGTTATTTCACTCATTTGTTTCAATCTCTTGAAGTTATTATAAGAGTTAAATGTCTGGTTGGTCCATGTGGTTTACGAAAATTGCAGACTTGGTCCCAATGGTTCACTTATTACACATTTGGTCCCAGTGGTTGTAATTTTTGCACTCGTATGGTCCTTATAACTAACCCAGGTTAGATTTCTTAGTTAAATGTGTGTGAAATAAATAGAATACCCCTAAACATTTAAAAAAATATATAATACATATTGACCCACCTTCTTCCTTCTCTCTATCACTCTCAAATAAAACCCTACAACCACACATCTACCACCACCACCATCTTACACCCAACCACTAAACCACACTACCATTTACTCCCACTATCAAACACCCCCAACCACTGCAACTTACAAGAAAACATGAATCTCCACCACCACCACCTAACACCCACCCACCACAACACCAACACCACCCCCAACCACTACGACGAAACTGTTACTTCATAAACCACCGCATAGCCCTGCCGCGCCACTCATAACAACCAACAACGACAACCCAACCACCCTCAACTACCTGCCGAAAAAACAAATCTGGCCGGAAAAACCAATGTGTGGATTTTAGAGAGATCGTGAGAGAGTTGGAGAGAAAGTGAGGAGCCGACATAGTTCCGGCGACGGTGGTGCACCGCAGAATCCCAACGACTGACGACCCCTTTCTTCTCCTTTTCTTGCGTCACTTCTGCATTGAATTCAACTCAGATTCAATTATTCAAAATGGGTAATCAAGCATATTCAATACGTATAATGAATCTAGATGAATTATTCAAAGAGACAAACTAATTGAATGGATCTTTTGAAGTACTGTACTATGTGATAGACTTTGCTATTTTTTGAAGAACATGGAGACTCCAGAATACGACTGATATAAAATTAGCAAATTAGGATTTGTTTGATACTTTTATTGATTTGGGATCTGTGTGCGAAATGATGAGTTAGGTGGCATTTGAGTACGGGTTATGGAGGATTGTATGAATGAGAGAAGGAAGAAGAAGGTGGAGGTGGTGGGGGAGAAGAAGATGAAGGGTGGGTCTATGTCTTTTTGTTTTTGTTTATTTTTTTAATTGTTTATGGATAGTTTAGTCATTTCATAAAGATTTAACTGAAAAATTTAACAAAGGCTAGTGTTAAGGACCATGCGAGTGCAAAAATTACAACCACTGGGACCAAATGTGTAATTAGTGAACACTTGGGACCAAGTCTGTGATTTTTGTAAACCACAGGGACCGACCAGGCATTTAACTCTTATTATAATATTCACTTTGGGATTATCAATCAACGAAAAGCTAGAATTTCTTTTTATTTCTTTCATATTTCAATTAAAGCCTTGGAAATAATTTGTAGTCCACTGAAATTTTGTTCAGTAAAATAAACCATCAATGACTATTCCAAAATATCATTGAAAAATTGATAAGTGGAGATTTTAATCACTAGAAGTATAAAACTAATTAAGTCTTTGTTTGGTACGGCTTAACGGGTACCGTTGGTAACATTTATCCCTAGACCCTCATTATTTGATGGATTATATATTTCATAACTAAGGGTTTTCAAAAAGCTCGTGGCTCGGAGCTCGTTTGAATTTAGCTTGAAAAAAGCTCTTTTGATATGGTTTGGTTTAAAAGTGAGTCTAGATCGGCTCGGCTTGTAAAGAGCCGGATTGGCTCGGTTTGGCTCACATACCAACTCAGCTCGGCTTAGCTCAGATTATTTTACGTTTAATATATTTTATTTTTATATACATTATAATATATCACAAAAACGGATTGTTATTATTTACATGTGATTAGGAGTGTAATTTGATATTTAACCAAATTTAAAGTTTGATTACCATACTAATGAACTTATATCGTATTTCGTTGAAATTAAGAACATATTTTGTGTTGTTAAACTTGATATTGGCTTGTAATGTATTAGGTTGAGCTTATTTTAGATATGTTCTTTTGAATTATTAAATAATATTTTAGATTACTGAATTTTGAGAACCATGTATTAATTTTTCTTTTTAAAATCGAGCCAAACCAAGCCGAGCTTAGCCAGCTCGGTTTAAAACCAAGCCGAGCCCGACCTTAGATTTCCATCTTGGTTTCAAATCCAAGCCAGCTCGGTTTATAATAGAGTCGGGCTCGAGTTTTGCCATAGCTCGGCTTAATTCAGCTCGTGAACAACCCTATTCATAAGGTTGCATGGTTTGAGCAGCATTCAAGTTATCAATAAAGTCTCTCATTTATCACAAATCAGATTTTTTTTATGTAATTAAAGTGATTTCATTCCACACCGTACAAATTAAGAATAAAGTCCTCCGCTTGTGTGACGTTGATGTAGCGTAATAAAACCCCTAAAACCTTGTGTAGTGAGTAATGAGATTGGGCGTGAAGTAGCAAAGACCACGCCCCATAATGCCCCGTACAGAAAATTGGTGTTGGCGTGATTGTGAAAACGCTAGTGAAGAAAATTGAGGGGCTTGATCTTGAAGGGAATGTGTTGATGCCACATGTCACATAACCCCCATAGAAGGAATATTATCATAATGTCCCATTACACATGGTCTAATAGCTTTATCTCACAATATGCAACCTAACCAGTTATACCAAACATTGGTAATCCGTCTTTGAATTGCAATTTTTTATTTTATAGTTATTTTGATAAAAACACGGCAAATTACCTATAACTACAAAACCAATGTGGGGAACAGTGTCAGGCTGCTGCCTGGCACTCCCATATTGGTTACAGGTATTTTACGATTTTACCCCCATTTTAATTACAAATTTGCCTCATGTTCAAAGTTATGATTTTATCCCTTGTTAAAAATTGTAATATTGCCATCGCTTTAGCTTTTGACAAATTATAATTTACACCAGCCCAAAGTTACAATTTTGCCCACAGTTAAAAATTACAATATTGTTGCTGTTTTAGTTTTTTGAGGTGTAGGGGGAATAGTGCCAGGCTACTGCATGTCACTCCCCCATTGGCCCGACTATATTGCGTATTTACCCCTAGTTTAAATTACGATTTTGTCCCTAGTTCAAAATTATAGTATTGCCACCACTTTAGCATTTGGCAAATTACGATTTTACCCCAATCAAAAATTAGAATTTCGCCCTTAGTTCAAAATCACATTATTGTTATCGTTTTAGCTTTTTAGCAAAACTATAAAAGTGTTTTGTTTTAATTGGTTGACTCGATTTAATTTTTTTCCGTGTTAAGGAGTTGCCTAACACTCGCTAACTAGTACTGACAAATTACAGATATGCCACGAGTTCAAAATTATGGTTTTGCTATCATTTTAGTTTTTTTTTTCTAGCAAAACTATGATAGTAATTTTTTTAAGGACAAATGCCATAAAAAACCAATATACTTTCTGTTTTTTATAAAAGTCATTTCACTTTCTTTTGCACTTAAAAAACCAACATACTTTTTTTTATTTCATAAAAGTCCCTCCACTTTTTTTTGCACATAAAAAACAAACGTACTTTACTTTTTGTCTCATAAAATTCCCCTAACCATTTTTTATACAAAAAAACAACATACTTTCTACTCTTGTATCATTCATGTCCATTAAAATGTTAAACTATAACAAAAAAAATCTCTTAATTATGCTCGGATGAAATCAAGAAAACATCATTTGACAAATAATGTTTTACTTTTAACGGTTTTGAATTTATACATACCATTTTATATGTTTGTTATTTTATTTTATTTTATTTTGAGTTATGTCATCCACACTGTAGATTTTATTATATTGTTTTCCAAATAATATTTATTTTATCAATTTATTGAATTTAAAATGTAAAAGAAAAGACAAACATTAAACATACTTTGTTTTACCATATATCCAATTCAAAACATTAATTCTTCTATATTCTTTTCTAACATGATACTAATAGATAAAAAATAATAATTAACAATTTTGTTCAAATCTAACATTTAGGGGGACTTTTATATACAAAAAGTTGTTTAGGGACTTTAATGAGAGAAAGTATGTTGGTTTTTAGTGTGAAAAAAACTGAACGAACTTTTATAAGAAAAACAGAAAGTATATTAGTTTTTTATAATATTTTTCTTTTTCTTAATTAGTTAAGAAATATTTGGGCTACCTTCCGGGACATAAACTAGTATATAACAAAGCCATTTTGCTAACGTTTTTTTTCATTGGTTACCCATTGCAAATCATGATTCGCGACTAACGTTTTTTTAATTGGTTGCCCATTGCAAAGCGTGATTAGCGACGTTTCAGCTGTCGGTGATCCCTCTTTAAGCTAGTAGCCTAGTACCAGTACATGTTCAATATTTTTATCTATATATTTTTTTATATTGATATGATATTAAAGAACAAGTCAAAAAGATAGTGATGGGGTGCTTGGTGGTGGAAGGTAATAGGTGATTAGTGTTGTCACTTGTATATCTTGAAGAAACATATACTGAATAATTTTCTGTTCAAAAAAGAAACATATACTGAATAACATATGGACAAATATTGATTTTTAATAATAAATAAATGCGTATACATAAATAATCGGGAAAATTTGCTAAAATAGCATTTAACCAAATATATATTAAAATAGACGAAAGCGTCGAGTTTAGTTGGCGGTTTTACCCATAAACTGCTTGCTAAATTGTTTAGGGACGGTTTTTTTTGTCTATTTTTAGTAATTTCTTGGTTAACAATGATTATTTTGGTAAACTTCCTAAATAATTACTTAATATTAATTACGAGTAAATCGTAAAAGTCGTCATTGAGGTTTAGACATTTTTGACAGTTTCATCCAAAACAATTTTTTTTTGTCATACTGCCCTTCACATTTGTTAATCTTGCCATTTTCACCAAATTAAAAAGCACCATCTAAAGAGGGTATGTTTGACCTTTTACATTCTTAAGTGGGGGTAATTTTTATCCTTTCAGCTAATGTACAACATATTAAAGCTTAGTACAAGCTGTTAATGCACACACATAATCATCACCACCCCACCACCACCAATGAATATTCATTCCGCAACAAAAAAAAAACCAAAAAACTAGCGACCAACTTTCAAGTCCTCGATTCTCTGAATCAATCGAGTGAATCAATAATCAATCATCTTTCTTTCCCCCCTTTTCTTACATTCGATCAGTACACAGAAAACAACCTTGGTAAATGATATGGATATGCAAAAGGTGGATGAAATTACGTTGGGTTGGTTGTATCTAATTCGATTTGGATTGCAATACGCTAGAATAAGGTATCTTGTTCTCCAGCAACCACCGCCCCCACCATCATTAGCACCACCATTACCCCAACAACCACCGCCTCCACAACACCCCAACAACCACTACCACTACCAAAACAACCATCGCCTCCATCATCACTCTAACAAGCACCGCCTCCACCCTCATTCCAACAACCACCATCGCTGCCACAAAACCATCGGCACCACCATCACCCCACCTCCACCATTACCCCAACCACCACCCATGTATCATGTGTTACATTGGGTTATGTCAACCTATTTGTTGGTCGGTCTCGTTTTAGACCCTAACCTTCCTTTGCGCCTGGTCTCTTTTTGGACCCAACCTTCCTTCTTTTTCAAAACACAACCGATATTTGTTTAGCCTTACGTTTCCGGCCTTTTGGCCCCACGAACCTAAACCGAAGGTCGTCACGGGGCAACTTTAAGTTGTCATTTCGTAGGCGCATATTGAACTCCGTAAACCGGCATAGAGAAAACACGATTGGAATGTAGAAAGCCTACCAATGTGACATAATAATAGCTTCCAAATGACATCGGGAACCTAAAACTGCAATATGATATAAGAAAACAAACAATCATGACACACACTTAAACATTGGCTACTTATTTTGCAAACTGGAATAAAAAAATATAGAAACATCTAATTGTTCAACTGAAGAATCAAGACCGCTTTGGCACATGCACAACACAACAATTTAAGGTTGTATGCATAAACAACCATATCAAAGTGTTCTAAGAAGCCAAACTATTGAGAATCGCCTCGGCTATCACACATGTACAACACAACAATTTAACGTCGTATGTACAAAACATCCATGACCCTCAATAAAACACTTAAATAACGAAGCTAAGAGATGTAGGATGGCGGCAAGATATAATGCCAAGCCATGTTCTTACCAAAATCACAACTATGGCTCTCGAAAGAAGACTGTTTTTAACCAGTTAGGTTAAGCAAGTTGTACATTAGCCAACAGCAACAACAAAATAGGATCGGCAATGATCATGCAAATAAAATTGCACACCCAAATGGCGATAATCAACATCAAAACGACCATAAAACAAAGCTCATAAGCAATAGACGACTACAATTTAGGTTACCAAGCCAAGTCCAAAGCAACATTATAGTTGTTGGTCTTCGATGAGCCATAAATCATCTTCATCGACCAACAAAAAAATCACAAAGACTAACAACAATTGTAAAACGACAAAACATCTCTGTTGAACATTATCATTACACCTTCAAAGGCCCTTAAAACGAATATCCAAACAAAAGATTTTTAAACAATAGATGATTATAGTTTAAGTCACCAAGCGAAGCCCAAAGCCACATCATAGATTGTCGAGAAGCACTTAGGCTAAGCTCCTTGTACATCAAATAACTACAAGAGAACCCAAATGGCCTTATTCAACCTAAGAACAACCATAAAACAAAGCTTATAAGCAATACACAGCTACAACATAAGTTACCAAGCCAAGTCCAAAGCAACATCATAGCCAATGGTCTCCGATGAGCGATAGGTCATCTTCATCGACCCAACAAACAACGACACAAAGACAACGAACATCTGGAGAACCCCAAACGATCTTCGATGAACATTATTGTTACACCTTCACAAACCCTTAAAAACTCAAAAGGTCTCGTCCAAACATCCAAAAACAACGGTAAACTAAAATCAAGGTAAAACAACAACATTAGATTTTCGATAATACGACCCCGATTAAGATAAAAAAACACATGCACCAACAGGTCCTTCATAGAAACACATACAAAAACAGAACATAAATCGAAAATCAAATGACGAAGCTTAAGTTGTCGTTGTCTACGACGGAAGAACACCCCCCCCCCCCAAAAGGGCATGCAACAACAAATCCTTAAAACCAACACAAAACCCCAAAACACGTAAAAACTCAAAACGAATACAACAACAAGAATCTACTTGTAAACAACGCAGGGGCCAACGGTCAGAGCAACTCCGGGCATTGTAGACGGAGGGCGTAAAAAGGCGGTGGGATTTCGTCTGTCGTAGAGAGAAGAGAGATAGAGAGAGAGAGAGAGAGAGAAACTGGAAGCTCAAAGTGATGTCAAACGCACATTTAAATACCCACTAAAGAATACAACTCAAAAGCCAAATGTGTAGACATGAGATGCACATTAAAGCAATAAGGCATGAGGTACAACCAAAAACTACATAAGTATATTGCAAATTGATAATATATAAATTACTAACTTCAGTATAAATACTATTTGTTTTTAATATTTCACCATTTATGCTACAAATAATATATACTTATAACTTATTTATTTATCATTTAATCTTCTAATAACTTACGCTTACTTCAAAAAAAATTACGCAATTATAGTTAATTTTTTTCTGAATATTCCGACATAACATTTATTTCAAACGAAGTTGTCTTAAAAAAGTGTTTTTCGTTAACGATTCAAACCGATACCGACCCAAGATCGATACCAACATCGGTGTCATCGAAATCGGTATTGACATTTGTTTTTATGGTTTTCAATCAATGTAAAACATGTATCAATATCTTTTTAGACGTATAGTGACTCTACATTTTGGGTTACATGAGTCAACTTTTATGTAATTAAACCATTGTATATAAACTTTTCTAAGTTGTAACACACAAATTTTTTACTGAACCAAACAACATTGGTACCGGTATTCATTTTTTTGATTTTTGGTTTTGGTACAAGTTGTTTCAATATTTTCAATATTTTTTCACTGGCGGCAGCTGTAACACCCTGTAAAATCATGTCCAATAGTATAGTGACACGTGTCGTATTTTAATATAGTCTATTAAAGACCAATAAGGACTAAAGGCGTCAACATGCTCAAACTGAGCCTCTGAGTGACGATCCGATGTCAACATGCATAAATAACAAGCCTCTGAGTGACTGATATGTCAACATGCTTAAAACTTGGCCTCTGAGTGACTGATATGTCAACATGCCCAGCCTCTGAGTGACATCGGAGTCAACTTGCTTATAATAAGCCTCTGAGTGATCCTTTACGAAGTCCTAACTCTCATATGAGCCACTAGTTGGACGAGAGGAATTAATTCTGAAAATACGCTAATGTTGGACAATAGAGGGATTATGTATTACCTCGTGAAATTCGTGTTCGGTAATATACCAACACGTATATATACCCTCGGATCATACCTTATTAAGTTAGCCACTCAACTAACCCTAAAACAAGTCCAAAATTCACAAAGATTTTATATATAACTAACCGTAACCTACGGTCTAGGACCGTAGGCTATGGTCTGATGTTGTTGAAACAAAATAACCCTGACCTTAAGTTACGATCTGGCGACCGTAGCCTACGGCGAACTCCTGAACCTTTTACTTTTCACCATTTTTTACTTTCAGTAAATGACCTAAGGGCCCCTAGACTTTGTTATTTTCATGTTACTTGTTTAAACAAGTTATCTCTTGACCCGAACGTCTCTCGGTTGAGACGATATATTTTTATTTACCATCCTTGAGCATTCCGCTCTTTTACCGAACCTTAAACCTTTCTAGCTTGGGTAACCCATGAAACCATAAGTATTCGTATCTTCACGTTTAAGCTAGTAAACACTTATAAGCCACAAAAACACCTAGTATGACACCAGTTAACGTTTGATTATTCGTATGCTTA
Organism: Scalesia atractyloides; assembly: GCA_947069175.1. Taxonomy (NCBI): domain Eukaryota; kingdom Viridiplantae; phylum Streptophyta; class Magnoliopsida; order Asterales; family Asteraceae; genus Scalesia; species Scalesia atractyloides. The sequence goes on along the minus strand of CAMTDV010000007.1, from coordinate 64,403,160 downwards.
TTCAATACATCTCATGTTGATCGACAAGAACTAGTTGTGTCATTATGTCATGAAATATACGTCAAGGGACAATTCATGACATTTAATAAAACTATATTTGAGGGACTAAATGTGTTAAAAACCTAAAGTCTTTGTGAGGAAGCCACCTAGCCTGCAAATTGTCACACTCCACCAGCTATTGACACCTAATTGAACACTTGTAAAGATCCTAGAACACACCTAACACATGGCTCCATCTCCTTACACTTCTTACACTATAAATAGCAACCTAAACTCACTCATTCTTTGCTCATTCACTTCTTCTCCTCTCTATTACACTCTTGGAAGTTCCTGACCATTTAGGAGCTTTCTTTTGAGTTCTAAGTTTCCTTTGGGTCACTTGTAAGTGCTCCATCTCCGCTCTTTTCTTTTTATAGGCTTTTAATAGCCAAAAGTCAAGCATTTTCGACAAATGCCTTGACTTTCGGTTAAGACCAATATGGTCCAGCCATTGTTCGAAATGAACATGGCTAAGTGATCGTAATTAGGAAGGTATTAACCCCTTAAAGGGGCACTGTAACATTCGTAAAAAAAATGAATCCTAAAACCCGGCCCGTTTTTGTAACTCGATCCGTTTTCATATTCCACGTAATTTTGTTTAATGTTTAAGCAATAAAATGTCTTGGATTCTATGTTTTGATCATACATGTTATCATATCTGGTGATTTATAGTCTTATACATGTTTATACAACCTTGTAAATTAATTTCCATGCATTTTGAAGCAACCCTCCATATCTCTAAGGTCTAAAACTAAGGTTTTCCTTAAGTTAATCAAAAACTTTGGAGACTTCGTGAAGATACCTAGCACAAACAACCTTCTTATCATCCAAACTTCATTATATATGCCTTAAGATAAGACATTGTGTTTTGGAGGGTTTAGATGTAAATGATAGCAAAGAAGCTCTACATGTCGTATTCTTAGTTTTGTCATACGATGACTTTCGGGTGACTTTCTTTCTCCATCCTTGAGCTATCATTCTGGTCCATTCAAAGCTCCAAGATATACTTGATATACTAAGGATCAAGTAGGTTCAAATTGTGCATAAAACTGAGCTCCAGCGTAACGGGATTCACAAACACAAGTTTTAGAACATAACCATCGACCCGCATCAAGACACAAGGTTTAAGCCCAATTCTCGACATCATGGATGTTGGATTACTCTCTTTCATATGATGGTACTCTGAAAATAATGGACGTAGGCGAAAACCGTGCGCGAAACAGAGTTATAACGAAGCGGGAATCGCGAAAACAAGTTTGGTGTTTGTTGCTAATTTGAAAGACGCGAAAATCTTGTTTTAAGGTCATCCACATCGCCCCAATCACCAATTTGTGCTCCATTTCACACCTATAAACACCCTTGCTTGGTTCTTTATAGCTTGCAACTCATAGTTTGAGTATAAACAAGTGGAATAACCAAATTTGGTGGCTCCACAAGCACAATACCCCTTTGGGTGTGGTGTGTAGTAGTTTTTATTTTCACTTTCGACGAGGAAGTGCCGCCCTTCAAGCTTTTCTCATTTTGTAAAGTTTTTCTTCGAGGTAATTTTCCTTTCTTTGTTCTTTTATTTTTTTATTTTTATTTTTGTTTTAATATTCATTTATTTATTGCTTTCTTAGTTTAATTAGTTTAGTTTAGGTTCTTAGTTAAGGAGCATTAGGCTCGTTAAGGTAGCCTAGTTTATGCTCGCCTTTAGGCTTGTCGTAGCCTTGTAGAGGTTCGTTAGGCTCAACGAGTCTAACATATCATGTTCATTCATTTAGCTATGCCTAGCATAACGTTTACTTTTTTTTGTTGCATTCGTTTGTCTAGCTTAAATCACGCTTATCAATTGGATTTTCTCCTTATTCTCATGCGGTTTTTCACTAAAGATTAAAAACGCAAACACTGTGAGTGAATTCTTACAACTTCCCTTTTTATTCATGTTTTGGGGTGTATCATGTGTCGTTTACATATTTTGTTTATTCAAACAATTGTGCTATTACCATTATATGATCTAACGTGTGATGTAAATGTTGTTTGTTGTATTGCGTGTTTACATTTTTGTCAGTTGCGTGCAATTCATTCATTAGGCCCATCAGTTCCTCATTGGAGACGAGTTGAGCATCAGGTGCCTCATTAGATCGGCTCCGTTTGATTGAGCCTTGATCTCATTGTTCATCATTTGTCATGTTTGTGTGTGCATTGATTGATAATATGTGGCTTGTGGTTAGATTTACATATGCGGTTACTCATATTTGGTTCATGCACATTTTTATTTAAATAACCAATATACTTAATTCTTTCCAATGTTTAAATAAGATTCACTCGCCAACTTTTGTTGACCCAAAAACCATTTTTACACATGATACAGGTGAACAGGTTGAAGCAAGGAACACCTAGGAATTGCCTTAGAAGAAAAATAAAGAGTTCATGAATGTTGTGTTTAGAACATGGTGTGCTTGTATGTTTATTGTAATTTCTCCTTTAAATTGAAATAATAAATATGAAACTTTATAGTAAATGTCATGAGCTTTGATGAAAACCCAATCATGCCCCGACTACCATTTTCCGCTGCGAGTCAGGGTGTGACAGATTGGTATCAGAGCTTTTGACTATAGGGATATAGGATAGGTTATTAGACCCTTAGAGTCTATGCTATAGTCGATTAGATTTTTAATTGCTTATGTGGTTACATGCAAACTTATGATGTTTATTTGTTTCATATTTGCGACACAGACAAATGCATGCAAGCACTTCCACTATCATTTTGTGTAATACTTAATGAGTTAAACATATTGTCAAACATAACATGCTTACATATACATTTATCATGCACGTTTCAATTCTCACATATTCAAATCATTCTCATATTTTGTTTATTCAAGATTTTGTGATGTTTTCGTTTTTCGATCTCATCAAAGTGAGTTTTACGATGGGCATGTAGTAACTGGAAGGGTACAAGTACCGGTAGTCGAAACGTTCTGTCTAGGTTGGCATTCGTATAAATCAAATATAACGGACTAGTTTGCCTACCTGGGGACTAACGATGAGAGTACGAAGGACCTATTAGGCCAAAGCATGCCACACCAAACGTCGTTCGAACTAACCCCACTTTGAGTTGTCACTATGTCTATACCGGATACCCTCCGACCTTATACTTTGCAATCGTGTTTTACGATTTTCATTCGGGTGGCGCAAGTGTTAACAGGCCAACAGCAATGTGAATCTAAAGACCAGTAGTCATGGGGGCCCACATGACTACCAAGGCCAACTATGGGACATATGGGGCACAAACATGAGCAAAGCCTAAGACATCCTATGGATGTAGCAAATTTATTTTTTTCATTTGTTTTGTGGATGTTCATTTTATGCGACACATGACACCTATATGTCAAACTCATACTCTCGATAGGTATTCCTTGTAGATGTCTTCTAGTCACTCTCGTAGAGATAAGAGATCAGGAAAATCTCGCGAGCGCTTGGCTGCCCAAATCGCTCAAAAAATGGCTGCCGTAATTCCCAACATCGTAGTTCAAGTCCAACAAACCTTTGCCGCTAATCCCATCAACCCAATCAACCAAGAAGATCAAAATGTTGTCAACCCTCCCCCAAATACCACCAAGTGCACCTACAAGCACTTCAATTCATGTGACCCTCCGAAGTACGAAGGTACTGAGGGAGTCACTGCTCTCCTTCGATGGTTCAAAGAGATGGAGAGTACCTTCCTCAACTGTGATTGTCCCAACGACCACAAAGTACGCTATGCTACTGGACGCTTGTATGGAGTAGCCCTCATGTGGTGGAATGCTGAGAAGGGCAGACGAGGCATCGAAGCCGCTGTAGCCCTAACATGGGAAGAATTGAGAGAGCTTATGACTAGTCGTTTCTGTCCAAGAAGTGAAATAAAGAAATTAGAGGACGAGTTCTATTCATTAAAGCAAAAAGAGGGAGATCACATAACCTATAACAAGAGGTTCCTCGAGCTGAATCAAATGGTTCCAAATTGTTTCACCCCTCTCTACCGCCTGCTCGAGCACAACATTCGGGTCTTCCTCCAAAGATTCAAGACCCTGTGATGAGTACTACACCTGCAACTTTGGAAGCAGCAATGGAGCTAGCTACAGAGCTCACCGAAAACCACATTAGGAATAGAGACTTCAAAGATGAGAAGAAGAAAGATAAAACACCAACCGAAACCTCAAACTCAACCCAAACTGAAACCAACCCACTACTAGAGAAAAGCGAGACGGGCAAAATTTCGCTATCACTCAAGGCAATCAACCAGCCCCACAAGCCGTACCACTTCAAGCTATCCCAATCACTCAAGTAGCACCCAACTCTGCTTACCCAAATAAGAAACCCTACATTAGACCTCATCCTCAATGCAACACCTGCTTTTATCACCATCAACCTACCACACCCTGTCGATTGTGTGCTAATTGTGGGCGTTATGGTCATCTAAGTAAGACTTGTCGCATGCCCCAAAAACCAAACTTCACCCTCTACCCAAAACATGATCCAACCCTATCAACAACCTCAATACCCCATAGTTCCATATATTCGAGCTTGCTTTAATTGTGGTAACCCTACCCACTTTAGAAACACGTGCCCTAGATTGGTTAACATCATAAACGCCCAAGCTCAAGCAAACCTAGTTAACCAAGCGAACCAGGCAAACCCAGCACCCCCACCAGTAAGAGGGAGAGCTTACAACATCAACGCAAACCCAGTGAGGTCAACAATGGTGCGAACGAAAAACCTAACTAGCCTTTATCCCATCATGAAGACTCAAGACTCTGCTCTAGTTGTTTATTTTATTTTTATTCCCAATCCAAACTTTAATAAATTCCATTTCTTGTCCTAACTATTCAAGTTACCATTGTTTTCAATTTGGGTAATAATGTTTCTAGATTTCATTATTTCATATTAATGCCATTAATGCAATTTGTGTCACGCTATGTCAATTTGTTTCATTACATATCTTTATACAACGATTAAATTTCATGTCATTCATGTCATCATACATCACGACGAACCCCGTCTCATCATTTAGGGAAGTTGGGCCGTGTCTCACTTTTTCATAGACTGGCCACTTCCTCATAACACACGAGAGAGGTACCGCCGTCATTTAGTCTTGCTTTCTTCGGATTCGAGACTCAAGCATGGGTTGTTGTGTTTGTTTATGTTTGGTAGATTTTAGGACGAGTCACGTATAACTAATCGTGACTTAATACAAGGCCAATGAAAATTTGACAAGGACATGGTGGATACGCCGCAGGTACTTCTATATATAAGTGTTCTTGTTAGGTGATCAAAAGCATTGTTAGACGGTTATGGGAAGTTCTGTGTAAGTAGTGTCAATCTCAGTTTTGATAACGATGTGGTTGATGATTTCGTTTTGTGAGGTAACTTTATCATTATGACGCTCTGATTTTTCTCAAAACCCCTTATCATGAGGCAATATCTGGTTAGCCATCTCCGTGTTACAATGCTTTTCACTTCTACACCTCAGGCATCAAAAAACGATTCATGTAGCAGGGCATTCAACCCTTACTAGGAACGTTACCGCCTCAATCAAAATCCAAACTTCACACTCACCTAGTTATGTATATCCTTAGCATCATTGAGATTTTTTATTACCTAGTATACTCGAGATCCAATATATAAGAAACCCTATTAACTAACCCTCAAGAACGGTTCCCTCCTAATTTTGGACGAAATTCCTAAAAGTATGGGAGACTGTAACATCCGCAAAAAACAGGTATCCAGAAGTCCGACCCACTTTGAAATCCGGATCCTAACCTTTAAACCTCGGAAATTTTCGCGAAATAAATAACCGTGAAAGATTTTACTCTTAAATTTAAATTCATTTATCGATTTATTAATTTAATTTAATTAATATCACAATTAAAATCATTAATAAAATCTAGTTAGTTTTGTTAGGTTTTAAAGTGAGTTTTAAGGTAATATGAGTTGGTAGCCAAGTTAGTTCGGATAAGTAGAGTTAAGGGGTCTGATTTATAACATTTCAAAACTTTGAATTTAAAAAATATATATAAAATAGCGGACCAAGGATTCGAACCCGGGTCTCGCCAACAAACGAAACACTTGAGCCAATCCACCACATCAAACTTTGTTAAAATTTTCATTTCCAAAATCCTTAAACACTGCAATCCCTTTTTAATTACCTCTACCAGCCAAATGTTAAATGGCTAAACGGTTACCTCTTAATTTCGGGACGAATTTTCAAAAGTATGGGAGACTGTAACATTCGTAAAAAAATGAATCCTAAAACCCGACCCGTTTTTGTAACTCGATCCGTTTTCATATTCCACGTAATTTTGTTTAACGTTAAAGCAATAAAATGTCTTGGATTCTATGTTTTGATCATACATGTTATCATATCTGGTGATTTATAGTCTTATACATGTTTATACAACCTTGTAAATTAATTTCCATGTATTTTGAAGCAACCCTCCATATCTCTAAGGTCTAAAACTAAGGTTTTCCTTAAGTTAATCAAAAACATTGGAGACTTCGTGAAGATACCTAGCACATCATATCCTAACCTTCTTATCATCCAAACTTCATTATATATGCCTTAAGATAAGACATTGTGTTTTGGAGGGTTTAGATGTAAATGATAGCAAAGAAGCTCTACATGTCGTATTCTTAGTTTTGTCATACGATGACTTTCAGGTGACTTTCTTTCTCCATCCTTGAGCTATCATTCTGGTCCATTCAAAGCTCCAAGATATACTTGATATACTAAGGATCAAGTAGGTTCAAATTGTGCATAAAACTGAGCTCCAGCGTAACGGGATTCACAAACACAAGTTTTAGAACATAACCCTCGACCCGCATCAAGACACAAGGTTTAAGCCCAATTCTCGACATCATGGATGTTGGATTACTCTCTTTCATATGATGGTACTCTGAAAATAATGGACGTAGGCGAAAACCGTGCGCGAAACGGAGTTATAACGAAGCGGGAATCGCGAAAACAAGTTTGGTGTTTGTTGCTAATTTGAAAGACGCGAAAATCTTGTTTTAAGGTCATCTCACATCGCCCCAATCACCAATTTGTGCTCCATTTCACACCTATAAACACCCTTGCTTGGTTCTTTATAGCTTGCAACTCATAGTTTGAGTATAAACAAGTGGAATAACCAAATTTGGTGGCTCCACAAGCACAATACCCCTTTGGGTGTGGTGTGTAGTAGTTTTTATTTTCACTTTCGACGAGGAGGTGCCGCCCTTCAAGCTTTTCTCATTTTGTAAAGTTTTTCTTCGAGGTAATTTTCCTTTCTTTGTTCTTTTATTTTTTTATTTTTATTTTTGTTTTAATATTCATTTATTTATTGCTTTCTTAGTTTAATTAGTTTAGTTTAGGTTCTTAGTTAAGGACATTAGGCTCGTTAAGGTAGCCTAGTTATGCTCGCCTTTAGGCTTGTCGTAGCCTTGTAGAGGTTCGTTAGGCTCAACGAGTCTAACATAGCATGTTCGTTCACTTAGCTATGCCTAGCATAACGTTTACTTTTTTTTGTTGCATTCGTTTGTCTAGCTTAAATCACGCTTATCAATTGGATTTTCTCCTTATTCTCGTGCGGTTTTTCACTAAGGATTAAAAACGCAAACACTGTGAGTGAATTCTTACAACTTCCCCTTTTTATTCATGTTTTGGGGTGTATCATGTGTCGTTTACATATTTTGTTTATTCAAACAATTGTGCTATTACCATTATATGATCTAACGTGTGATGTAAATGTTGTTTGTTGTATTGCGTGTTTAATTTTTGTCAGTTGCGTGCAATTCATTCATTAGGCCCATCAGTTCCTCCGTTGGAGACGAGTTGAGCTCAGGTGCCTCATTAGATCGGCTCCGTTTGATTGAGCCTTGATCTCATTGTTCATCATTTGTCATGTTTGTGTGTGCATTGATTGATAATATGTGGCTTGTGGTTAGATTTACATATGCGGTTACTCATATTTGGTTCATGCACATTTTTATTTAAATAACCAATATAATTAATTTTTCCAATGTTTAAATAATATTCACTCGCCAACTTTTGTTGACCCAAAATCCATTTTTGCACATGATACAGGTGAACAGGTTGAAGCAAGGAACACCTAGGAATTTGCCTTAGAAGAAAAATAAAGAGTTCATGAATGTTGTGTTTAGAACATGTTGTGCTTGTATGTTTATTGTAATTTCTCCTTTAAATTGGAAATAATAAATATGAAACTTTATAGTAAATGTCATGAGCTTTGATGAAAACCCAATCATGCCCGACTACCATTTTCCGCTGCGGGTCAGGGTGTGACAGGCACCTCCTAAAGATCACGTTTACTAGGCCAATTGACGGGTCAAAGTTATGTTTTAAAAAGTCAAACGGGTCAATTTCATAAATATTATAATCTGAGTTTATATATGTTAAAAACATGTTTTTGACACTTAAACAAGTTGATAATAATTATTAGAACATGTGGGAACATGTTCGATCCGTCAATTTCAGTCCTAGAGTCGGTTCGCAACCGAAAGTTGCAAAGTTTGACTTCTGCTATGACTTTCGATTCTGACCCGACTTAGATTAGTTAACTTCTGAATTAAGGTCACATTATGATCGTAATGCAATGTAGCATAACCCTATGAGGTTATATTACATGATCATAATCATAATATGAGTTTATGCACAAGTTCCGTAAAATATCAAAATTTGACTAAAATGCCCTTTTTACATAAAACATGGTTTTAATCAACAATGAACTTGCAAATGAAGTACCTACTGATATGTCAATGTAATTAAAATATTATGATATTAATATTCTGACCATAAACTGATTTTAATATAATATCGTAAACTATACTTTTAAATGACCAAAATGCCCTTTCGGTGCATAGTTTGGTCTTAAACCATAAACCACACTTATGTGTGCTATCTTACTGATATTTTATCACAACTTAAGTATTTTCCAGAATGTTTATGATCATAACATCAGAATACACGCAAGTTCCTTTTATACGACATATAATTACCAAAACGCCCTTATGAGGCATAATTTCGTTTCAAAACCTTTTCCGGCATGTAAGTTAATATCCTACTGATATTACAACTTATTTAAAATATAATGGCATATAGAACTTGTCCGTGACTTATCCGGTTACCCGATATCGCTGATATGCGTACGGTTAAGTATATGTAACTAGTTTACGGAAATTAACCGAAACGGGTTTAACCTTGTCATTTAAGTCTCAAAATCCAGAATTTATAGTTTATCCATATTATACAAGTCAAGGTACTTGTTGGAATTAAACTACATTCTATCCAATCATCGTTTAATCTAGCGTCATACGTTTTGATCAAGTACGCTAGTTGGTCTAAGTCTATGACTTAAATAAAGACCGATAGCATTTAATTGGTTAGCTTATGCCATAATCCAGACTAGATACTTGCCGGTAAATGCTATATGCACTTAGTACTTTTGTGTACGGCTGAGTTATTAAATTAAAAGAAGACTAGCTCAGGTAAATACTCTCGACTTATTTCCCCTATACGGGCTTGGGATACGGTAAAGTATTACCGCTTGGTCGGAAATGGGATCAATCGAATGTCAGAAAACGACTAGTAAATTCGCATATTCTGTTTTAATCAGTTTTGTTTGATAACTTAAACATCGGGGTTTAACTACCGTGTCCTGGATATCCTCGCTCATTACATTGGATAATGGCCACGACCTTAGTGCGGGTGTAGGCATACACCCGATAAGACACTCAAAAATGCATACCCACAAGGTTGGGGGAATGGCTCCTCCGTGAGTCCAAAGTGGTGTGTACGTTAATCATGTCTCGGTCTCTGTACTGGGCCCTGTATGTATGGACAAACATATGAATATGTTAACAAGGTTGCAAGGTCAACTTTCCCAAGTTATAAAAGATTTTGTGCTGATATGCACTTAAAACATATTTAAAATTTTTCAAAATGAGTCAGTTGGGTGTATTTACCAGCGAAAGCTGACGTATTGTCCAAAGACTAAGCTTGCATGTACAATACGAAAACAGGCTGGAAGTGCTCGGTAGAGATACGAGGATATTGCAAATCCTAGAATCTGCCTAAAGTTGTTTTTACATTCTTTCTTGTACAATTTGCAATCCGCTTGTGGATCTTTCTTTACAAGTCGTCTGAATATTATTTACTTTGAACATTTGGTTTGTAATAGTAATTTAAACCCAAGACTTCCGCTGTGCTTTGTTTAATTGACAATGATGATATCAACTACGTCATGATATCCCCACCCGGGCCCACCGGTGTTTGGTTGAAAATACGGGGTGTGACAGCAGCGAAGCGATACCGTACCACAACGTAGTTTTGTAATTCACAACTTTATATTTACGACTATTTTTGAATTATAATATAATATAATGGTTTTCTGTAAAATAAAAAAATATATAAAAAAATTTAAAGGTAAGCGGTTTTTTATTAAAATAAATGAGCGTTTAGTAAAAGTTAAATAGTTGATTTTTTTTTAGAAAATAGTTGATTGAGTTTTTAGAAAATAAATGGTCTTTGTAAAGAAAAGAAATCATTTGACAAAAACTGTTACCAAATTCCACGTGGACCACATAGCGTGGGTGTGATGTGGCAGTTACGTAAACCTCTTGGAAACATTGTTTCTTTCGATATCTTTCATATACCAAATAGAATTGCATGAACCAGTTTTCCAAATAGATAAAATCCACTGGTTTGTCGTTTTGGGTTTTAGATTTTCAAGAAAATCTTGTATTTAAATAAACAACCACAACCAGCAAGATGAATGGTTCTGGGGCATAATAAGGGCGGATCTACCTTATTGTAAAGGTAGTCTTCGCTACCCTTTGGCGCTCTAACGGTAGTGTAATTTTTTGAAAAAATTAATATTTTTTTGATTTCGTTACCTCTTTTCTATAAAACGTTACCCCTACGAAGATTTTCTGGATCCGTCATTGTGCATAATTGTCCCAAATTGAATGTTGTACGGTCGAGGAAGTAATCAAGTACTCGATGAGCTTCTTAGCCACGAAATCGACCAAAATATCGATACAAAAGTGTGTTTATATGGAGAGCACACAACGATTTGGTATTCAACAGCAACCTGCATTGGAAGCAGAAACGTGCGAAACTTTTATATGGACACTGAATAGGGCATGGGCGGATGTTGTGTACAAGCAAGGGTAGCCCGTGCTACCCCTAAACTCCGTCTCCGTAGTGTAAAAATACCATTCAACTTCGTTTACGTAGTGTAAATTCTTTATTTTGTTACACCAAGGATACCCCTGATAAAGAAAAAAATAGGATACCCTTGATAAAAAATAAATAAAAAATTAGGATACCTCTGAATTTTTAGGCCAGATTCGTCACTGGAATAAAGCGAGGATACGAACTCTATAGTGGCCTAATTAGTATAAGTTTAATTTTACAAATTTTCTGTTGTAAGTTGGTCCACTTTTGTTGTTTGCTTATAGCTTCTTACCAGTGGCTTATTAGCTTCTTACCAGTGGCTTATTTTGTCCAATAAAATTGCCATTCCAAAAAAAACATAGAGTTAGCCTGAACCAAAGTAATATATTTTGAAAATGAACCCAAAATCGTTTTGACCCGATACTGATAGTGACCCAACCCGGCTTTACTGTTGTAAGGCTTTGTTCTCATGTATAACTAATAACTAAGGAACTGTAGTCAAGAAGTATAGGAGTCTTGTAAGCCCACACAATTAAATTTAGGTGTGGTTAGGTTCAACAGTCGGACCCATTCACACCTACATTCATTTAGAGGACCACTCAAAATTATGTTTTCAAATTATGTGATATTTTTTATTTGTGTAGGTGGGATACGTGGCATTCAAATTAAATTAAATGTTTATATGTTATATTATTTGGAATTCAAGTCGTAGGAGGCCTTAAAAAATAATTCAACAAACTATAAAATTAGGAAAATAGTTTTCAATTATATGTGATATCTCGGTTTTGATAATTTGGGTCAAAGCTTACTATGTGTTAACTATTAACATGTTTAATCATTTTTATGATAAAAAACTAATAAGAATATGTTAAATCACGTGAAACGATCATTATATCATTTTTATCTAAAAGATATAACAAAAGTAAAATACCCAACCCTAGCTCAAATCCTTTTTTCTTCTTCATCTCCAGGTTTCCTATTGATGCAACCGTTGCGATGCAACCACACAGCCACAAACCTACCTGTTCCACATCTTCTTCTAGATCGCTCACGCCTCACCAGTTTCTCTTGTTTCCTCACCACTGCCCATTCTATCCCTTGACTCTCTTTAGTGGTGGAGAGGCTTGAAGCACGGGGGTGCTATGCACCCTACTGAAGCTTTTAAACATTTGTATTTTTGTTACAAAATCAAGCACAAATGTAATAGGCACCCATCGAATTTTTACAATGGTCCAAGTCACCCACCTTACATTTCTTCAGGCCTGATTTATTATTAAAAAAGTTGATATATATTTTTCCATAGTTCAAAGTCCAAATTCCAAACCAAGTAATAAACTATGTAGCAAGCTAGAAACCAGTTGAAATATTTACAGTTGAGGTTTGTTTACCTATATATTGTAACTTTTTATTTGACCGTTTCAGAGAGCTGACAAAACCAAACATGTTCTAACTTAACCCATTTTTTGCCCCCACTAACGAAAAAATCTAGGATCCACCATTAATTTCTGTCTAATGCAATTCAAAAAAAAAAACAAATTGTCTTCACCTACGCTCCTTGCTAAAAAAAATTGTCTTCAACAAAGACGCCTTAAAAGCATGGGGTATGACACTCACCGATACGTGGTTGAGCCAAATGACGAGTTTTTTTGGTTACCCACACTGACCCTTACCATCAAGGTATAAGGGTGGAAGGGACATCATCGTGACCCCTTCGGTGAGGTGGCGTTTGCCCGCGGTAAGGTGCTGCCGTCACAATTTCGGTGAGTGATGAAGGTGCAAAACGGCGACTACTCATCGAGTGGGGAAGAGGAGAGAGAGGGGGTTAATGGTGGGTCCCAACATTTTTAACCAATCGCAATTTTTTATTTTCTTTTAGAAAAAAAATGCTTACCACTCTTTATATGTTTGAGCACCCATAGTGATTGAGTGCAAAATGGGGAGTGAGTGATGAGTTGACATGACATGATATTATTAGTTAAAAAAAAGTTTACCGCTTCTAATTTGAAGAGTGCCCCTTCCACGCCAACTCATTGGAGTCAACTCATTTCCATCATCATCATTGATGGCATTTGAATTCAAACTGCTCTTGAATTTCCGGACCCAAACTAACTCTCCTTTGTCTTGACTTCTTTCCTGATTTTCAAAACTTGCTCATGTCTTTGGTGCACGAAGAATTTTAATAAGTCAAAAGATATCTTAGATCTAAACACATTAGAACATAGGATAACTTAGTTTTTTATCTAAATTTATTTATATTTATGATTATATCATAGATATCATATGGGTTACATTATTATTTTATTAAAATTTTAATTGGTTCATTGTCTATTTAATACAAAGTTAATTAAACCGGTGATCAGTGACAAAGCTTGAGATTTCCGATAGAGGGGCAGAAGTCATCGGACCTTAATATTTCTATAAAATCGTGGGATCGAAAACGTATATACCCAAAAATTTATATACTAAAACCACATACTCTCTACTACTGAGCGAAAAGTTCGGGAGGTCGGCTGCGCTACTTAAGTTGCGCCCATGATGATGATAACATTTTTAACACTGAATTTTGGAATATATATATATATATATATATAAATATATATATTTGAGAAATGAATACTCATGATTATCTATATAAGACCACACGGTGTGAGAGAGCATGAAGAATGGGTGTGAAATGTCATGCGGCAACCACATCAGCATTGTGGTGTGGAGAAAAAAGCACGGGTGGGAAATGGCGTAGAAGAGATTAAAATTAAAAGAAAACAAACATCAATCAATCAAAACAAACTTAAACTACACCCACCAATCAACAGCCTCCACCTCACCCATACAATTGCCCCAACGTCGGTGAAGTTCCTCATATCCCTTCCTCTACACCAGCCACAACGCCGTCCACGGGGTGGTGTTCTAGCATGGTTGTGGCTTCCACACCACTTTTCCACGCCCACACCGTTGGTCTAACAACTACGATGTAACTCAATTAATCAGTATATATCAATCGAAAGGGTTGTTCAAAAATATTTTGTAAGATAATTAGATGCATAATTTCTTAACAGAGATTAGGATACAGGGTATGGGGTGCATAGTGGTAGGGTTCTTCACGAGTCGTGTTGAACCGAGCGGACCTTTGCTCGTGCTTGGCTCGTTTATAACCAAGCAAAATCCGAATGAGCATATTCGAGCGTGCAATTTTCCGAGCGAGCGACAAGTGATTTGGACAACCATATATTTAGAATGTTGACTTCGATGTCTCCGCCATTGGGTCATGACTAAGGTCTAACTGTCCAAGGATGAAACTAAGACTGGGGTCGGACTATCTGAGAATGAGGCTCAGGTTGAGGCATGTGAGACGATGGATATACATCAAAGAACAATTGTCGCATTATGGCGTATGGTGTGAGCGAGAGACGATTGGCGATTGACGACTGATGGGAGAAAGAAGTAAAAATCTGTCACTTCACAACTTAGAGTTTTAGTTCTAAATTTAATATGAATTTTGTTATTGGTTTGGTTAGATTAGTATGTATAAATATAGTTGTATATTTGCATACTGCGCGTCAAATCTAATAAAGTGGTATATATAAAATATGAACATCATATAATTTATGTGTGCATATATAATTATATATATAATAAACTAATGTAAATTAGTTCAAGCCAAATTGAGCTGAGCGCACCTGTATTCGTGCTTGACTTAATTGAAAACCGAACCAAACCTAGCGAGCATATTCCGAGCGAGCGAGTGACGAACGATTTAGACAACCCTACATAGTGGGGTCATGGTGATGCCACGAGGGATGTGGCCATGGTGGTACACCACCCCCTCCTCCCCCGCCATGCGTAGAGTTCGTGGATATATCAACGTTCAGAGCATTTACATCCTTCCATCATTTCTATCTTATAATTACAATAAAAATCACTGCATTTTCTCTTTCCTTGATACTTTTTTATACCTTTATCATTAACTTTTCTTTCTACTCCACTCACAAAGACTTACAAAATATTTAATTAAATTATATAGGTTGAAGAATATCTCATCAAATAATCAAATATACAGATGAACAGTAATATATTATCTCTTATCCACTCAAAACCATTTTATAATATAAAGAAACAAATATTTGGTGGAAGAGATGTGAAGGCTCTCACCACACTCCACTTACCTCAAATTTGAGAATCATTTGATGGATGGGGAGAATCATCACCACACCATATAAGGTGGTGATGGAGGATGGAGTGATGAGGCGATAACGTGGGGGTTATTGATGGTGATTAGGATCATCACCACACCTTCTAGCCTTATAACAAAATAATACTTTGTGGTGTATATTGTATAGTCTATTTCTCATGCAAATCATTATAATGTCGTTCATATATTCATATATATTTAATTTCTTACCACTGTTGTGTCTAGGTGTTTATGTCTGACTTGGTATCAAGCCTAACTCTAATCCTAGAATTTCCTTATTGAAAGCGTATGGTCCCAAATGCCACACAAACAATGTGCGCACAGGACTGTACTCACAATTAATCTCCAAAACACACAACCGTTTCCAAGGTTTTCCTGTTGGCTACTCCCGCAAGCGTGCAACTGTCACAACACACAAAAGTACAACCAGTACAAATGGCGATGCCTGCAGGCAATCAGCATGCAGTAGGCTCTGTCCTAGACAATCCCCACGATGATCAATTGTGCAAGAGACAAACAATCCAAAAGGATAGTGACTTGCAACCAATCAACGTGTGTCGTTCACTGCTCCATGATCTCCACTAAGGGCTGATGACAGACTCGACAACAAGTTTATTTGGAAGATGACGTGTAACTAATCACAATGCGCCACCATGCTCCCACCTCTGCAGATACAACTTGTCGTGTCAAAGAAGACCAAATGGATATTCCTTGAAAGCGGCGTCCGACCCATGGGCCCATCTCTTTATCTAACCCTTTGGCTATAAATACCAATCTCTACCAAAGGTTTAGGCATTCCAACTTCTACCCCCTCACTCCAAACACACACACTGTTTCTCTTTGTAAAAAGTTGTTACTTATTCTCACGTCGAAGAACCCTCTTCTTCTCTTAATGAGCTAACGGTGTTAATTGTTTTGTAATCATCCATAGTTATTTGTTCTACTGCTAATCGGATTTCTTTTTCCGAATTCTCTCTCATAGGCGTAGGTTAGGTCTTCCACTTAGGGCTGTTCATGAGCCGAATCGAGCCGAGCCAGGGCAAGCTCGGGCTCGGCTCGATTATAAACCGAGCTGGCTCGACTCGGCTTGGATTTGAAACCGAGCTGAAAATCTAAGCTCGGCTCGGCTTGGTTTTGAACTGAGCTGGCTCGGCTTGGTTTTAAACCGAGCTGGCTCGGCTCAGCTCGGCTTGGTTTGGCTCGATAGCTCTAAAAATTCAGTAGCCTAAAATGTTATTCAATACTTCAAAAGAACATATTCAAAATAAGTTTAACCAAATAATTACAAGCCAAAATCATGTTCAACAATGAAATATAAGTTTTAAATTTCAACGCATACAATATTAGTACTTAGCATGGTTATTAACATTTAAATATACCATGAATATCAAATTAAAATCCTAAATACATATAAATAATAACAAGTTTAATGTAATATAGTATAATGTATATAAAAATAAATATATTATAAAGAAGATATCCGAGCTAAGCCGAGCCGAGCTACCAAGCGAGCCAAACCGAGCCAATTCGGCTCGTTACGAAACGAGCTAGGCTCACTTTCTAGCCGAGCCGGTTCGCCTTACTTTCAAACCGAGCCATATCAAGCGAGTTTTTTCCAAACTAAATCCGAGCGAGTTTTAAGTGAACTCCAAACAAGCTCCAAGCCGCTAGCTTTTTGGATAGCTCTACTTCAACTGCATTTTGTGGGTGTTTTTTTCCTCATCATCTTTGCATTTTGTGGCCAACACAATCATCACAGCAAACTTCTTGTGGATTGAGACTTACCTACTATTCAAATGGCGGCTAGTTTCATGAAGTGGTACATTGTTTTTTTATATTAGTTCCTAAACAACGAAACTAATATGTCATGATGAGGTGGCAATTGTATGACGAAAATAACGGTGCGTTACCGCAAACAATCTAATCAATAATCTCAAGTCTTAACTCAAACCATAGGCATACACCAGATCAAACATTCCCAGCACATAATCATATGTCTAGATACTATATTAATATAAGTTTACGTTTCCTATCTATATGGGAAAGTTCACCTAAAAACTACATTTTGCCTAAGTAGTTTGTAATGATTTTTGTTTTGGATCGTAAGCGGCTTAAACGAACACGAACTCATTTTGGTGGTGTTAGAACTGTTTCGTCGAACCCTAAAATCTAAACACTAAAGTGAAACCCTAACGTTGCATTCCCGAGTTTCATTTAAAGAGATAAGATAATGGATTTGGAGGAAATAAGGGAAAATTGTATTGCAAAAGGTTTTTTTTTAGAGAGAAAGGAAGAGAAAAGAGGGGGGGGGGGGGTTAGGTTAAAATTTATACTTCCAAGTCGTAAGAAAATGGAGAGAAAGGAAAGGAAAAGAAGAGAAGAGAAAAGGAGGGATTCCCTTATCCTATCCTCTTAAAACTCGGGAACACAGCGTAAATCTAACCCTAAAGCTAAAATCTTAAAGCCAAACGTAAAGATAAACCCTAGGCTAAAACATAAAGGTTCATCCTTAAAAGCATAACCCTTGAGATAAAGCCTAAAAGATAAACCCTAAATTCAAAAGCCTAAAAGCTACGATGGTAGAGTTCGACAAGCCAGTTCCAACGTCGTTGGAATAAGTTCAAGCGAAGTTCGTTTGAGCTGGCTGTCAATAAAATAAGAATCATTTTTAGACTACTTAGACGATATAGATTTTTTATTTGATCTTCCTCTCAGTCTAACTATAATATATAATGATAAATCCATCATCATCACATTTTTTTGATCTATTTCATTCACTTCTTGCCAGGTACACTATAACCTAAAGTTGAATCTTCTAATAATAAAATAAATCCATCACGCCACAATGGAGTTTAGAGTATGCTCTAACAAAATTGACAAAAAGTTCAAATGTAAGATTATTCTTTATTACAAAAAAGTTCAAATGTAAGATTATTCTTTATTAATAAAGATGGTTCTTTGTTAATAAGTATCTTTTACAAAGAAACAAAAATCGGTTGCATACCATTTTGGATTTATGGCATTATATCGTATTGGACTTTAAATGGACTAAAGTTTCATTCCTCTTAATAAGCCCAAATATACTTCTAAGTTCGAGCCCATGGATTTATTAGCCCAATCACTGATAGTTTGTTCTAAACTAAGTAACAACTCTAATTCATTCTACCATTGAATCATTGATCATACTGGTATCATTCTTCTTAGTAAGCGCAAATATACTTTTTTCCTTTTTTCTTAATAAAGAGACTTTATTCGGTCGCTTGAGTGTTATTAGAAGAAGGCAATAGAACCCTCTGTCTATGTGGCGCTTAGGTGGCACAACGAAGCCCGTAGGGGCTTTATTACATACAATATAGTCTAATAGTGTTTTATTTTACCTTTTGTCTCACATTTACCAATTCATTACGTGATAATCATGTACACAAAATTAACTTAAAACAGCTTTTGGGTTAGATAAGGTAACCAGTTTGTTAAACGGGTTGATTTAAACGCGACCCATTTAATAAACGATACAACCATGGTCCGTTAAACTTTTTAAGTTTACTAAAGTGTGCTATTTCAATTTGTTGAAAGATTATTTAAAAAAGGGAAATTGGATTTTATGAATCCCACCTTTAGTTAGTTAGTCAATAATAATTGTATCTTCAAAAATCGCCAGTGGTAATCCCACCTTTTGAAAAAAAAATCACGATCGACCTTTGTTAGAAAAACTTAATTTTGTTAAGTTTTTCTTTACCGAATTTCAAACCGATATTTTATGTCTTTTGATCAGAATGAGGATACGAGCCAATTGATGTAAAACTTATCTCGAAAGGTTACTCCAAATGATGAAACAATGCTTCAATTCGTGTGTTTAAAACTTCAAATTATAAAAAATCAAGCTGTTTGGAGCACTGTTTGGAGATAAGTTTTACATCAATCGACTCGTATCCTCGTTTAATAAAAAACCCTAAAACATCAGTTTGAAATTCAAAAGAAAAAAAAAAACTTAACTCCGTTATGTTTTTTTAATAGAGGTCTATTGAAAAATAAAATTTTAAAAGGTGGAACTGTGAATGACGATTTTTAAAAACGAGTTTATTATTGACTAACTACCAAAATATGAGATTAATAAAATCCAGTCAATCTTTAAAAATTGTTAACGCTTAAAGTTTAATACTTTGAATTTTTATTACTTTTTTCTGACTATTCCCTTTGGAAGTGAAATTATATCCCCTCATTACTTATAATCAACTTTTCATTGCAGTAACTTTATTAGCCCCCAATTCCATTCTTACCCGCTGATTTGTTTAATTACATGAGGTTTCTCTAACCTGCTCTAAATATGTATAAACCCAACTTTGTTAAACGGTAAGAGATAAAAAAAAAAAAAACAATTAATCATCAATTGGAAATAGTTTATTTGAGTTGAATTCATTGGTTTGTTTAAATTTAATATTTAATAATAATTAGGTGTTATTCTTATTTTGAATATTAAACGCATCAACCTAAAACACAATATGAAGTATGTTCATGTTTGAATAAATGTATTTGATATAAATAAATATATATATGTTGTATTTAAGTTTATTTTATTCTAACAATTCAAATCACTAACTCAACACGAATGACACCTTAACATAATAGGCATTAGTACGTCATACGATACAACTTTATCGTGCATGTGAGACAAAAGCGGAACAAAGACAACGTATTAGAAATCCTTATGCACCAACTAGGGATGAGCATTTGGTACTGGTATCAGTACCGAATTTTCCGTACCGAATATTTTTCGGTATCGATACCGATTCCGACTTTTTGGCATTTTGGGTATCGGTACCGATTCGGTACGGTACCATAAATACTGAATTTTACCTTCAAATACCGGTACTGTACCATACCGAATATTTCGATACCGGTACTGTATCATACCGAATATTTCGATACCGGTACCCACTTTTGAAAAATTCCAGTACTGATATTTTTAATACCGGTTTGATACAATACCACTACCACGCTCATCCCTAGCACCAACTATTTAAAAGATTAGACATCTTTTTATTCAAATGTTCTTTTGATCAGTATTATTAAATTTGTTAATTTGTTTTATTTATTAGTACTACATTTAACTAGTAAGAATACTCACATTAGAGCCTCCAAAATTCACTTTCTTTTTTAGTAAAATGCTAAAATATTCCCTGAGTTTTTGTCACTTTAATCCAAAAATGAAACTTTTTGTATTTGGGTCCCTAAGATTTCATTTTTCTTGCCATTTTCATTCACTTGGAAAACTAAGTTAGAATTTTATGTTAACTTCTTTCCCTTTTCTCGTTTTCCTTATTTAAATAAAGGGTATAATTGTCATTTTATGTCATAATATACTTTAATAAATGAGGAAAATGACAAAAAAGGAGAGAAGTTAACAGAAAATTTAACCTAGTTCCAAATTGGATGAAAATGACAATAAAAATGAAACCTTAGTGATTTAGATATGAAAAATTTTCGTTTTTGGGTTTAAATGACAAAAGTATCTTACACTCAAGAGACCATTTTGACATTGTACCTTTCTCTTTTTTTAAGAAGATAAAAACAAAGCAATCAACTAAAATACCCATTTATTGAAATCTCTCTAAGAGCATTCACATTAGAGCCTCCAGGCTACAAAATCTATATAAAAACACATATTTCTTTAAAATTTTATACTTTTAAAAAACATCTCAAATCCAACTCTTTATCCTATCTATTTCTGACTCATAAAAACTTATTTTGTTATTTTTTTTCACTTTTCTACACACTTTCAATAACAATATAGATGATTGAATATGACCCTCTAAATAGAGATGTACTTTACTTTCTTTAAATTTTTATAAAACAATGTGATGATATTTTTATTGTTTCCTCTATTATTTTCTCTATATAATATAAAATAGAAGCTACAATATGAATGCTTAAATATATAGAAAAACTGATATAAAAAAATTGTTATCCTCTACATTTGAGCATGGCTACATCAATTTATATAATTTTGTGAGTGTACAAACCGAAACAAAACAATAAAAAAGTATTTGTGAGTAAATAATGACCGAAAATCAGATGTGAAATATTTTTAAAAAATAAACAATGTTAAAATAAGAATGTGTTTTATAGTATATGAAGACAGAGAATCGAATGAGACTATTCTAACCAGTGTCATAATACATTTTATGTTTAATTTATGATAAGTGGATAGTAAATAAAAGGTTGATATTATAAGTATGACAATCCAATCTACTATCTTTCCCAAATACCCCTTATGTCTTCTCTCTCTCTCTCCTCTTTCCAAGACACGACTTCATTTCTATTCACCCGACTTTTACATTGTCAGTACATCCTCTCGTGCAATTTGATGATTTTGAGCCACATCAGAAGGTTGAACGACAATGCTCTCGGAGCTCTAGTCACCACTATGCAAACACATGTGCTTTAGAAACACTTCTTATAGAATATTTAAACAATTTACTCCTTATATAAACACAATCCTATAATTTTCAGATTATTACTTAACAAAAGTCTTATATAACTAAAGGGTTACATTTTTTCAAAGTAATGTTGGCCATTTGTTGATCAACGTATGTAGAAAGTAAGTTGCCAAAGTATTCTATACACCGATCCTTTATGAGTTCGGTGGCTAGTTATTTGTTAGTCCAAACATAACTGTGCTAAGTGTATTTATCAATCATCTTTAAAAAAAATTGCTAACTATTTGCACCTTTTAACATGTTAGTAGTTAAATTGTGTAGAAAATTTGTCCAAATGTTTTACACCAGTCATACGAATTTACTAATTGACCACTTGTTAGCCGGAAGTTAGCCATATGTTGGTTAGTCTACATCAAAAGTTCTAAGTGATGTAATTAAGACTCTTCTTTAATTGGTATATATATATATATATATATATATAGTCCTAACAAACCAAGGCATAGATGTAAGACTAGAGCTTTTGAGGGTCAATGTTCAAGCTACAAGTCAATGTAAGGAGTTTATATATCTGTATAACATTTGGTTGATATTTCATAAATAATATTTACATTGAGAAGGGTTAAAAATTCTGAATACGAAATTATCAAGATTTGAAGTTATAATAAAGTTAAATCAAGATAGAGATGGTTACTAACATAATATAAAGAAAATTGATAATTCTTTCGAACCCACCCTAAAGTTGTCTCTTTTTGCATTAGGAGGTGATTCATTGGGCTTCAAATTAGGCCCGCCTTAACATTTTATCTTTTAATTTATGGATATTCCAACAAAATTCAATTTCCTCTAATTGAACAACCAAACAACCAACAAGTCATGGCATAAAATCTTGGATCTGATTACAAAGCATATCACAAGATTTGTAAAGTAGAAATGCTCCAAGTTGATGAAAAACTTTACTTCATAAATGACTAATAGTTGACATGTGGTCACCTTTGTACCAGTGGCAGACCTACATGTTAAATTCCGATCGCCCCCATTATAAATTTGGTTAGCCCCCCCCCCCCCCCCCCCCCCCCCCCCCTTCAATTGTCCTACAAGCACTGCTTTGTACAAGTACGTACAATGTTATTATAGATATCAAATGTTATACAACTAAAACATTCTATACATGTATACGAATAAAGATGAAAAGATAATATAATTACTAGGATTGTTTATAGATTATAAGTTACACTTTACGCATAAAAGGATGTGCAGGATGGTAGCATTATCACCATAAACTAGCATAATGCCCCCAAGTTGCTGGAAAGCATGAATGTAGACTTTACTTCAATATCACTAATAGTCAGTGGCGGATCCAGAAAATCTTCGTATGGGTAACGTTTTATAGAAAAGGGGTAACGAAATAAAAAAAAATGTCAAATTTTTCAAAAATTTACACTACCGTTGGAGCGCCAAGGGGAAGCGGAAGCTACCCCTACCAATAAAGTAGGTCTGCCCCTGCTAATAGTTGAGATGTCGCTTACTTTGTATACGACCACAAAGAATAATACTCTAAATATTAGATGCTATATAACATACATATTATATACACACATAAGAATAAAGATGAAAGATACATACACGATTACTATATTTTTTATAAGTTAGACATGAGATATAACATATTTATACAGTATAGTGTCATTATCAACATAAATTAGGAGGTTGACATTGATGGTCAAATAATGAGCTCCAACCATATGGGCATCAAGTCATCAACCACTAATCAAGATAGAGACTTATGAGTGGCAAAGTTAAGAATGGCCCCAACATACCACATGAAAGTTTTCAAACCCATTGACCCACCAATCCCTTAAAATGTCCACTCTTCCTCAAATCACACCCACACAACTTTGTGGTTTACATATATCTTCAGTCAAACAAATAAAATATATATCAATCAAATAATTTTTCTTTATAAAAACTGAACTTGAAAAAGTAAGTTGCTTTTTAACTTACATTTTATTAATTATAGGTCCCTTAGGACCATCATCTCACCAAAACGAGACTTTTGGTCCATTTCAATCACTCATGCCTTGAACCACTTCTTTTCTTGCCTTTCATTATCACAAGCTCCCACTTTCCCCTACCATTTCACTTTCTCATGTCTTTATTCATTATGCTTTGGTCTCTTTTATGTGTTCTAGGTCAAAAAGCATACTTGAGTATGTTTAGATATGTAGAAAAGAACCACCCACTACATGATTTCCATGCAAAACTTCAAAGGTACCACTCAAAAGGCATTCTTGACTTTGGCATTGAGTTGGGGCATTCTTATCCCTTGGATTCCATACCCACCTTACCTCTTGCATTGGATGCTTATCTACAACAAATTTACATATTTTGAAAAACCATGGTCATTTTTATGCACTTTATGTTGAAATATCTTTCTCCCATCAATTCCAAGAAGCAACTCCAATTTCGGGTTGAAAATGTTGCCAATAATTTACTACCTTTTAAGTTGAAAATAAATATTCTTTACAAGTAAACCAAAACAAGAAAAAATCACTCTCTTTAGAGTAAATTGCACAAAACATCCTTTATGTTTCCTCAAACTTGCAGGTTCCATCCTTAATGTTTAAAAGTTGCTAAAAACAACCTTTAAGTTTATTTTTGTTGCGGGTTCAATCCTTTACAGCTAACCACGTTATTTTCTTCAGTTAAGTTCCCTCACATGATCAACCAAAATGACGAATATACCCTCACATGTTATGCATGTGAGGGAACTTAACTGAAGAAAATAACGTGGTTAGCTGTAAAGGATTGAACCCGCAACAAAATTAAACTTAAAGGCTGTTTTTAGCAACTTTTAAACATTAAGGCTGGAACCAGCAAGTTTGAGGAAACATAAAGAATGTTTTGTACAATTTACTCCTCGATCAAAAACCCATTTGTAATTTGGCCTCCTTTTCAAACTTAATGTACAAAAAATGTAAATAGCTACTGCACATATTATAGATCTTGTCTTCTCATCATTGCCTACTACATTTTTGACATAATTTACTAGTTTTTAAGTTAAAACTAAATATTCTTAACCAGTAAACCACCACAAGAAAAATTCACTCTCTTTGTAAGAAACCCTTTTGCAGGTTACCCTCCTATTCAAACTCAATGTACAACCCTAAAACCAAAATGTACAACACTTAATGCACACAAGAAAAATCTTGTCTTATTGTTCTCATCATTGACTAGTACACATATGCATTGGAGTTTGCACCTTGCAACTGGATTTGTACCCATTGACATTAACATTAACAGTTACAACAAATCACAAACAACAGGATAAGTTTTTTAACTTCTTCCCAGTTTTAGCTGATTACATCAACTTTTTTTACTTCATTATATATTATATATTAATAAATATTAATATTTAATTCAATAATAAAATAACAATAACAATGTACAAGCATATGCAATGCATGAGAAATAAGATAAAAAATTTAAATATTTTTAAAAGTTGAAACTAAGAACAAGAAACAACCTTGTACAACCAAGATTAAAGACAGCAAAAAAAAATAATTTCTGGGTAAGCTGTTTTGAGCCCAATACTGCAATAATGACTTGTACATTATGCATGAAAACTTGTACTTGTTCAAGGTGGGTCATTTTCTTCCTCTTCTTCATCATTCTTCACCATTTTCCCCAAATTTTGACAAATTTCTTATCCAAATTTCCTATCCAAATTTCCACTTTAACATAACCGTTACATTGAAAATTAAACAAAAAACTCAAGAAGAACCTGAAACCCTAGGTGACGTCACCGGAAACAGAGGCAAAAGTCTTGGCTCCGATGAACTGGCCGGAGTACTCGCCGGCGATGGATGAAAATAAAAACCCTTTTGCGCAATCGCCTGATCTTCAGCTTCAACGTTCACGATCGGACTATCTCCGGTCGCCGGAGACCGGTTGAAAAGATCCGGAACTAGCGGTGTAACCGGGCTGAGAACCAATGATGGGAAGTTAAGAATTCCCGGCGAGAGAATCTCCGGCGTACCGGGTCGCCGGGGCGACCCGGAGAAAACCGACCCGTTTACAAACCCGGGTACCAATGGGCTGATCTTGAAATTCTTCATAGTGTTTCTTCTTTCATATAATTTGGAGGGTTTCTTGTTTGGGCCGGTTTTTGTTGGTGGAATTGAGCTTCGGGTTGGGTAGTCGGGTCGGGTTGTGGCGGCGTGCTTGGCGGTTTCGGAGGATCCGGTTAGCATTTGGACTACTTTTTTGAAGGAGGATGTGTCTGCTTGGACGAAGGTTGTTGGGTATGGGTTGTTCGGGTCGGATCTTGGGGTAGGGGTGGTGGGTGGGAGGGGTGGTGGTTAGTGGTGGTGGAATTGGTGCTATTGCTATAGGTGGTTGGAGAAGGGTGTTTGGAATCTAGGGGTTAGGTGAATGAGAGTTTTCCATTGAGGAATGAGTCTAGAGAGAGAGAGAGAGAGGGTGAGGGGGTAGACTAGAGAGAGAGAGGGAGAATAAGAATTGGAGAAAGTGGTGTGAAGAAGTAGAAGATGAAGGAGGTGATGGTTTGGCATTTTGCATTTCAATTTGTTACATAGTTTTGTTTGGTAGGACATGTCTTGGTGGGACTTTCGTAGTTGTTTGAGTATATGGAGTGTTAAGTTAACTACACTAAAGTTTGACCGGGTTGTGTTGATGTCAACTAGATGGTTCGGTGAGCTTTTATTATTAAATCTAAAAATATTTGGGTTGATGATTGAGTCGGGTTTTCGATATTGGACCAAGTATAAGAATAGTTTATGAGGGTTTTTTTTTTGGGGTGGGTAATAGGAGACTCATAATAGTTTAAAAGGAGTTGAACGCTACTTTAACAAGATTCTTCTTCGAAGATGACTTCTTCAATGCCACCCTTCAAACGGTTTTTGCATGGTCACTAGAAACTCATTACAGGACACAGAATACGAAGTATGACCGTGAGCGTATCAACCATCAAAGTGCCTCTAAACTAGAAAATTTTCCCTATCCACACCACCGTACATCTAAAGCCTAACTATGAGGATTTTTTGTAGCAGAAGTTGTCAACGAGGGTCCTTGATTAGGCTCCTCGTCTTGCGCCGTTTAACTGGACTCTGAGAAAGGCCCATCACTCATACCCTCAAAAGCCCAACACTGAAGAAAAACAACAAAGACTTAAGCCCACCAACTCATGTCATCCTCTTCAAGTTACAGGTATTTAACGTCTGCAACCTCGACATGATGGATCAAGCCGGAAGAGCTACGAAGTAGTTGCGGGGATCATTTAATGAGAAGGGATGTGCGTTCCAGGCTAAATTTTGAGACACCCCAAAACAAGGTAATGTCTCCTCCGACGACAGGAGCAATAACCCAGACCCTTCGGCGACTTTCATGGCAGTACTAAAACAGATGACTCCCGAAGATAGGGCTGTGGTGATGGAAGAAAAAGGAAGCACTAAAGAAAGAGAAGGCAGAAGGATGATAAAGGTAAGGGTGACAAGGTACTTGACGAGCCTTATTTGCCCCGGTACTTGGCAGAGGTCTCCAAGTTCACAAGACGGATAGTGGAGGCCCACTGCCTCCCAAACTCAAACCACCTAGTAACCTATACAGGTACGATGGGACCAAGGACCCTGAGGATCACCTCCATGCTTTTAGAAGAGCCGGACAGGTTGGCCGATGGTCCATGCATACTTGATGTCACATGTTTGCACAAAAAATTGACTGAGGGAGCCAGTCTTTGGTTCGACAGTCTTCAAGGTAGGAAGTATAGGCAGTTATTAAGACTTTTGTGAAAAGTTCCTCAGTAACTTCAACCAACAAAAGATAGTGGTCAAGAACCTTAACGAGATCATGCTATCCATCAGAGCGACAACGAACGGGTGGAGCAATACATTGGAAGGTTCATCAAGTAAAGCATGAACATAAAGGGGGTCCCTGAGGTAATGAAGATCAGTAATTTTATCAACGGGATAAAGCATACTCAGCTATGCGAGAAGCTAGGGGAAGAGTTCCCTGAAACGTTCGATGCCCTCATGGACAAGGTCAGGGTCTTTTTCAGAGGAAAAGACACTTGCAGCAAAGCAAGGAGCTAGACGCTGGTCCTAGAAGGATCAACGGTGATCGCATGAAAGAGGTAACCTTTATTTAAAAAACCTTCTTACGATAAAGTACATCATGAAGGTCAAGACCCACCTTCTCCCCCTACAAACCCCGGGGGAGGGGAGCAGCCTCTTACTATGATAACTTCACTCCTTTGACTTAAACCCTAAGTAAAATATTAGCAACCGAAAGTAGTCAAAACCTTCTTCCCAAAACCTTCTCCCCTATAGCCAGGACCGAAGGCCTATCCTAACGAATATTGTGAAAACAAAGGGTGTGGACATAAGACAAATGATTGCATGTATTTGAAAAGAGAAATTGAACTAGCATTTAAAAGGGGGAAGCTATCCCATTTGGTCAAAGAAATAAAAGAAGGGGGTAGGAAGGGGAAGGATACAAAGATAAAAGAACCCGTGAGAGGCTTTATGGATATGATTAGAAGAAGAGACGAATATAACTCCACCCGGAGTGTCAAGGCCAAGGTACTAGGATCCCTGGATTGTATGAGAACATCTATACTCATGCCCACCTGAAGGATCATGAGATTCAGAAGCTTCCCCTCAAGATTTCAGCAAACATAGTGGGGCACAAAGTAGCTTTGTGCTGAAATATTGAGGGAAGCTTCTGAATCTCATGATCCTTTAGGCGGGCATGAGTATAGATTGTTGGTTCTAGAATAGTGTGTTCATGAATCTTTGGTAGGTTGCACCCGCGTTTTTTAGCCCGAATTACATTTTGGTGTAGCAAAAAGTCCCTTCGTCTGTTACGAAACCTGGAAGTATACATGGATGATATTGTAATCAAGAGCCTAATGGAAAATCTGATGTTGGAGGATGTGGCAGAGACTATTAGGACCATGCAGGAAGTGAACATGAAACTAAATCCAGGAAAATGTTATTTCAGAGTAAAAAAGGGAAGTTCCTGGGGGTGACTGTAACCAAGGGAGGAATCAAAGCCAACCGGGAAAACACACAAGCGGTTGTGGACATGAGGTCCCCAAGATCCCTCAAGGACATTTAACAGCTGAATGGAAGGCTGATAGCATTTAACCGTTTCTTATCCAAGGTAGCCGACAGAACGCTCCCATTCATAAGGACTATCTGCAGACCAGTAAATTTCATTGAAGCCAGAAAGCTGAAACAACCTTCCAAGAAATGAAGAAACTCATGTGCAACTTACCCGCCCTTGCTACTCCCGTCCCTTGAGAAGAACTCTTACTGTATATGTCTTCATCAAAATCAATAGTCAGCGCCATCATGATGGTGGAGAGGCAAGACAAGCAAATTCCAATTTATTTCACCAGTAGGACACTTAAAGGACCTGAGGAGAGAAATCTACCGATGGAAAAGCTAACATTGTCGCTAGTCTTCGACTCACGAAGGGTGAGAAGGTACTTACAGGCACATAAAATAGTTCTTCTCACAGACCAACCCCTTCAAAATGTGTTGAGGAGACCTGTGCTCTCTAGCCAACTCGCCAAATGGAGTAGAAGTAAGGAATCAGCTATGGAATAGACTCCGGAGGGAATCTTTGACTTGATGCCCCACCCGAGCTCTCCATACTCATTTTATCAAGGAGAGTTTTTACCAACCCTGTCATCCTAGAACGTTAGCGTACAAGAGTGAATGAGACCCAACATAGAATTCTTTCTCGGAGGTTTGCCCGGCGCCTCTCTTCTCTGGATCCGCTCGATTTGACATCACGACTTTCAGGAAGTACATAGAATTGTAGAGGATCCAACATGCAGAACACGGCGATCATTAGAAATTCACGAATTAGAGATGCTGTAATATACCTAAAGAGCCAGTATCCGTCCTTCATCTTAACTAAGGAAAGGATAGACCTTAGCACTTCCTCTTGATCACAGTAATGCGGGAAGTCTGGCTAAAGGAAGATAGCTTCATAAAGACATTACTTGCTTCAATTGCATTGATTTCTCTTTTCTGGCCTCAGACTTGTACCTAATCTTATAAAGATCAACCGCGAGTCAAAAGACCGGCCGGGCCCAACCGACTAAAGGGACCGAGAAATGAATAGAGTATAAAACTTATCTTCAAGCTTTACTTCATAGGCGGGTACGGCGCTCCGCGTGGTTATATTCATACATGTTCCGACTCACCGGTCAGAAAAACAAAAACAACCGCTCGACATATAAACTAGGGGTATGGAGCCGTGTCGGTCGATTGGCGTGGCTGTGTCTTGGGGGCACTACTCCCCAAGGAGCCATGTTTAACTCATTCAGTAAGCCTCGTAATCTATGTGAAGGTTCGTAAAAACAGTGAAAAAAGGAATCCTAAAGGAGTAGGAGCTAGCTTGAATTGAAGTGGAAAAGACAAGATGGACTGGCTATCGACTTTCACAATCCGCAAGAAAATAAGTTTTACCAGTTTCAATTTGTCTAAAAGGTCAATTGCCTCTCTATGGCCGAGGAGAACTCCTAGTCCATAATCGAAGCCCAACATGACTCTTTGACAGTCCTCCTCTTTAGAGTGGCTCGGCTGCATACTCCCTTTCTGCCTATCTCACACTCCTAAAGCAGATTTTTTTTCATATTTCATTTTCCTTCGCCCGCCCATTCCTTTCAAGTGCCCTTAGACTCGTTACGTTGTTCGACTAAACTCGTTGGCTCCACGGTCTCTTTCTCTAAACTTGTGGGTGAAAGAATCATGCACTCATACCCCCAGAGTTTATACTTATTATCTGCTATAAAGAACCAAAGAAAGGATTGGTTCACTCCAATAGCAGAAAGAGATGGGCTAAATACTGTAATCTGCCCAAAAGTCCTGACTTTTTCGAGGCAGGACTTCGATCCGTATTTGGCCAACTCCTCGAATTCCTGAACAAGAATAGGGTCAGTAGTCTTTGCCGTTGCAGGTCCTTCTCCTTCCGCTAAGATGGCCCTCTTTTTTTTGTTTGTTCACCGCGGCACAAAATCATTTTGTTCCGGAGGAAATGGCGTTGGGCAGAAAGCCGATGATTTCGACGAGGCCCTTCTCTTTAACCCGAACAGGCAGGGAATACCGACATCTATATAAGCGGCAGGGAAGCCTTTATTTTGGGTGTCAGAATGAAAAGTTATCCGGCCAGAAACTTCAATCAATCATACGGCATTGTGAAATCTCTAATCGGAGCCATTAGCAGTTCAACCTATAGGGACAACGCCAAGCGGAAGAGTCGGGGTCATTAGATCAATTAGGCAGGGGAAGACTCTCTGTACTAACTTTCTCTTCTTTCTTCTTCTTTTCAATCCCTTTCCACTTCCCTTCTTTGCTAGCACGTACCAGCGCGTTTGTGCGCACGTGAACCAACCCAACAAACAAGGAAAGGATGCCTCTCGGGGCATCTGAGCAATGATTCGAGCCGTATGAAGGAAACTCTCACGTACAGTTTCTTTTTTTGGTAGTAGAGTTGGGAGAACATGCTTTCGAGTACAAGACAACAATAGCCGTAAAGGGACAGGTCCTAGCAATTTCCTCGGGAAGTTCCTGAAGAAGAAGAGAAATAGCTACTCAAATGGAAGGAGCTAGAAGGAAAAAGAAAAGAAGGAGCAGGGGATGACAGTACAGAAGCTACACACCGATGGGGCATCCAGTGAAGAAGGTAACGGGGCGGTATCACCCTCATCAGCCCTAAAGGAGTCGAACTAACCTATGCAATCATGATAGACTTCGAAAACACAAACAACACAGCCGAATATGAAGCTCTTCCTAGCAGGGTTAAGTTAAGCCAAGGAAATGAAAGCTAAAAATATCGAATCTCACTCAGACTCACTACTGGTCGTAAAACAATACAATGGAGAGTGTGATACCAAGGATGACATCATGGCCTAGTACATCAAACTAGAATACGTGCCACAAGGGAAAACCGAAAGGTGATGGCTTAAGCAAACTAGCATATGTGGCCTTAGATCACTTGGCTAAAGAGGTCAATGTGGAGGTGCTCACCTCACCTTCCGTCGCAAACAAATAAGTATCCTCAATCGAGGGAACAAGAGATTGATCGTAAACCTCCTGTAGGAGGGAGTCATCCGGAAGATGAAAAGTTGGCAAGAAAAATAAAGGTGAAGGCAATCTAGTACAAGATCGTAGATGGCCAACTTTTCAGGAGGTCATACCTGGGTCCTTCGCTAAAATGTGTGGATGAGGAAGAGACAAGGTATGTGATTCAAGAAATCCACGAGGCGATATGCGGGATGCACTCATGGCCAAAGACAGTTGTAGCAAAGGCAATGAATGTTGGATTCTACTGGAATCACATGTACAATAGCGCCCCAGAAAAAATCAAGAAATGTGACAGTTGCCAAGTGCACGCCCCGCATACCCACAAGCAAAAACACCACATGGTTCTAGTCTCTACATCCTGGCCCTTCTAGAAATGGGCCATTGACATCATAGAACCGTTCCCGGAGGGCCAGGAGGGGTTAAATATGTGGTGTCGCCATTGACTACTTTACAGAATGGGTAGAAGCTAAACCTTAGCAAGAATCACGGGTGAGCGAATGAAGAGATTTGTCATGAACAATATAGTCTGCCGATTCAGGATCCCCAGGAGTTAGTCAGTGACAACGTAGTACAGTTTGCAGAGAAACCTTTCAGGCACTAGTGTCAATAGATGCATAAAAAGCAGGTCTTCACGTCTGTCACCCATACCCAAAGTAACGGGCTGGTGGAAAAAGCCAACCAAAGTTTAATCATAGGAATGAAAGGTAGGCTTGGCCGTTAACAAAACGGCCGGTTGGAAGAACTGCCTTATGTCTTATGGGCATATAGGACAACTCCCAAAACATCCAACGGGGAGACACCTTTCAGCCTAACTTATGGTGCTTAGGCAGTTACCCTGACTGAGATTGGCTCCTCCACAGCAAGGATGAAGCTAAGGGAAGCAGAAAAATGAGAACGATCTCAGGGTTAACCTTAACTTGCTGGAAGAAAGACGGGAGAACGCTGCGGTGCGAGAAGCAGGATACAAAAAGCGAACAGAGAGGTATTACAATGCCAGAATGAAAAGGCTGAACCTGCTCCCAGGTGACCGGGAAGTTAGGGCCTAATAGGAAGGGCCTTAGCTGGGTTAAGTGTGTAAATGGCAAAGGAGCATGCAAGTTAGAAACACTCCAGGGAAAAGAAGTCCCTAGAACGTGGAACTTGATGCAACTCCAAAAATACTATGTATAAGAACATTACCCCAATAAACGGGGACAAAAGAGTAGGTATGGAGCCTAAGTGCTCATTTTGTAATGCTATCAGTGGAAAAACAGCTCCTTCTTTTTGTACAATGTTTATATTTCAGACGAAATATGTGCTGGGGCGTTTCCCAAAGTAATGGTAATGAATGACTTGTTTACAAATTATTCAAACGCTAAAAAAGTTGTCAACATGTGACTCAATAACAAGCAACACACCGGGGCAGACATGTCCAACGGTTCCACCTTACACAAAAAAAAAAACAAACACACGCGTAGACATAGCAAGCATGTCAAAAATGCCTGGCCGTGGGGCAAGGACAAAGTTACTGCAACAAAAAAAGCAACACAAATTGCTTAAACTGTCTTCTTGTATACAAACTACTAATAAAACACAGTTACAAAAAAACTGTACAACAATAAAAATATCCAATTTAATATTGTTTACAGCTAATGGCCTGAGTTACAAATCAAATGCAACTAGGTCAACAGGCTCCAAATGCCATAAACTCCAGGGACTGCCCAAAACATGAAGTCCCCATCACAGTTGCGAAAACAGTTCTTGCAAAAATAACACAAAACAAGAAAAGAGGAAAAAACACCTGGTACGTAAGCAGCATACACATGCACTAGATGCAAAAGGGGGAGTGTAGTCCCATAAGGTTCCAATGCGCCCCAACACAAAGGCCTCTAGACCAACATAAGCAAAAATAAAGTAGCAAGTAAGTGTTAAGTAATTCCAACCACATTGAAACATTGTTTAAAAACAATCAAGGAGAGTCATCTCCCGAGGGTGAATCACCAGAAGCAGGATCGGTAAAGCCAAACAAGGACTTGAGTTCATCAAGGGACATCAAAGTCTTACCAATGATCTTCACAAGAAGGGCAGGGTTAAATCACGGAATTCATCATCCTGCTTAGTCAATTGTTTTTTGGCCTTGGAATTATAGTGAGGAGTCTTCTTCCTCTTCACACCTTGAGAAGAGAAAGAGTACTCATCCTTTAACCCAGCCTGATAGCCCACGTACCGAAAAGCCTGATAGATCCTCTCCATTGAACCCTTGAACTCTGTAGATTGGGAGAAGGCAGAAAGAAAGCACCCAAAACCTTGGGATAACAACCAATGGCGTTCCGCGGCTAGCTTCTGAGTATCCTCTTGAACCATGCCCAGTCGGCATATAAGGTTTCCACATCAGAACCAGACACGGAAGTAGCCTCCTTGTAATGTTGAACATCAGCGACCAACCGCTCTCGCACCTGCATGAGCTTAGCTCGCTCTTTATCCTTCACCAAAGCCCCCAACATGCTGGCAAAAGCAAGTAACAAGGAAAACGACACTGCCTTAACAAAAAAAAAGGAGAACAACACAACAAAGGGAGAGAGAAGAGCAAAGGTCGAAAACATGCCTCCTTCTCAATAAGGCTCCTCTCAGTGTTCACCACACGGCATTGAAGCTCCGCAGCAATAGCCTGTGAAGCATTCAGGCGACTCTCCAAGTCCATGTTCTCATCCTTCAACCCCTGAACATGCTTCAACATGCCAACCCCTCGAAAGAAGACCTCACAGATACTCATGCAGTATTGATCTTCAAAGACTTTTGGGTTCAAAGCGGAATTCATGAACCTATGAGAAGGAGGGAGAGCATGTGCTATAAAATCTTGGCAGTCTCCCAGTGTTAACAACAGTAGAAGAGGTTATCTCCCAATCATGGACATAAGATGGGGGACAGCCTGCAGCAAACAAAGGTGCCAAAGGGGACCGGACTTGAAATGAAGAAGGAAGTTAGAACCCTAAGTCGGGGAGGTATAAACAGAAGCCTCAGTCGGTACCACACGAACTTTCGGGCCTCTTAGTTTAAGTTTCAATAGGGAAGTAGAGGCCGAAATGGTGAGCGGGGATGCAGAACTTCCCTGCGTTTATAAAAAAAAGGGGGGGGGGGGGGAATTGAGAATGAGAAACACAAAAACACAAATGTAAGGAGTAGGCTTCACGGTTAACTTACAGAAGGAGCCCCCCGATGCAAGGCTTGGGGTTGGTCGAAGAACTTTCAGATGCTTGGACAAGGAACCTTAGTAGCAACAGAAGGGATTTCGGATGTGGCCTGGGAAGCAGGTTGAGATTTTTGGCTACGGGCACTCCGCAACCTGGAACGAATGTAACAAACCTCTGGCACAACCACATTGGTACTTACCCCTAAGCCAAGTTTCCGTTTTCTAGTCAACCGGGTCTCATGTTCCTCGTCACCATTACTCACATCTTCAACCTGGGGAGAGTTCTTGAAGCCCTCCGACCCTTTGGGGGAAACACCCTCCAACGATGAGTCCCATCCCCAACGATCGCTTTAATCTCCGACCTTCTACAGCAAAGGCCTCCCCTTAAGGACAGCACCCATCTCTTGATTCTCAATCCCCTCAACAACAAAAGATACACCCTTTACATCGGCCTGCATTAGATTCCACAATGACATCTCTTTACAAAAACATAAGAGCAATAAAATACATCACCAAAAATCACATACCGAATCAAGACACAACCGAAACATGTTCTAAGAGAAAACTTACCGATACCATCCAAAAGAGCCTTGAGATGAACAGGGTAAAAAGGGCTCAAAGCCCCCATCGCCAAAATACCTTCAGAAAAGTTGAAGGCACGGGTGGAGTCTTCATACATCTTCCTCCACATAGCATCCTCAACAACAGATAAAGCAAGGACGTCGTCTTCTATGGCAGCAGTCCCCTATTCGGAAAGGGCTCCGACAAAAACGAAGGAGAAACAAAGATTAAACGATTCTTCCACTCATTGGGATACGTGGAAGTTGGCATAAAAGAGTAGCAAGGACGAGAGACAGTGTCTTTTCTTTTCTCAAAGGTTAACCAGTCACCATCAGAGCAGACGATACAACTGCCGAAATAGTGTCACCGACAGTTCTCCAGAAAAGGCCGCACAAGGAAGTTCAAAGTGAATGTGTCACACCCCGGATTTCCAACCCAAATCCATACGCCGGTGGGCCTGGGTGGGGAGTATCGTGACGTCAGTTGATAACATCATAGTCAGTTAAACACGGCACATCGGAAGTCTTGGATTAAAATTACTATTACAAACCGAATATTCGAAAATACAAAATAATATACAGGCTCGTAATAGAAGATCCATAGGCGGATCATAAAATGTAAAAGAAAGAATATAAAACAGACTTTAGACAGATTTAGGATTTGCAAGATCCTCTATCACTACCGAGCAGCTTCCGGCCTATTTCGTATTGTACCTGCAGTTTAGTCTTTGGACGATACGTCAGCTTTCGCTGGTAAATACACCCAACTGACTCATTTTGAAAACTTTAAAAAAATGATTTTTAAGTGCAAAACGGCACAAAATCTTTTATTAACTTGGGAAAGTTGACCTTGCAACCTTGTATCAGATTCACATGTTTGTCAATACATACAGGGCCCAATACAGAAACCGAGACATGATTAAATGCACACCACTCAGGACTCACGAAGGAGTCATCCCCAACGTCTTGGGTAATTTGCATATGAGCGTCTGTCAGGTATATGCCTACACCTCGTGCTAAGGTCGTGGCCAATAACTAATGTATTGAGCCAAGGATATCCAGGACACGGTAATTTAACCCCCGATGTTTAAGTTATCAAACAAAACTGATTAAAATGGAATACGCGGGTTTACTAGCCACAAACAGGCATTCGATTGACCCCATTTCGGATCAAGCGGTAATAATTTGTAGTATCCCAAGCCCATATAGGGAAAATAAGTCGAGAGTATTTACCTGAGCTAGTCTTCTTCTTTTATTTTAAACAACTCAGCCATATACAAAAGTACCAAGTGCAGATAGCATTTACCGAGAAGGCGCTAGTCTGGATTATGGCATAAGCTAGCCAATTAAATACTAATGGTGTTATAAACCGAATAGTGTACATGATCATTACGTATAACGCTTGATTAAACGATGATCGGATAGAATGTAGTTTAATCCCGACAAGTACTTGACTTGTATAACATGGATAAACTATAAACATTCTGGATGTTGAAACTTAAATGACAAGGTTAAAACCGTTTCGGTTAATTTTCGTAAAATAGTTACATATCTTAACCGAGTGCATGTTAGCGATATCGGGTAACTGGATAAGTCATGAAAAGTTCTATATGCCATTGTATTTTAAATAAGTTAAAATATCAGTAGGATATAACTTATATGCCGTTAAGGTTTTAAAACGAAATTATGCCTCATAAGGGCATTTCGGTAATTATATACCATATAAAAGAAACTTAAACATATTTTAAGTTTATAATCATGAGTATCTGGAAAAATATTTTATTTATGATTTAATATCAGTAGGATACCAATTATATGTGTAATTTACCTTTTATGACCAAACTATGCACCGAAGGGGCATTTTGGTCATTTTACACATAGTTTATAAATTATTTGGGATTCTGAGTTTATAACATGTACCTACTGTAATTATGTTTATAATAAGTTTTAAAATCAGTAGGTATCAAGTCTTGGTCAATAATATGGTTTAAAACCATACTATGCGCCGAAACGACGCTTATGTCGTAGATGACGTCTTTATGTGATGTTTATGAAAACTGATGTTAAGATCAGTTTAAAATGTTTCAAATATGTTATTTAATATAACATATCAGTAGGTAAATGATTTATCTTAAAAGATTGATTAAAATCATTTTATGAGCCACAAGGGCTAAAACCGTCATTTATCGACATAGTTTAAGGACCTGTTTGAAAACTCAGTTTATAACTTGGTTTAATATCCCAAATAATCCTACTTATAATATTACATCAGTAGGAAACTCATTTTCAATTTCATTACCATTTAAAACCTTGTTTTATGCAAAAAGGACATTTTGGTCAAAGATGGCATAATTATGGAACTTGCACATAAACTTAGATTCTAATTATGATCATGTAATATAACCTCAAAGGGTTATGCTACATTATATTATGATCATAATGCAACTTTAGATCAGTATCTAACTAATCTAAATCGGGTCAGAATCGAAAGTCAAAGCAGAAGTCAAACTTCACGACTTTCGGTTGCGAACCGACCCTAGAACTGAAATTGACGAGCCAACATGTTCATACATGTTCTTATATATATTACCAACTTATTTAAGTGTCAAAATAGGCTTCATAACATATATAAGATCAATTTATGATTTTTCCGAAAAATGGCATGTTTGACTTTTTAATAACTTAACTTTGACCCGTCAATTGGTGTAGCAAACATGATCTTCAGGAGGTGCCCTTTGTAGGGACTAACACCTACCTTATAACGATCTAGCCATGTTGATTTCGAACATTGGCTGGACCATAATGGTTTTAACCGAAAGTTAAAGCGTTTTTTGAAAAACGCTTGACTTTTGGCTATAAAAGCTTATAAACGAAAATGCACAAAGACGGAACACTTACCAGTGATTCCTAGAGTGCAAAAGAACTATGTTGGATGCTCCTTTAGCTAGGAACTTCCAGAGGAGGGAGAAGAGTATGAATAAGAAAGGTGCACTTCAAATGGTGAACTTGATCACCTAGTTGGAGAACTCAAAGGAGGTGAAGCCAGGTGTTTAGGGGTGTAAGAGGAAGCTTACAAGTGTCCCAAAACGTGGCATAGCAGTTTGGGAAGCCATGGTTTCGAAAACATGGTTTTGGAGTTTTGTTTGGAGACCAAGCAAAACTTTCTGCTGCAGACCCTCTGTCGCGCCCCGCGAGAGACATAGGCCATGTCTCTCGCGGCCCGCGACCGACCCTTGGCCAGTTTCAAATTTTAACACTTTTAACCCCTTAATTTATTAAAGCTTCTAAAAACCTTTTTAAACACCTTTTTGGCACTTTTAGCCCTCCGTAGCCAATACTTGGCATACCCGGGATTATGCCCGGACATTGTCGAGCTCTCGGTTCGTTAAAAGGTCACTCAGAGGTATGAATTAACATGTTGACACTTTTAATCCTTCATTATCCAACTTTCACATATTTACAAAATTGAACCCTCTCGTCCAACAAATGGCACGTATGAGAGTTAGGACTTTGTAAAGGATCACTCAGAGGCTTATTATAAGCATGTTGATTCCGATGTCACTCAGAGGCTGGGCATGTTGACATATCAGTCACTCAGAGGCTAATGATTTAAGCATGTTGACATATCAGTCACTCAGAGGCTGTTATTTATACATGTTGACATCGGACCATCACTCAGAGGCTGTTATTTATGCATGTTGACATCGGACCGTCACTCAGAGGCTAGGTTTGAGCATGTTGACGTCTTCAATCCTGATTGGTCTTTAACAGACTATATTTAAAATACAACACGTGTCGCTATACTATTGGCCTTTAGATCTTGATACATTTTGTCACCACCTGGGTGAACTGAGTATCTTGAACTATCCGCCTCTTGGAGGATTAGATCTCTTCCAAAGATTGGAACCCAAATTCTACCATTAAATCTTAGGATTTCATCCTTTCCAGGCGCTAATGATCAACAGTTCCGCCTAATCCCTCATTAGGGATATTAATCTCTAATAGAGCTTGCTTCTGCGCATCTAGTAGTTTCTCACTCAAGCTGTTTCTGAGCTCAATGCTCTTGGCATTAATCCTAATAGGCTTAATTCTTTCCTTACAACCTAAGGCATCAACAACTACATTTTCCTTGCCTGGATGGTAGCGAATTTCGCAATCATAGTCATTAAGTGTTTCCATCCATCGGCGTTGTCGCATGTTAAATTCCTTTTGATTGAACAGATGCTGGAGACTCTATACACTTTATGCCATACAAGTTATGTCTCCACAGTTTTAGTGCAAATACAACGGCACCCAATTCCAAATCGTGGGTGGTGTAATTCCTTTCGTGCACCTTTAACTGTCGTGATGCATAGGCAATCACTTTGCCTTTATGCATTAGCACACACCCATGCTAGTGTGCGAGGCATCACAGTAGACTACAAAGTCTTCAATACCTTCTGGTAGAGATAACACAGGAGCATTGCTTAGCTTGTGTTTAAGAATCTCAAAAGATTCTTGTAGCTTTGGACCCCAATTATACTTAACATTCTTATGAGTCAGGGTAGTCAAAGGAGTGGCTATTCTTGAAAAGTTCTCAATAAACCTTATATAATAACCAGCCAGTCCTAAGAAACTACGAATTTCACCTGGAGTCTTGGGAACTTCCCAATTCATGATGGCCTCAATTTTGGCGGGATCCACTTGGATACCACGCTCACTTACCATATGTCCAAGGAATTTGACTTCTCTAAGCCAGAATTCGCATTTAGAGAACTTTGCATAAAGTTTCTCTTATCTTAATAATTCTAGGATGCACCAAAGATGTTTCTCGTGATCAGCTTGATTACGAGAATAGATAAGTATGTCGTCTATGAAGATAATGACAAACTTATCCAAATACGGTTTGCAGACTCTATTCATGAGATCCATGAACGCTGCTGGTGCATTTGTGAGCCCAAAAGGCATCACCAAAAATTTAAAGTGACCGTATCGGGTCCTGAAGGCAGTTTTAGGAATATCTTCACTTCTAACCTTCAGTTGGTGATATCCAGACCTCAGATCAATCTTGGAGAAGTAACTAGCCCCTTGAAGTTGGTCAAATAAATCATCGATCCTGGGTAGAGGATATCTACTCATGATTGTTAACTTGTTCAGCTCCCGGTAGTCAATGCACATCCGCATCGAACTGTCTTTCTTTTTAACGAAGAGGATTGGAGCTCCCCAAGGTGGGGAACTGGGCTGAATAAATCCCTTCTCCAAAAGTTCGTCTAGCTGTGTCCTCAATTCTTTCATTTTCGTTGGTGCTAGCCTATATGGAGCTCTAGCTACAGGTGCTGACCCTGGTATAATATCAATCCTGAACTCCACTTGCCTGTTTGGAGGTAGGCCTGGTAATTCTTTGGGGAAAACATCGGGATTCTCCGAGATAATTGGTAAATTTTCAATGCTTGGCGTAGGTTCGTTGATGATGACTTGTGCCATGTAGATGACACAGCCGTTTCTCAAACACTTGAATGCTTTAAATAACGACACCTTGTCTAGCAATCCATAGTGTGAGTCTCCGGGGATGGTGATCATTTCACCATATGGGATTTTAATTTCGATGAGCTTTTTATCGTAGGCAATACGAGCTTGGTTATAAGATAACCAATCCATGCCTAAGACAACATCATACCCCGCCAATTTCATTGGCAAAAGAGAGATAGGGATGGAGTGATTCTTAATGGATATAGAGCATCCATCAAGAATGGAAGAGGCAGTTTCTAAGGTTCCATCGGCAAGTTTATCTCATAAGTTTTATCTAGAGTTCTTACGGGTAAATTTAACAGTTTACTAAACTTATGATTAACAAATGATTTATCCGCACCCGAATCGAAAAGAACTATAGCATAAATATCGTTAATGGGGAAAGTACCTGTTATGACGTTATTGTCATTAACAGCTTCCTTAGCAGTCAGTTGAAAAGCGCGTGCATTCCCCTTCTTGGCCTCTCCAGGCTTCGGATTATTATTCCTTGAATTCTTAGGGCAGTTAGTTGCAATGTGCCCTTTTTCATTGCAGATATAACATACAGCATCTTTAAGATCTTTACAATCTAGGGTCTTATGGCCTCTCCTTTTACAAATACCACAAGGTCTAGCTTGTGAATCAGAATTACACTGTCCCGAGTGTCTGCGGTTGCAAGTCTTGCAAAATGGCATTACAGCTGACTTGCCTTGGTTCCCTTTGAACCCGAATCTCCCTTTATTTTTCTTATTATATCTTTGGGAGTTGTCCTCATCTCTCTTTCTTTTTCAGTCAGTTTCAGACTTAACGACTTCTGCCTTACTAAATCAAGGGTGAGAGAGAGATATGTCTACAACAGACCTATAGGTATCAGGCTGAGCAGCCTTTACCATGCCCTTAATCTCGGGCACTAATCCATTGATAAAACACGCAATGCATTTGGATTCTAGGGTGATTAGATAGGAAACTAACTTAGATAGGGAATTGAAATTGGAAACGTACTTCCGACAGTCTAAGTATTTTTATTGAAAGAGACAAGAAGTTTGTCTCTATTTTCTCCACCTCATGGGGTGGGCAGTTGTTGGTGCATATTAGTGACAACAGCTTAATAGTTTAATAGTTTAGTCTTTGGATATTTTGTATTGGGCTTAGCATTTGTGTTTAGCTTGTTTAGAGTTGTAATGGGCTTGGAGAATGGCCTAGCCCAGTGTAAAGCCCAGCATGCAGTCATGTAGTATATATACATGTTATGCATTAGGGTTTTAGGGTTAGTAGGTTACCTAAGTTAGAGACAAGTTGGTTGGAAGAAATCTACAGAGAGTGGCTGAGAGATTTCTAGAGAGTCTTGAATTGATTCTAAACACATAGTGTTGGATAATCAATAGAAGATTGTTTAAAAGGAATTCGTGTCGTGTTCTTGTGTTTTCTGTGAAATCTGATCTAGGGGATTCCGCACTCTAGGTTAGATAGACGATTCTCTCAAGATCCATAAGGACTAGGGGACCTACAATCGGTATCAGAGCTTTCGGCTCTTGATTATTGCTCGGTTCAGAATCGTAACAGCAGAAAAAGTCAGATTTTTGGACGTTTTTGGAGGCTGGTTGAAGGTTGTGACGGCTGAATTAGGGTTTCTGACACTGTTTCGGATAAACAGCAGGCATTTCGGATAGAAGTCTTGCATTTCGGATTGGAAGACTTGAATTTCGGATTGAAAAGTTGCATTTCGGATCATCAGACTTGTAATTCGGATCAGAAAAGGCCATTTCGGATTGGATTTCGGATTGAATTTCAGATAAGTAGCTATTTCAAATTCCATCTCGATTGGGAACTGTTCCGGATTCCATCTCGGATCAGAATAGTCTATTCCGGATTTCCATTTCGGATTAGAACAGTGCATTCCGGATCTCATCTCGGATCACTATTCTGGATCATCATTTCGGATTGTCAACCCGGATTACTGTTCTGGATTTTCATTTCGGATTGTCAATTAGAGTTACCATTTTGGATTTTACACTGTTCCAGATTGTCTACAAAAAGGTGGAAACTTAACCAGCTGACGTAACCAGAATTAAACATTTTCGGACATAGAATTTGATCCATAAAAATTCTTGACAAACCGGTTGCACGGTTAGACTCATGTGATTTTTAGGGCAAAAAAAGGCACGGAAAATCCTAAAATCACTATCGGACAATATATATCATTGGATTCATATCGACGAGACGAGTTTAACGGTACAATTGGGTAACCACACTTTTCGGACAAATTTTGAACATTTTTAACGGTACGGTTACGGTAAAACACGAAGAAGGACCAGAAGAGAGGTTAGATTTGGGTTTTGATACAGGTATACCAAAATCCATTAAACTGGTACTCTGCGTGGTAAAGATGGTCAGAATGAAGAACAGCAGTGAGTGTCTTAATAACTGCCCGAAGTTGATGAATGCTGAACAATATGTAGACTGGAAGAAGCAGTTTGAGGCATTTGTTCAAAGTGAAGATAGTAAGATGTGGAGTTGTATGATCGATGGGTACATTGCTCCCACACGTCGAGTTAATGGAAGAATTATGGTACTTTCATATGAAAAGATGGAAGATTCTGAGAAACGTATTTATGATGCTGAGAAGAAGGCTTTAGCAGCGATAAAGATGTCCTTGCCATTTGATATGAAAAACATTTGTAATAGGTATGGATCATCTAGAGAGCTGTTGGAAGCTTTAGAAAAACGTTATCAGAGTACTTCAAGACAAAGTACACGTGTGACTGAGACTGCAGCTGTGAGGATTGATGAAGGAGCTGCTAAGATAGAAGAAAAGAAGGAAGCTGAGAAGGTGTAACACCCTG
The DNA here is from genome assembly GCA_947069175.1 of Scalesia atractyloides. Classification (NCBI taxonomy): domain Eukaryota; kingdom Viridiplantae; phylum Streptophyta; class Magnoliopsida; order Asterales; family Asteraceae; genus Scalesia; species Scalesia atractyloides. Next base: position 64,359,124 of record CAMTDV010000007.1, on the reverse strand, counting down.
TAAAATCGTGTCCAATAGTATAGTACCACGTGTTGTATTTTGAATATAGTCTGTTAAAGACCAATAAGGACTAAAGGCGTCAACATGCTCAAGTTGAGCCTCTAAGTGACGAACCGATGACCAACATGCATAAATAACAGCCTCTGAGTGACTGATATGTCAACATGCTTGAAATTTGGCCTCTGAGTGACCGTTGTGTCAACATGCCTAGCCTCTGAGTGACATCGGAATCAACATGCTTGTAATAAGCCTCTGAGTGATCCTTTGTGAATTCCTAACTCTCATACGTGCCGTTTGTTGGACGAGAGAGTTTAGTTTTGTAAAAATGTGAAAGTTGGATAATGGAGGGATTAAAAGTGTCAACATTTTAATTTATACCTCTGAGTGACCTTTTAACAAACCGAGAGCTCGACAATGTCCGGGTATAATCCCGGATATGCCAAGTATTGGCTACGGAGGGCTAAAAGTGCCAAAATGATGTATAAAAAGGTTTTTAGAAGCTTTTTAAAGTTAGGGGGGTAAAGTGTCAAATTTAGAAACTGGCCTTGGGGCAGTCGCGGGCCGCGAGAGACCTGGCCTGAGTCTCTCGCACCCCGCGAGAACAGGTCTGACGTAGAAAGTTTTGTTTGGAGACCAAGCAAAGCTCCAAAACCATTTAAACGAAACCATGGCTTCTCTAAACTGCTATGCCACGTTTGGGACACTTGTAAGCTTCTTCTTACTCCCCTAAACACCTGGCTTCACCTCCTTTGAGTTCTCCAACTATAAATAGGTGTTCAAGTGTTCATTCCAACTTGCACCTTTCTTAAACATAACTCTTCTCCCTCCTCTGGAAGTTCCTAGCTAAAAGGAGCATCCAACATACTTCTATTGCACCCTAGGAATCACTGGTAAGTGTTACTTCTTTGTGCATTTTCGTTTATAGGCTTTTATAGCCAAAAGTCAAGCGTTTTTCAGAAAAAGCTTTGACTTTCGGTTAAGACCATTATGGTCCAGCCAATGTTCGAAATGAACATGGCTAAGTGATCGTTATAAGGTAGGTGTTAGTCCCTATAAAGGGCACCTCCTGAAGATCATGTTTGCTAGACCAATTGACGGGTCAAAGTTAAGTTATTAAAAAGTCAAACAGGCCATTTTTCAGAAAAATCATAAATTGATCTTATATATGTTATGAAGCCTGTTTTGACACTTAAATGAGTTGGTAATATATAAGAACATGTATGAACATGTTCCCGGCTTGTCAATTTCAGTTCTAGGGTCGGTTCGCAACTGAAAGTCGTGAAGTTTGACTTCTGCCTTGACTTTCGATTCTGACCCGATTTAGGTTAGTTAGATACTGATCTAAAGTTGCATTATGATCATAATATAATGTAGCATAACCCTCTGAGGTTATATTACATTATCATAATCAGAATCTAAGTTTATGTGCAAGTTCCATAATTATACCATCTTTGACCAAAATGTCCTTTTTGCATAAAACAATGTTTTAAATGGTAATGAACTTGAAAATGATTTTCCTACTAATGTAATATTATAAGTAGGATTATTTGGGATATTAAACTAAGTTATAAACTGAGTTTTCAAACAGGTCCTTAAACTATGTCGATAAATGACGGTTTTAGCCCTTGTGGGTCATAAAATGATTTTAATCAATCTTTTCAAGATAAATCATTTACCTACTGATATGTTATATTAAATAACATATTTAAAACATTTAAAACTGATCCAAATGACAATTTTCGTAAACATCGCATAAAGACGTCATTTTACGACATAAGCGTCGTTTCGGCGCATAGTATGGTTTTAAACCATATTATTGACCAAAACTTGTTGCGTACTGGCTTTAAAACTTATTTTAAACGTATTTACAGTAGGTACATGTTATAAACACAGAATCCCAAATAATTTATAAACTATGGTAAAATGATCAAAATGCCCCTTCGGTGCATAGTTTGTCATAAAAGGTAATTTACACATTAATTGACATCCTACTGATATTATAACATAAATAAAGCATTTTTCCAGAATACTTATAACTATAACATTAAATTATATTCAAGTTCCTTTATTACGGTATATAATTACCGAAATGCCCTTATGAGGCATAGTTCGTTTTAAAACCTCGGCGGGCATATAAGTTGATATCCTACTGATATCTTAACTTATTTAAAGTATAATGGCATATAGAACTTGTCCATGACTTATCCGGTTACCCGATATCGCTAATAAGCGTACGGTTGATTATACGTAACTAGTTTACGGAATTTTACCAAAAAGGGTTTAACCTTGTCATTTAAGTTTCAAAATCCAGAATGTTTATAGTTTACCCATATTATAAAAGTCAAGTACTTGTCGGGATTAAACTACATTCTATCCGATCATCGTTTAATCAAGCGTCATACGTAATGATCATGTACACTATTCGGTTTATAAGACCGTTAGTATTTAATTGGCTAGCTTATACATAATCCAGACTAGGGCCTTCCCGGTAAATACTATCTGCACTTGGTACTTTGTATAGGCTGAGTTAATTAAAAATAAAAGAAGAAGACTAGCTCATGTAAATACTCTCGACTTATTTTCCCTCTAAGGGCTTGGGATATGGTAAATTATTACCGCTTGGTCCAAAATGCGGTCAATCGAATGCCCACTTGTGGCTAGTAAACTCGCATATCTCGTTTTAATCAGTTTTGTTTGATAAATTAAACATCAGGGATTAAATTATCGTGTCCTGGATATCCTGGGCTCAATACATTAGTTATTGGCCATGACCTTAGCACGGGGTGTAGGCATACACCTTTTGATGCTCATATGCAATGTTCCCAAGACGTTGGGGATGACTCCTTCGTGAGTACTGAGTGGTGTGTATTTAATCATGTCTCGGTTTCTGTACTGGGCCCTGTATGTATGGACAAACATGTGAATCTGATACAAGGTTGCAAGGTCAACTTTCCCAAGTTAATAAAAGATTTTGGTGTCATTTGCACTTAAAACCGTTTTAATTTCAAAAAAGAGTCAGTTGGGTGTATTTACCAGCGTAAGCTGACGTATCGTCCAAAGGCTAATCTGCAGGTACAATACGAAATAGGCCGGAAGCTGCTCGGTAGAGAATAAGAGGATCTTGCAAATCCTTAGATCTGCCTAAAGTCTGTTTTGTATTCTTTCTTGTACATTTCACGATTCGCCTGTGGATCTTCTATTACAAGCTTGTATATTATTTTATTTTCGAACTTTGAACATTTGGTTTGTAATAGTAATTTTACTCCAAGACTTCCGCTGTGCTATGTTTAATTGACGATGATGTTATCAACCTACGTCACGATACTCCCCACCCGGGCCCACTGTGTTTGGATTTCGGGGTTGGAAATCCGGGGTGTGACAGAAGGAGAGAATGGAACTCAAGGATGCAAAAGCTACAGTGTGCATGGATGATACAGATGAGCTTACAACAGAGGTACATTTACAATTTCAATCTGTAAGTCATACTTGTCATAATTGCACTGAACTACAAGGTAAAGTTGACAAATTATCAGAGCAAAACAAAATTTTGTTAGTTGAATTAGAAAAACTGAAAGAGTCAAATATTCGTTTGAGTAAAAGAGAGTCAAATTTTTTAAATACACTCAATTCAAATTAACAAGAAATCATCAGTTTGACCATCAAAGTCAATGAACTTTTACAGATCATTGATTTGGCTCGTGAAACTGTGAAGGATAAGACTAACAAGCTTTCTAAAAAATGCATAGAATTGGCTGATGCACAGGCCAAAATTGTTGAACTTCATGAAAATTTAGACAAAGTTGGAGAATCCTCGTTAGTCAGGACTCAAATTCAGAAAAGTTTGAAAGGAGTAATGATAAAACAGGAGTGGGGTTTAGTAAAGCTCCATCTTCTGAGGATCAGCATTACTCCTTTTTACCAAATGAAGAAGAGCTAACAGATTTTGTTCCTATTATACCAGTTATAGTGGATCCGATAACAGTTGACATACCGGATAGTCCAGGCTCTTTGAAAGAATTTGTTAGGTCTAATAGTACACCTCATAAAGTGGATGAGGATACTGAAGACAAAACGGTCAAATCATTTAAATAGGGCTCTAACAGAAAGAAAACCTTTAAGAAGAGATCTTGTTTTAAATGTCACAACAAAGGGCACGTGGCTAGTTGTTGTCCTTTTAAAAAGGGTAAGAAAGCGGAGGCTGAGGTTGAGATTAAGGATGGAAATCAGGTTGGTTCAAATAAAATTGTTAAATCCAGTTTTCAGACAAATCAACTGAGATTATTTTCTTCTAAATCAAGTCATGTTAATGGAAATTCAAATTGTTTTACAAAGAAAAATTTTGGATATCAAAATCGATACCAAACTGCTGGTAATCGAAATGTTCAAAGAAGAAACGAATATAGGGGTTTTAGTAACTCGAATGTTCAAAACAATCCAAAACTTTTTCAAAGATCAGACTATAATAATTGGAGAAGAAGGTTTCGAGATAATAATTTTCAAAGGTCGAAAAATCCAAGAGTTTATTGGAATTCTTGTGATCAACGGTCTCGTGGAAATTATAAATCTTGTTCAACAGCTCGGAAGACTACCAAGACACCAGTACGGTGTGATGGATATTGGATGGATGTTCCAGTGATTGATGAATCTGGACGACCCAAGACCTTTAAGGCTTGGGTCCCCCAGTCTCACTAAGTAGTTGAGTGTGTGCAGGATGACCAAGAAGGACTGTTGGTGTGTTCAACAGTGGTTATTCCTGTAAATCATCTGAGGTGAATAGTAGGTTACACATGGTAATGAATTATTTATTTCTGTGATAAAAATGTTACTTACAGTGAAAAACCTTTTTGTCAGGTTGAAGTGGGAGTCTGTTTGTGTTTAAATTTCTGTTTTTTTAAACTTTACTCCATAAAAACAAAAATTTAGGGGAGAAATTTCCCTAAGCCAAAAAGAGTTTTAGTTAGTGCGTGAGTTTAGGGGGAGTAAGTTGCAAAGTTTAAAGTTTGGTCAAAAATAAAAAATGAGTTTTCACTGTGTGAAAAAAAAAAAGAAATGATAGTACATCAGCAAGTTAGACTGTCACATTGAAATTAAAAGAAAATTGCTTAAGTGTGATAGCAGCTTCATCATATGATGTACCAGTAGGAAAAAAGCATGAAATAATCAACTTACCTTTGTGATACACATAAAATAGACTGTGTATGAGTGGGTAACATATCAGTGGCGTATGGTTTTATAACCTTAAATTTTTCGTTGATAGATTGCCAAAATCTGAGGTTTTAGGTCTTTATATCGTTATTTCATCCGGGGTATCAAGGTTGTCCTTTTGCTGCATCCAGATATATGCTGACCTAGGCACAACCAGGATATCTTAAAAGAGCTAAATATGCCAAATCCCAAATATTGAAGAAGCTCTCCTAGAGAGTCATTCATAAGTGCAAATTGCTTTAATCGTGCCAAAATTTGGTATTTGTCCTAACCCTCGTTGGATATTTGGTCTCTTTGCTGTACGGAAATACTGACCTGGTCACCAATTATCTAACGTTGTAAATCAAAAGGATGAATTTCGGTATACTCACCTACTAAGATGAATTTTTGTGCATACCTTGATCGCGGGGGTATGTCCTGAAGCGGGAGACACTAGTATATCAGTATAAATTATCTAAACAGATCACGAGGTAATGGTACTTGAAAGGTTCATGTATTTTGTTTAAGTGGATAAACAATACTGGTAATCGTCTTGAACTGCTTTTCATGAAAATTACATATAAATATAATCAGATAGTGTGAAAACAGTTTGAGATTGCTGATATGATCTTCTTAACGATAATTCTCACAAAAATAGAGTGTTTATTTTCTTGTTAGTTATTTGTTTTCAGAAAATATAAAATTACAAAAAGATTTGTTTTTGAAGTCTCCCAGTTTGATCTGATAAGTTGTTTATTTTTGCATGATAAGATAAAATATTGGTTTATCTTTAATGTGGAAAAAAGCTAATGGTTTTTCGAGTTACTTGCTTGTGTTTCTAAACAGATTGATGCAGTTATCAAAATGAAGTGCAAAACTCAAGTAAAGTACATTTTAAGAGTGGAGTGCAAAATGTGTGAAGATGCATGGTAGGATCCTTTTACTACAGTGCAAAGGGTGACTTAGAGGAAGTTGGAGATATGAGCTTAATCAGAGAATGCTAGTTTAAAGTTTTGGAGATTGGAAGCATCAGCTAAGGGGGAGTCTGTAAATGTCAGAATCTTTGTAGAGCTGAAGTTATCCAAAGATCAAAAAGATTACAAGATGTTTGAAGACAAAGTTACACTATGAAGCAATTGTCAAGGGGGAGTCTGTTGGTGCGTATTAGTGACAACAGCTTAATAGTTAAATAGTTTAGTCTTTGGATATTTTGTATTGGGCTTAGCATTTGTGTTTAGCTTGTTTAGAGTTGTAATGGGCTTGGAGAATGGCCTAGCCAGTGTAAAGCCCAGTATGCAGTCATGTAGTATATATACATGTTATGCATTAGGGTTTTAGGGTTAGTAGGTTACACAAGTTAGAGACAAGTTGGTTGGAAGAAATCTACATAGAGTGGCTGAGAGATTTCTAGAGAGTCTTGAATTGATTGTAAACACATAGTGTTGGATAATCAATAGAAGACTGTTTAAAAGGAATTCGTGTTCGTGTTCTTGTGTTTTCTATGAAATCTGATCTAGGGGATTCCGCACTCTAGGTTGGATAGACGATTCTGTCAAGATCCATAAGGACTAGAGGACCTACAGCAGTAGGTTTCCTTAATAAGGTCCATAAACTTAGACCATCCCAGATTATACAGGTATACTTTACCTGTGGACTGAATCATGGCTTTCCACCATGTCAGGGCATCGCCCTTGAAGGATTGTGATACATACTTGACCACATCCTTTTCACCACAGCTGCTGATGTCTATGATGGTTTCCATTTCGTCCAGCCACTTTAGGGCCTCCACAGCTCCTTTTTCCCCATTAAAGTCTCGGGGCTTATAGGAGACGAAGTATTTGTAGGTACACCCGTCTTTAGCAGACGGGACCTATCAGCAAAGTCTATCCTCTTAGGTTCATTCTTTGCATTTGATGAGTGAACAGAGCTCTCTTTATGAGCTGAGGATGGGGTAACTGACAGTGGTTTAGAGCGAGTAGCACTCGACTCTCTTAGCTTTTCTATGGCCTTACCCATGGCCTTTTCCACAACCGCATCAATACACGCTTGGAAATCATTATCATTTATGGCTACATTTTCGGCGTCCTTAGAGTTGACGTTCCGATGGCTACTTTGTGCTTCATTAGAATTAGCCATTCTTCAAAGCTTTGGTTCTATATACCAAATAAAATTTTCCTTAGCCATGGTATACCAACCATATCGGCTTTTAAACATTGGGTATAGCAATCCATTGCCTAATTTAAACTAGTGTGACTAACATCACAACTCTTAGGCTTACCGTATCTATATTTGGCCTAGGCCTTAATAAGACCATCATAGGCAAATTACAATTTGGACGTAGTCCATACATTATTGGGCAGTGGATCGTAATGTCACAACTGTCATTGTCACCATTGACAATTATGTAGCACATAGGCTTGTCACAAAGGACTTTTAAAATATGGCACATAGGCCTGTCACAATTGGACATAAGGTTATGGCATATAGGCTTGTCGTTAAAGGACATAAAACATGGCACATAGGCCTGTCACTGATGTGTAACATCCGTAAAAAAAACGGATTTACCAAACCCGCTCCGTTTATTAACCGAACAATCAGTTAAAATTTTCGTTGCGAATTAAATGCCCAAAATAATTTTAAACGATACATAATCAATTATTATACGGGAATATATAATTAGTTTTTGAAAAACTGTCAAAAATAAGAAAATAAAAATACTTTGGTTCTGCCGGGTTTCGAACCCGGGTCAGTCACGGTTCATCAAACAACTTAGCACACAACACTTGAACCACTGCGCCACTGATGTTCCTTGTTAAATGTTAGGATCATTTAATTCATATCATGACTTTCCGAATTCAAAACCGGCGCCCAAAAGTTGCAGTCGTCGGAATTCCCGGTAATCTCGCGAAACTTAACGATTCTTTCCATTATAACGTAAACTTTAACTACACATCGGTTATAACCGACGTCTGTGTCCGCGACACAAACCATAACCGCCGGAGAAATTCAAACCAACGAATCAAGTCGGAAATCGGACCAAATTCATCGACGATTTGCCTTATAAATACCCCCTCGAACCTCTGCAAACATTTTCGCTCAAAACCGCACCCTTTCTCGGCAAAAACTCACTCGCCGGAATTCTTCTGCTCATCGCCGGTAAACCGAGTCCTTAACTTCTAAGCCTTACTAAACCCTCTAAACTTATACCGAAGTCACCCCCATACTTTGTAAGCTTTCTGGAGACTCGCTGCTGCGAGACACCCGACGCCGGAGCCTGTTGCTGTCGCCGGAGTTTTGCCGGAAAAACAGAGGAAGCCAGTCGGTATATTTCACGCCCAATTTCCTTTCTTTTTATTTATACCTCATCTGTAATTAATCATAAAACGCTAAAGAAACCGATTAAAACTTTGAACCAGTCGGATTTTCCGATTCTGGTTAAAATCTGACGAAGAAGACGATGTAACTGTAACATATAAGTATAATTAAAATCAAGTTATAACTCGGGTTAGACACACAGTCCAACGGTGGACTGTGTGCACATTAAACATACTAACGTCTCGAGTTCGAATCCTGTTCCACACACGCTGCCTTAATAAAAATGATTTTTTGTTAACCGAACCGGAGTCACACTGTTATATGTTAAGTATATTAATAATCGGAATAATAACCAAGTTAGACACACAGTCCAGTGGTGGACTGTGTGTATGTTTAATCAAAGCGCACGAGTTCGAGTCCGGTCTTCTGCATCGACCCGGACAATTATTTACCTTTTTAAATAAGTCAGAATTAAAAATAATTAGTTTGTGTTTAAGTATAAAAAATCAGTTAAGTTAACAAGTTGGACACACAGTCCAGCGGTGGACTGTGTGTTAGTATAAGCCACAGGTCCCGGGTTCGAGACCCGTGGAGCGCACCGATTCCTTGGATTAAATCGTTTTTAGAAATAAAGGATTTTCTGTTTAACATAATTAATATATAAATATAATTAAAAACAGAAATATTTCGGTTTAGACACGTAGCTCAGTTGGTAGAGCTGCGTGCACGCGTACGGGAGGTCTCGGGTTCGAGCCTCACTCAGCGCACAATTATACTAACGAACCGGTCAAAGTCAACGGTCAACTGTAGCAAAAAATCAAATTTTTTTATTATTTTTATTTATTTATTTTAATTAAAAATCAATTAAAAATACTTAAAAATAACATTTTTAAGGTTAGAAAATAGCCTTAAACTCACAAAAATACACCCAACAATCCTACTAAAATGGATTAATAAAATCCGTTTACTTACCGAACCATAATGCGATTTATCTAGGTTAATCTCACTCGTGGTTAAAACCACTTCGCGTACATTCAACATCATCAACCAAACGCACCCACTGTGAGTGAATCTTACAACTCCCCCTTTTTAATTACACGTTTTGGGGTGTGTCATGTGTCACAAATTAATTAACTCGTTTATTTAAACTTGTGCCATACCATATCGTGATCTAAACTTAGATTGTTTATATTGTTGTGATTACTTATTTCATTTTGTTAAATTAAATGAAATTCATTCATTAAGCCCATCAGTTCCTCGTGGGAGACGAGTTGAACAACGCGTGCCTCAAAACCAATCCATTATTGTTCATGTGTGTATCATTGAGTTATATTGTTTATAGTTATGTCTTTCATATTATCATGCTTATGCAATTCATTCATTAGGCCCATCAGTTCCTCGTGAGAGACGAGTAGAGCAACGCGTGCCTTTAAACGTTCCATTATTGTTCATGTGTGCTTTATTTAATAACGAATGATTGTTGAATAAGTTTACATCTATTTTTACTCATGTGTGGTTGTGCACTCATTTCATAATCAATTAAATAAACTTGTTCAAATGTTTTCCATAGGATTCACTCGCCAACTTTATGTTGATCCAAAAACCTTTTTACACATGATACAGGTGAACAGGTTGAAGCAAGGAAAACATAGGAAATGCCTTAGAAGAGAACAAAGAAGCTTAGATTGATAGTTAGAACATGTTGTAGTATTTATTGTAAATTTCCTATTAAATTGTATTTAATGAATATGAAAAGTATAATAAATGTCATTAGCTTTGATGATAACCCAATCATGCCCCGGTCACCTTTTCCGCTGCGGGTCGGGGTGTGACATGATGGACATAAAATAGGGCACATAGGCACTACATCGCTAATGGATGTCTTATTACCGCACTGGTGTCATTAGCCGGGATCAAACAGATCACATGGGCCATATAAAATAATTGATAGCCATAAGGCAATACATTACTAATGGATGTTTTATTTATCATCGCACTGATGATATTAGCCGGGATCAAATAGATCACATGGGCTTTATAGAATAGATCATAACCCGAAAGGGTAATACATCACTAATGAATGTTTTATTTATCATCGCACTGATGATATTAGCCGGGATCAAATAGATCACAAGGGCTATATAAAATATATCTCTAATGGATGTTTTATTAATCATCGCACTGGTGATATTTAGCCGGGATCAAACAGATCACAAGGGTTATATAAAATACATCTCTAATGGATGTTTTATTTATCACCGCACTGGTGATATTTAGCCGGGATCAAACAGATCACAAGGGCTATATAAAATATATCTCTAATAGATGTCTTATTCATCACCGCACTGGTGATATTTAGCCGGGATCAAACAGGTCACAAGGGCTATATAAAATACATCTCTAATGGATGTCTTATTCATCACCGCACTGGTGATATTTAGCCGGGATCAAACAGATCACAAGGGCTATATAAAATACATCTCTAATGGATGTCTTATTTATCACCGCACTGGTGATATTTAACCGGGATCAAACAGATCACAAGGGCTATATAAAATACATCTCTAATGGATGTCTTATTTATCACCGCACTGGTGATATTTATCCGGGATCAAACAGATCACAAGGGCTATATAAAATACCTCTCTAATGGATGTCTTATTTATCACCGCACTAGTGATATTTAGCCGGGATCAAATAGATCACAAGGGCTATATATAATGTTAGGACATAGTCCATTACCTTGAAGGCTAGTGTGTTTCCTCAAGTCACACTACCAAGAGTATGAACATTACTTGAATGTTATCATAAGAGGATCTTAATGGTTGATCAATAGTCCCGGTCGCATTGACCTTAATGACTTGGAGGCTTGAACCTAGTCCACCACCTCTAGATAGAAGGATAACTTCCCTTAGCTATCATGATAGAAGACCCTTACGTTCTTAACTATCATTTATATATTTGGCCAAATATGTGGTCTGTGCCACTCGGCAAATCAAAACCATTAAGATCTTTTTGGAATTATATCGCAGAGCATAAATTCGAGTAAAATCGAGATGCTTGTTTTCAAGAGGATGAATACATATATATAATTCCAAAGTACTTCATTAAACTTTCATAAGAAATTATAATACTAGAAAGTGAAATAAACTGTCCATGCAAGGACTTTAAAGAAATAAAAATGTCCACGCAGGGACTAAAGAAACAATAATGTCCTCGCAGAGACTACATATTATTAGAAGAGACTTCACTCGTCCTTCTTTTCTTTGACCAACTTGGAGAGTTTCTTGAAGAACTTGTTTGTCTTCTTCTCCGTTTTCTCCGCCTGCTGCTGCATTTCTTTCATTCTTTCTAAGGCCTCATTAATGGCCTCAAGTGGTGGTGGAGGTTGTGGTTGAGGTTGTGGCATAACCAGATATTGTACCCATAAGTTGGATATCCAGTCAGTGGATAAGTAGGTGGGAAAGGAGACGGGTAAAGTGTGTTGTGCATAACCGCCTGCATGTAGGGGTCTTGCGACCACGCTTGATAGTCTAACGGTGTAGACGGGTTATAAGGATCATACCCAGACGTATCTGGATACGTGGGGATTGGGTTAGTATAACCCGATGGTGGTCGTTGAACAGCAGGTGTTGGTGTTGGTTCCACTATAGGTGAAACATTAGAGTGTCCACCCATTTGTGGGTCCTCTTGAATTGTGGGGTAGGAGTTGGGCAAACGTGGTAGCGATCCCGACCTTTGTCCGGCACGTACCGACATACGTGCACCACGCTTCCTTCTTGGTGGTTCAGGTGGTGGTTGAGGTTGGTCCACTGGTTCCATGTGGACATCTTCTTGTATTGGGGGTGGTTGAGAGTGATGAGAAGGAGTGTGGTCGAAGGTGAATTGGTTCCAGTATTGGTCCCACTCATTAGGACCTTGGTAGGGCGATCCGGCATAAGAGTTTGAAACGCTTGAAATTTCAAAGGGATGCATATTCGATCCCGACGGTGACATCTCCGGGTCGGAGTCCTCGTCCGTGGGGTTTGGTTGGTCCAACTGATTTTGATCGGCTGGAGGCGTGTTAAAATAATGGTTAGGGTTAAATTCTTCATGGTAAGAGTGATGAGAATGGGAATGGTGAGAATGGTGTGAATGGTAGGAGTGGTGAGAGTGGTAAGAATTTTGAGAATGTGGGGGCGAGTGTCTATTAGAGACAGAACGTCTCGCTGGTTGCCAAGGAGACGAATCTCCTGATTCTTGGTAGGCATCTGAGTTATGAGGTTGAGGGGGAATATGCCCCGATGGTCCTCCCCTCATTGGACCTTTTCCTCTACCACTTTGTCCTCGTACACGTGGCGACATTTTCCTGTTAAAAATTTAATTCAAAAACAATACTAATAACTTAATAATGAAATGAGTAATCCTAGGTCAATGCCTAGACTCGGAAGTCTAACGAATGTGCTCGTGTAAGTTTGAGATTAAACACAAAAGGCTAGTGTTTAATTCTCTCAAACATTGGCTCTGATACCAACCTGTCACACCCCGGATTTCCAACCCAAATCCATACACCGATGGGTCCCGGGTGGGGAGTATCGTGATGTCAGTTGATAACATCATAGTCAGTTAAACACGGCACAGTGGAAGTCTTGGTTTAAAATTACTATTACAAACCGAATGTTCGAAAATACAAAATAATATGCAGGCTTGTAGTAGAAGATCCACAGGCGGATCATAAAATGTACAAGAAAGAATATAAAACAGACTTTAGGCAGATTTAGGATTTACAAGATCCTCTATCACTACCGAGCAGCTTCCTGCCTATTTCGTATTGTACCTGCAGTTTAGTCTTTGGACGATACGTCAGCTTTCGCTGGTAAATACACCCAACTGACTCATTTTGAAAACTTAAAAAAATGATTTTTAAGTGCAAAACGGAACAAAATCTTTTATTAACTTGGGAAAGTTGACCTTGCAACCTTGTATCAGATTCACAAGTTTGTCCATACATACAGGGCCCAGTATAGAAACCGAGACATGATTAAATACACATCACCCTCAGGACTCACGAAGGAGTCATCCCCAACGTCTTGGGAACATTGCATATGAGCATCAAAAGGTGTATGCCTACACCCCGTGCTAAGGTCGTGGCCAATAACTAATGTATTGACCCAGGATATCCAGGACACGGTAATTTAACCCCCGATGTTTAAGTTATCAAACAAAACTGATTAAAACGAAATATGCGGGTTTACTAGCCACAAGTGGGCATTCGATTGACCCCATTTTGGACCAAGCGGTACTTTACCGTATCCCAAGCCCGTATAGGGAAAATAAGTCGAGAGTATTTACCTGAGCTAGTCTTCTTCTTTTATTTTTAATTAACTCAGCCGTATACATAAGTACCAAGTGCAGATAGCATTTACCGGGAAGGCTCTAATCTGGATTATGGCATAAGCTAGCCAATTAAATACTAACGCTCTTATAAACCGAATAGTGTACATGATCATTACGTATAACGCTTGATTAAACAATGATCGGATAGAATGTAGTTTAATCCCGACAAGTACTTGACTTGTATAATATGGGTAAATTATAAACATTCTGGATGTTGAAACTTAAATGACAAGGTTAAACCCATTTCGGTTAATTTTTGTAAAATAGTTACATATACTTAACCGAGTGCATGTTAGCGATATCGGGTAACTGGATAAGTCATGGAAAAGTTCCATATTCCATTATATTTTAAATAAGTTGAAATATCAGTAGGATATTAACTTATATGCCCGTTAAGGTTTTAAAACGAAATTATGCCTCATAAGGGCATTTCGGTAATTATATACCATATAAAAGAAACTTAAACATATTTTAAGTTTATAATCATGAGTATTCTGGAAAAATATTTTATTTATGATTTAATATCAGTAGGATACCAATTACATGTGTAATTTACCTTTTATGACCAAACTATGCACCGAATGGGCATTTTGGTTATTTTACACATAGTTTATAAATTATTTGGGATTCTGAGTTTATAACATGTACCTACTGTAATTATGTTTAAAATAAGTTTTAAAATCAGTAGGTATCAAGTCTTGGTCAATAATATGGTTTAAAACCATACTATGTGCCGAAACGACGCTTATGTCGTAACATGACGTCTTTATGCGATGTTTATGAGTTTAAAATATTTTAAATATGTTATTTAATATAACCGTCATTTATTGACATAGTTTAAGAACCTGTTTGAAAACTCAGTTTATAACTTGGTTTAATATCCTAAATAATCCTACTTGTAATATTACATCAGTAGGAAACTCATTTTCAAGTTCATTAGCATTTAAAACCTTGTTTTATGCAAAAAGGACATTTTGGTCAAAGATGGCATAATTATGGAACTTGCACATAAACTTAGATTCTGATTATGATAATGTAATATAACCTCAGAGGGTTATGCTAGATTATATTATGATCATAATGCAACTTTAGATCAGTATCTAACTAATCTAAATCGGGTCAGAATCGAAAGTCAAGGTAGAAGTCAAACTTCACGACTTTCAGTTGCGAACCGACCCTAGAACTGAAATTGACGAGCCGAACATGTTCATAAATGTTCTTATATATTACCAACTTATCAAAACAAGCTTCATGATATATATAAGATAAATTTATGATTTTTCTGAAATATGGCCTGTTTGACTTTTTAATAACTTAACTTTGACCCGTCAATTGGTCTAGCAAACATGATCTTCAGGAGGTGCCCTTTATAGGGACTAAAACCTACCTTATAACGATCACTTAGCCATGTTCATTTCGAACATTGGCTGGACCATAATGGTCTTAACCGAAAGTCAAAGCGTTTTCCAAAAAACGCTTGACTTTTGGCTATAAAAGCCTATAAACGAAAATGCCAAAAAAAGGAACACTTACCAGTGATTCCTAGGGTGTAAAAAAACTATGTTGGATGCTCCTTTTAGCTAGGAACTTCTAGAGGAGGGAGAAAAGTATGAATAAGAAATGTGCAAGTTCAAATGGTGAACTTGATCACCTATTTATAGTTGGAGAACTCAAATGAGGTGTAGCCAGGTATTTAGGGGTGTAAGCGGAAGCTTACAAGTGTCCTAAAACGTGGCATAGCAGTTTGGGAAGCCATGGTTTCAAAAACATGGTTTTGGAGTTTTGTTTGGAGACTAAGCAAAACTTTCTGTTGTAGACCCTCTGTCGCGCCCCACGAGAGACACAGGCCATGTCTCTCGCGGCCCGCGACCGCCCCAAGGCCAGTTTCAAAGTTTAACACTTTTAACCCCTTAACTTATTAAAGCTTCTAAAAACCTTTTTAAGCACCTTTTTGGCACTTTTAGCCCTCTGTAGCCAATACTTGGCATACCCGGGATTATGCCCGGACATTGTCGAGCTCTCGGTTTGTTAAAAGGTCACTCAGAGGTATGAATTAACATATTGAAACTTTTAATCCCTATATTATCCAACTTTCACATATTTACAAAATTTGAACCCTCTCGTCCAACAAATGGCACGTATGAGAGTTAGGACTTTGTAAAGGATCACTCAGAGGTTTATTATAAGCATGTTGATTCCGATGTCACTCAGAGGCTGGGCATGTTGACATATCAGTCACTCAGATGCCAAATTTCAAGCATGATGACATATCAGTCACTCAGAGGCTAATGATTTAAGCATGTTGACATATCAATCACTCAGAGGCTGTTATTTTATGCATGTTGACATCGGACCATCACTCAGAGGCTGTTATTTTATGCATGTTGACATCGACCATCACTTAGAGGCTGTTATTTATGCATGTTGACATCGGACCGTCACTCAGAGGCTCGGTTTGAGCATGTTGACGCCTTTAGTCCTGATTGGTCTTTAACAGACTATATTTAAAATACAACACATGTCACTATACTATTGGAAACGATTTCACAGGGTGTTACAGAATGATCCTTTGAAAAGCAAGTGGATGCAATTGGGAGAAGTGAAACCGATAGTGACGGAGAAGGCTCATCTTGAACGGTGACAGCGGATACCGGACTCCAGAGAAGGAAAATGAAAGGGTATAAACCATTATCCTCTCCGACGAGCAAGTCGCTGGATCGTCTGAACCAGGAAGACACGGGGAGAGATGGGGCAAAATGCGGTACCACGTGACAAACGAATCAAGTTCATCTTGGGTGATGACGGAACGAATGGAGGCCCTATAATTTCGGCTCATGATGCGAGTGATTATAAAATCTAA
This sequence comes from Scalesia atractyloides, assembly GCA_947069175.1. NCBI lineage: Eukaryota > Viridiplantae > Streptophyta > Magnoliopsida > Asterales > Asteraceae > Scalesia > Scalesia atractyloides. Next base: position 64,342,389 of record CAMTDV010000007.1, on the reverse strand, counting down.
GGAGAAGAAAGAAACGAAAGGAAAAGATGAGAGAGAAAAACTCAGAGAAGAGAAATAGGCAATGGGGGTAATGAGGAGTTATGGGAAGGTTTAATACGTCTCCAAGTGGGCCGTAACCATCTTGTCAACAATTCAAAAAGTAACCGCCGGATTTAAGCACATGTGGATGTCCTCCATTCCCTGATCGTCGGATCAAGTAGATGTAGCAAAGTAGGGTATCATGAGCAGTGACACAGACACGTTACCCGGACCCACAACAACAGTAGAGGATTCACATATTAATGAGTCTAGGCCCATGAACGGGATATCCATGATCAAGGACTAAGGATGACTTGTCAACGAGGGTCCCTGATCTGGCTCCTCGTCTTGGGCCGTTTAACTGGACTCTAAGAAAGGTCCATCACTCATACTCATAAAATCCCAACACGTGAAGAAAATCAACAAAGGCTTAAGCCCACCAACTCATGTCATCCTCTCCAAGTTACAGGCATTTAATGCCTGCAATCTTGACGTGGCGGCCAAGCCAAGAGCTACGAGGTAGTTGCAGGGATCATTTAATAAGGAGAGCATCCCACCACCAAGGGACTGACACACATCCTGAGCGATCAACAACCAGGTTGGCTTCCGAGATTACCGTTGGATTGCTCTGAGATCTCCATGAGATATAAGGTCTTTTCTCTATATATAACCCAGTTCGATGGTCACTCAAGGTAAGCATTCTATACCTTAGCATTTACTTACGCAATCACAATTACTTCATTCTCCTAATCATATTAAAAACTCAAGGCCTAGGATTCACACCCGGATATTCCGGTGACTTTTGCTCGTCGGAAAACTCCATATTACCGGCAAGTTTACTTACTCTCACGCTGGAGTTTGGTCACGGATCCCACTTCGGGGCCCTCCGTGATGAGGCGAACGGTTTATTGTCTTGTAGCTTATAAGAAGACCATATCCAAACGCTGGCGAATCACTTGGATCTTTCACTCGATGCTTAGGGATTCGAAAGGAGTAAACATCCTCGTATTTTAGGTCTAGTGCAAATAGTTTCATGTTTATTTCTTGTCATCGTATTGGGTTAAGGTTAACTCACTATAGTGTTTAAGATCATCTACTTTAAAGCAACCAAAAGAATTTTTTACCTTGCAAAAAGACGGGCGTGATTCAAACTCGTGTTTGACGTCTTTTTCAATCTGATTTGAACTTTCTTATCATCAGTTTTTCTATTTTCTTCACTTCATTCCATTAAAAAAACTTAAAAACACAACTAATTTTCATTCCACTTTCTTCCATTTCTTTATTTAAAATAGACTCAAGAACACAAATAGACTATTTGAAACCATATTTGGTTAATTATGCTTATCAGTTTGTCATCCTAGGTCAATTTAGCCATAATCATAATTTTGTTAATCTCACATATCCAATTTCTTGTATAGGTTATACAATCTTTTCTAACAAGTTCTAAATATATAACAACTTCAAGATTATGGATGTCAAGTATAACTCTTATTCAAGGAATCACTTATAGGGTTTAAAATCAAATTGCAATATTATGAAAGGAGGTCATAAGAGTGCTCATCAAATGATCTCTTCTTGCTCCTAATCACTTGACGAAAACCGAACCATGTATAGTTCACTTATGTGAACATTACATATTCCTTCTTACAAAGTCAAATATTTATATATTCAACCGTTTTTTTAACATTTTATTCCTACTTCTTCAATAATTAAACATGCCTCACATAATATACCTAAATTTTGATTTGTGGTCATATTTATAATAGTGGTTATGTTTCTCGTATATAAATATATAAGATATTACGTTGGATTTTCAATATAATAGTGGTTATGTTTCTCGTATATAAATATGTAAGATATTACGTTGGGTTTTCAAAATTATTGAACTCGGAAAACACTAAAGAGAGAACACTGTGATAATACCTAGAGTGGTGAGAGTTTGAGTATCTTTACATTGTTACTTCCAAACGTTTCAATAAGTTTCTTGTTTGTGAATTTGACTTACGGGACCAAAACAACAAAACGTTGGCTATTGGTTTGTTTTATATTTATGTTTGTTTGACTATTGTTATGTCGCCTTCATGTTGAGTTGTTTGATCCCAACACGTATGTGATACCCGAAAGGCGAAAACATGTAATGGGAAATGAAACAATTGGTCAAAGACGAGAACAGGTATGCTCGAAAAGCCACTTTCAAACATCTATTTTAGATTTCAACATCAACGAATAAGTGACGATAGGAATGATATGCATTGGCTCAAGGGGTTTTTTTATTTAACCAAATGATAAAAAAATAGCAATATAAAAGAACTAAATAAAACAGAAAGTTCACATAACTTAATAAAGATAACAATATAAAAGAAATAAATAAAATAGAAAGCTCACATAACTTAAATATTAGTGATAGTGGCTGGGGGCAGTTAGACGAAATGTTAGGTTCAATTCTTCTATTTTACTACCCTTTTAATACAAACCCCATCTATATCTTTTGAAAGGGTACCAACCACTCGTATAGGCTTTTATGACGTGTTAGGGTCATTCATCAAATAAGGACTGACACGTGTAAATTTCTGACTTTAAGATTTAGGTTATATCTTATATAGGCTTATACAAATATATACACAAAGATTGGGTGTTGAATTAGAATGTGTGGGTGTTTGAATAGACAAACCCCTTTTGAAAGGTTTTGCTAAAATTAGGGATTTATGTTTCCGTCATGATTATTATAGGTATAAGCAATTTGCATTGCTATATATAAAATAAAAGAAATGAATAATTCAAAGGGTTTTTGATATATATCACACTAACCAAACCTTGAAATATTTTGGGTGTTTAATCTTTTATGTCCTGATTTTATGATAGAATAAAACACAATAACACAAGGTATAAAAAACAAAAGGTAAAATGATGGGTTGATTAGATTGGTTAGACCGGTTGAAATGGATTAGTTAGATGGTTTAAACCATATTTTATATAAAATAACTATGTTCTATTGCATATTGCACTATAAAATATCTTACACTTACATAATATATAGTGATCAAGGATCCCCTTCTAATCACGTGTAGCGGTGAAGTATTCATTTTTAACGCTGTGATCAAAACTTTGATCTCTCAATCCAACACGTTTAAGAGTCGTTGAGACACATGATAGATGTATTTCATACACAATTTGATCCAATTGCATATTGCACATAATAACATGCAATGATTTAGCTAAAAGTAGTGTTTTGTACTTTGTACATATTTTTATGTCATCTACACCACATATGTATACATGCATTTGTCTCATGAGTAAGTGGTGTAGATTTGATCCTCTTAAGCTTATTATAATAGTTTGCATCTTGACTTGGCATTGAGTGTCTTTGTTGACTTGGACATCTTTAATACAATTGGAGAGTTTATTGAATTAATTATGCATTTCATTTAATAAGTTGTCAATCATGTACACTTATGCTTGAATTTTTTAGTAATAGTCTATTACCGAATAACTTGACTTTAAAAATTCAAGGAGATTGAGACGTTTTAACTCGTAGTTTTCTAGAGGGCAAGAAAAATTCAAGTGTGCAAAGCTTTTTTTCGATGAATTTCTTTATATATTTTTGCATTATGCTTAAATTTGATCTAAAAAAAGGCAAAAGACCAAGTACTTTTGATTAGTATTAACAACCTTCATGAATAAAGAAAAACCTTTCTCATAATCTATTTAATTAAATTATGTATTATTTTAAAGATGTTTTTGATTAAAAAATGTATATTTTTATAAGTAGACAAAAGATAGCCATATATATAAAACATGAGGCCTACCTTGGAACCAATGGGGTATTGGTCGATTGACAAACACGACAGAAATAAAAAAAAGTCGCCGTTCAAAAAAATAGGCATACCGTCTCAATCATATGGTTAAACATATAATACATTTGATATTTGACACATGACTTAGTCGTTGCTGGACGTGTTTTCAAATATAAGCAATTCAAAATGTTTTTCTTTCCATATAAAAACTAGTAAACTGCCTCGCATGTTGTTGCGTTCTGGAAAAAATTTACATCGAAATGTAGACAAAATAAAAATGTATTATTTTTTAACCGACTAATTTCCGGAAAAATTTACGCCGAAACGTAAATCAACTTGAATTTATACCACACATACATAAAAACAAAAATGTAAAACTCGTTACTAAATCTTTAGAAATTTAAAGGATTGTAAGTGTAAATGCTAAAATTTAAATCTAAAAGTATATAAAACAAAAAAAGATAAAAAGCTAAAAAATTAATTATAGTATATATAATATAATAAAAATGATTAATAGGTCCAAAAAATATGTATAGGAATAAGATTGAGTTCGCCTAAACAAATAACAAAATTAGAAAAAAAAATATTAGAACTTATAAATGAATAAACCATCTCTCAAAAAGTAAATTATTTGGATTAATTTATTAACTTATTACACATCATTAGTTTTATAAAAAATAGTTCATATTGTTTGACTTAGAATTTAACTCTTGGACAACAAACCCCACCTTGTAAATTACACACAATTATTATTTACTTTAATTATTGTTTTCTTTAGTCAATAAACAAAACTTTGGGTACAAGAATATTGGACTTTTCTACATCTAGAAAAAGACCTTTAAGGTGCTTTGGTTAGATGTCTTTAAAATGTTTTGTTTAGTCCACTAGACATGCATAGAGTACATGGATTATTTAACCTTTTCAAATATACCATGAAATGTTTGTTTGGTTTAAACTTTAAAGAATAGGGTCAGTAGGAAAAAGATGACTCAAATAAGGGAATTTATTGAATTATAGACATCCTTTTTAAGGAAAACGTCAATAACCTATTTCACTATATATTCATAGCTAGAGTAGAATTTTTTGTCTCCTTGATAAAAATTAAATACAATTAAACTATAGATATTTCTAAGATAAATAATATTTGAATATATTTGAATGTTTATGTAACTGAAGACATACATTTTTTTTATTTGACTTTTTCTAACATTATTTTATATTAATAGCAAAAGTCAGTTGTACGTAAGGGCGTAACTTAGTGGGGGCGGGGGCTCTCGAACTTTTCGCTCATTAGTATCTGGTATGTAGTTTCGTATAAAAATTTTTAGGCATATACGTTTTCGACCCTCCGGTTTTATAAATTTTTAAGGTATAATTTTAGATTCGGTGGTTTCCGACCCCCGTCGGAAATCTCAAGCTTCGGCACTGGTTGTACGGTTAGATGACAAACTACAACTCGCTTTAATATTATTGGAAATATTGTATAGATGTAAATAAATTCTTTTTGGAGTCTTGATTTTAATTGTCATGCAGATTCATACAAATATGTATAAACGTGTTCAATAACCGGTCATATTAGCCGCATTTCATCCTTAACAACATGCGTTTCCTCTACAATGCACAATCATTTAAAAATATTCTTCTATTTCCCCACCATTACCATACTTTAAATTTATTTTGCATAATTAAATTACTTATTACAGTGAACTATTTTTACTTTAATATTGAATTATTAAATTTGATAAAATACAACCTCTAATATTGCGTAATAAAGGGTATAAATTATAACAAATATATTTAAGTTTTGTAAAATTACAATATTATAAAGTTTATATCTTATAAAAAAGTTTAGAAATGTACAAATATTGCATAATTTGTTCTTATTATTTAGGAATAATAGATTTTAATAATCCTAACTATTGCCCTTTGGTCGGCAACGGTCTCAACTTCAAAAAGTCCCACTAACGCTGTTAGTCTCCAGTCGCCGGAAAAACGTTTTTGGTCGGAAAAAGGTTCCTAAAGGTCCGATCTATGGTTACAAACAGGTTTGGGACGAATACTTTAAGTTTTCCGGCTAAAATGTTGACTTTTCCGGCGAAAAATGAGTTTCCGGTGATCGGAGACTAACGACGTTAGAGTTCTGTTAGTCAGGTTCCGTTGAAAGGCTAATATGTGAAAAGCTGGTACCACCAGTGAAAATTTTTGAAATTGAGACCATTGCCGGCCAATAGGCAATAGTTGAAATTATTAAAATCCATTATTCATGTTATTTAATAAAAAAATATATAAACCACATATATTAAAACTTTTCAAATGGAAGAGAGAATAGATAATCCTAGCCAAACCACCCCATCCGTAGTCATATATTAAAAATGTCCATAAACGGATCAGGCCAGTGAGGCCTTTGTGTGAAGGATGTCGTCTAGTCGTTTACAAAGCCAATGACGTATGCATTGTAGGTAGGTCTTAGCCTCCTAAGGTCACTTGTGGTATTTGTTTATATGAACCAACTACCATCCATAGCCCACATTAATTGAAGTAACCTATCACCATATCCACACCAATTTGAAATGGTGATTCATTTAGAGTTTTTCTTTTGCAATATGGGTTGACATGTGTGTTTGTTGAGCAAAATTTTTATATTTTTCTTATAAAAAGCTATATATAACCACAAATATCCCCGCACTAATTGAACTACCCTATCACCATCTCCACACCGATTTGAAATAGTGTTAAACCTCGATATGTGATTGTATGTGTGTGTTTCGATTGCATTTGGAGTTTTTCTTTTGCGATGTGGGTTGACGGTGTGTTTTTATGGAGGGTTAAGTGGAGCGAATTTTGTTTTTTCTTAAGCTATATATACCTTTAAGAAGTAAAGATTTTATATATTTATAGTTCTTACAAAGTTAACTGATTTAGAAGAAAAAAAAATCGTTAAAAGCGTAAATTTTGTAAACAAGAATGTAATGGGCCAATTTCTAACGCCCCAACCAATTAATTCAAATGGCCTTGTCAACAAACTAAATGTGGCCCGAACTCAACCTTTATAAACTTGAAATGGGCTTCTTTAACAAACAGGTTTTTCCTTTAACGGCCTGTAACAAACACGTGAGAATCACTTCTCCAAATACCTTAATTGTTTTTAAAATAAGAAAACTTTGTATATTATAATTAATTTTAAACTAAATAAGTGATATAAGAAAAATGAGTACTATTTTTGTTCTAATTACACACCAATGTTGATATAGGTTCTGTGAACCAGGTAGGATGAATATTTTATCACTTGTGAATGTGATGAGTTTTTGAACTTGGTACATAGTTGCATGTAAACTTGGAAATTTGCATAATAAAATACATGTATTATTAAAGAATGTAGTGTATACACGAGTGAATATATGGTCAATATAATGTTTATTCTATATGTTTTCACATGTGAATGGTATGAATTTGTAAAGACCAAAAAAAATTAATAATTTCATAAGTATGAGTTTGTAAGTGGATAAATGATATGTTTTTTTACGCAATTCTTGTTATTTGAAAATAACATGTGTTAGTGATATGTTATTTTCATGTTACGAGGCAAATTAGGTAATTTTGATGGCGTGTCACATATCCTTACGGGCTACCCTCAGACAATATTCTAAATGGTTACGTTTAATCATGAAAAATGATATCTATAAAAGCATAGATTTAGATCATCTTCAAATTAGGATCCGTCATTGGAAGCATGGTATGTGGAAGAGAGAGATGCGGGTGAGTTGATGTGACGATAAGAGAGAATGTCAAAACCCTTCTTTATGGGCGAGGAGGGAGCCCGTGAAGAAGACTATGTGAAAAAGAAAGGGCTACCGGTTCTCTTTTGCAATGGTGTTGGTTTTTGTAAACAAGAAGTTAAGAAGGGTTAAGCTATTATGTAAAAGTTGATATCTACAACTAAAATAGGCGAATTTTGAATTGATTTACACCGTTGTAAAACAATTATGAGGGGACCTACAATAAAAAAAATAAATTGATATCCAATCTTACGTGCATGAGCTACGTGAACAACCTCACGCAAGCTCTCATGCATGAGGGCCGTGGGATTCATGCGTGACTCACGTGCCATGTTACCCTCACGTATACCTTCTCAAGCAATACAACGCATCCTCTATGCATATCTACAATGGAAACCGAGAATCGTGAGTTATTGTTCTATGATCATGTGGAACAAGCAACCTAAGGGGGTGCTAGGAGCATTAACAAGTGTGAAGAAGCTAGTGAATGTTGGAGATGGCGATGGTTTAAAGAAATGTAGTTGTTAGCTACTTTAAAAAGAATTAATCTTTTAAATTGCAAGGCCCCAAACTTGAGAGACTCCACAACCAATAATTCATATTATACACAATAATTAAACTTAAAAACTTCATAATCCATGGAAGCGAAAACATTCAACATGCACAATATGAACAACACAAAACATAATTTGTATCCAACAATTCAAGCAAAACTACATAACTAGTGATACTAGTTCACAAGAAGTCGGGTAGGCTCATGATCTCGCTAGGGAGCCAACCATCTTATCACTATGCTATATCTATTTCAACCTTACATATATGCTAAAATGTCAACTTTGCTAAGTGATTTTAGAAATAAGATAAGAATCATAATGCCTTTTTCATTTCCATTACACTTTTCTTTTTAAAAATCACAACCCATCCTGCACCATAACCCATAATTGTTACATTTTTACCATTCCTAACTTTAATCAATACGTCTTTATCATCTCTGTTGTGAAACCTCACCCGACAAAGATGCCAACGCACAACTGATATCAACTTATAAGGTAAATGTTTATTCCTTCAACATAAACTTTAAGGTGCAAAAGTTTGAACTCAAAAGTGCAAAGCTTAATCAGACTATTCCTAGCCCAAGATATATAATTTCCACCAGACCACACAAGTTTGGGATACTGTATTTCACCGGCTACACAGGTCCGAGATAAACAGCACACACAAGAAATAGTCATCAGTACCTATGACACATGCTTAAAAGACACGTCAGCTATTGCTGGTGAGTTCATGAATATACACAAGTTATGAATCACATTATTTAATCATGAATTGTACCCCCCCCCCCCATATTATCATTACTCTTCTTCACATCTGGAACCCACACATGGGTTGGTAACTTATATTACAATACAATCAATGCCCAATACACCTCGGGTGTTGTACCGACAAATCTCGTTAGGGCGGCACTCATAAGGGTCCTCAAATATCATGTGTATATTATGCTCGGGTTATATACGTGCAACAGTCATGCATTATTACAATTTAGGACAAGCATGTTCACATGTCAAAAAGCATTAAAAAAACTCACTTTCCTATTTGGATGTTTACTATAGTTAAACCGAACCTTGTTCCCTGAGCAGGATCAGGACAATCCTAGACGCTACATAAATAAGGAGTAGGTACTAACTAGTCATTACTGAGGTTGGTTTTGGATCACCCTACCTGGTTTAAGCATGGATGATTAGTCCATGCCTAAATTAAGGTTAGGTCACCTAACGCTTAGCCTGACTATGACCCTAAACCCTACTCCTAATATTATACTTACCCCTAATATTGTATTAAAATAACCAATTATTGAATCTAAGTTAGAAAGTAACATATCTATTTTAATCAGAAGCTCGTCGAAATACGAAATGAAATTGTAACCCAAAGTTACTATATATAAGAACTTTTAACCAAGGCATGTTGGTTTCCTTGACTATCTTCAAAAATGAAGAATTCAAATATGACAATGATTACGTGAATTGCTTGAACAATCCCAATTTTGCCCCTCTCGCGATAGGAGAACAAATACTTACTATTTGTATCGGAACAAACGGTTATCTCAATTCAGAATAAATAGGACAGGTAATAAAATATATGATTGGGTTATGTACTTAAAATCCAATAAACCACAATTTCAAGAAATAATATCATCTATCAAGATATTAACTAAGGAAACATAAGTCATTATGAAAGAAGCTATTTAGGATCAGAGGAACATTTTATATTTTAGAAACATGCAGTCTAAACAAATTGATCAACCTTTTAAAAAAATAGGGAGTCAAGCGTTTCAGATTCAAATCATTCAAAATTTACTTTTTGGATCTCAAATTTAATTACTTTTTCGAGAAATTCGGCCAATAACTCATCCATTTCCATGAAAATGGAATTTTTCAAATTGCATAATTATTATCTATTATAAAAAGTATAGTTACTTCTTTTGTCATGGCCGAGTCAATATACTTATGCAAGATTTTGATTTATTTATCTCTTATTTTATATATAATGGAGTTACCTGAACTAATATATGATTTTCTTTAGTTTTCTGGGATTGGGTCTTATATTAGGGGGTATGGGTGTAGTATTATTTGCCAATCCTATTTAATTTGCCTTTTCATTTGGATTGGTTTTTGTTTGTATATCTTTATTCTATATTCTATTGAACTCCCATTTTGTACTTGTCATGCATCTCATTATTTAGGTAGGAGTCATACAACTATTTCAAAATAAGGGATCCCCTCCCCTCTCCCTCCCAAATTGTTGAATTAATACTTTAGATTCAGATATATCATATCTTGTCATTTTTGGACGCTTTTTTTGTGCTCCTTAATGGCCCAAAAACTGAATCTCATATAATGATAGTTAGCCAATTTATGTCGTTTTTTGCACTCATTTTTCACAGTATTTTTCAGAAAATTCACTATAGGAAGTCGTAAAAAGGGTATCAAACGGATTCCTACTGAACCATTCTAGTGGAATTGGAACTGGCTTGTCGAACTCTGCGATCTTAGATTTTAGGTTTTCATTTTTGGAATTTTAACTTGTAGATTTTATATATTTTTTAGATTATTGTCTTTTTTATTTTCGTCATTGTGTCTTTTTCGTGATTATTGTATCTTTTCCTCAGCATTGTGTTATATTTTCAGAAATGTATTATATTTTATGATCTATTGTGTCTCTACTTTGACAACATCAAGGTTCCTCAAACAATGTGATATCTAACACTGGGTAAATACCTTACCAAAACTATAGATGTTCTTGTGAATTATGAGCATTACCGAGTATATAAGCATTGGTTTCATACCCAGAGGTTAATTGTAGTCTCTAACAAACATACTAAACCCCTAACTTTATCAAATCTCACTTCTACCCCTACAAGCCGTTAAGTTAGAAATTTTCATTTTCACACCCTTAACTTTTTATGAACTTAGTAAAATATTTTTTGACTCCCTCGTGAGTATATATTAATCTGGTTTTTCCTTAATAATGTTTGTTCGTTGACTTAAAAAAAAACTAATTTGTTGTGTGTTTATTTTTATGTGTATGTTGGTGTAAATTCGAGTTGGTCTACGTTTCAACTTAAATTTTGTTTGAAAACAAGTCATGTCAAATATAATACGTTTTCGTGCTTACTTTATTGGATAGAGGAAGAAAAAAATCAAATATTTCACATAGTGCTTTTAAGCAATTTGATTTAGTTCGTCCCCTTCGCTCAATGAGAAAGTGATTTCAATTTTAAGATACCAAATCTATGGAACTTAAGGAATAATATAAACAACAGAGGGAAAATATGCATAAGTTATGTTACATAACATAATTTTTTTACTTTATATTCAAATCACTGCGAACATATTCAAATTACCCCATCAAATTATTGATTGTACTTTATATATGTATTTTTTTTTACTTTTTATTCAAATCACTGTGCACATATTCAAATTATTAATTGTGCTTTATATAGGGAGAAATATGTGGGTTTGGGATTGGGTTAGTGGGCCGCGATCTACTGTGGAATGGGTGCAATTTTCTAAGTTAAATGCAGAGCTCAACGAGTTCAAGTTTAAGAATGGAAAGGGCAAATTGGTCCGCGTTTCTCAGTCGCAGCATAAAGGAATTAATATCTAAAGAAGCCGTGGAGAGTAACGATGAGGCGTGGGATGGATGGAACTATTGGGTCCCTCCGAAGGTTAATTTTCACACCCCAACCGATAACGGAAATATCGGGGTGGAACGAAATAAATTGCTCGAGACTTTATAACGCTATTGTATGACAAATATTTAAATATCAAAGTTTCATTTCATTTCTAAAATTTCAAGTACAAAGATTCAGAAACAAAATACAACAATTGAAGACAAAGTACAACATTGGTGAACAAAATACAACATCGTAATTAAGAAGCACGATCCAACATAACTCTAAATTTAAATGGGTTTCTAGTTCAAGCCTACTAGATTCCATGCATCCTTGTCATCATCAATTTCCTACAACTTATAAATATTAAAGTATAGTTCAACACACGAGTCATTGGCGAGTATACAAGTTTCAATACTAGATAATAAAAGTTTAAACATTCCATATGGCATGATCGTCTACTTAAACAAACATACAATACTATAATGCGACTATACATGTCAACCCTAAGTTTACCGCTAGCGTAATCTAATCATAGCAATGACTAGACCGTTTTGTTTACTTACCATGACCTCATGAATATGGGCGGTGCGTTAATCCTATGGCGCTATACATGTTAAGGGAGGCTTGTACATAGTTAATGACGCATCATAAAACATTCGATTCTATCATATAAGTTTGCAAGTATTCGTATTAAACATGTATAAATGGATTTTTGTTTTGTAATTTAAGCATAAAGTTTCATGTTTAGTTGGTTAATAGAACATATATGTTGCACCCTAAAAGTGTAAAGGAAAAAGGGGGAGTCGAGTATACTCACAGTTTTTCAACGCGTTCCAAGCAAACCGCGAGTCGTTATGGTGCGGGTAGAGTACCCAAGTTACCCTACATGAAGGGATAGAGAGGTGCTTGCGTATTCTGAGTTTGAGGGTGTCACACCCCGACCCGCAGCGGAAAAGGTGATCGGGGCATGATTGGGTTATCATCAAAGCTCATGACATTTATTATGCGTTTCATATTCATTATTACAAATTAAATGGAGAATTACAATAAATGTTACAACATGTTCTAACTAACAATCTAAACTTCTTTGTTCTCTTCTAAGGCATATCCTATGTTTTCCTTGCTTCAACCTGTACACCTGTATCATGTGTAAAAGGGTTTTTGGATCAACATAATGTTGGCGAGTGAATCCTATGGAAAACATTTGAACAAATTTATTTAAATTGATTATGAAATATGTGCACAACCAAACATGAGTAAAAATAGATGTAACTTAATCAACAATCATAAGATATTAAATGAAACACACATGAACAATAATGGAACAATTAGAGGCACGCGATGCTCAACTCGTCTCCCACGAGGAACTGAGGGGCCTAATGTATGAATTGCATAACATGATAACATGAATGACACAACTACAACCAATATAAACTCAGTGATACACACATGAACAATAATGAATTTGATTTGAAGCACGCGTTGTTCAACTCGTCTCCCACGAGGAAACTGATGGGCTTAATGAATGAGTTTCATATGATTTGGCATAAGGAAATAAGTAAAAACACAATAATATAAACAATCTAAGTTTAGGTCATGATGTGGTATGGCACAAGTTTAAATAAATTAATTAATTATTTTCATAACACATGACACACCCCAAAACGTGTAATTTAAAAGGGGAAGTTGTAAGATTCACTCACAGTGGGTGCGTTCGGTTGATGACGTTGAATGTACGCGAAGTGGTTTTAACCACGAGTGAGATTTAACCTAGATAAATCGCATTATGGTTTGGTAAGTAAACGGATTTTATTAATCTATTTTAGTAGGATTGTGGGGTATATTTTTGTGAGTTTGAGGCTATTTTCTAACCTTAAAAATGTTATTTTTAAGTATTTTTAATTGATTTTTAATTAAAATAATTAAATAAAAATAATAAAAAAATTTATTTTTTTCTGACCGTTGACCTGACCGTTGACCGGTTCGAATGCGAAATACAAGTGCTCTGGGTGAGGCTCGAACCCGAGACCTCCCGTACGCGTGCACGCAGCTCTACCAACTGAGCTACGTGTCTAACTCGTTTTATATCTGATTTTAATTATATATTATATATTAATTAGTTTAAACCGAAAATCATTTTATTTTAAAAACAGTTTTAAGCGAACCGGACGTGCACTCCACAGGTCTCGAACCCGGGACCTGTGGTTTAATCTAACACACAGTCCACCGCTGGACTGTGTGTTTAACATGTTATATATTTCGATTTTTATTATACTTAAATACAATTTAGTTATTTCCTTTTCTGCCTTATTAAAAAGAATAGATAATTGTTCGAGTCGGTGCAGAGGACCGGACTCGAACTCGTGACCTGCGATATAAACAAACACACAGTCCACCGCTGGACTGTGTGTCTAACTTGGTTATTATTCCGGTTATTAATATACTTAACATATACCAGTGGCGACTCCGGTTCAGTTAAACAAAAAAAAATGGTTTTTATTAAGGCAGCGTGTGTGAAACGGGATTCGAACTTGAGACGTTAGCGTTTTATGTGCACAAAGTCCACCGCTAGACTGTGTGTCTAACCCGATTAATATCCTGATTTTAATTATACTTATAAGATACGGAAATACATCGTCTTCTTCATCAAGATAGAACCAGAGTTCGGAAATCGACTGGTTCAAAGTTTTTATCGGTTTATTAGTGTTTTTCAGTTCATTACGGTGAGATAAATGTGAAAAGGAAAAGAAATTGGGCGGAGAAGTATACCGACTGGACCCTCTGTTTTCCGGCAGAACTCCGGCGACAGTAATAAGCTCCGGCGTCAGGTGTCTTGCAGCAGCGAGTCCCCAGAAGGTTTGAAGAAGGTATGGGTGACTCCGGTATAAGTTTAAAAGATTTAGTGAGGTTCAGAAATAAGGAAATCGGTTTTCCGGCGACGAACAGAAAAGTTCCGGCGAGGGAGTTTTCGCCGAGAAAGAGTGTGGTTTTGAGCGAAAAGGTTTTCAATGGTTGAGGGTGAATTTATAGGGGAAAATCGAGATGTATTTGGTCTGATTTCCGACTGGGTTCATTGATTTAAATTTTCCGGCGGTTATAATTTTGGTCGCGGACTCAGACGTCGGTTATAACCGATGTCTTGTTAATGGTTTACGTTATAACGTAAATTGTCGTTAAAAGCTCGCGAGTTTACCGGGATTCCGACGACTGAACTATTGGGCGCCGGTTTTGAATTCGTAACGTTACTTTATGATTTAAATGATTTCATTATTTAACAAACAAAGCAAGTGGCGCAGGTGGTTTGTGTGTGTGAGATAAGTCGCTGAGTCGACTCGGCGAGTGACCCGGGTTCGAAACCCGGCTGAATCATTTTGTTTTTATTTTGCGATTTTCAACAGTTTTTCAAAAACTAAATATATATTCCCGTATAATAATTGATTACGTATCGTTTAAAAATATTTTGGGCATTTAATTCGCAACGAAATTTTTGACTGACTGTTCGGTTGATAAACGGAGCGGGTTTGGTAAATCCGTTTTTTGACGGATGTTACAGTATCCCCTGCTTTTTAGAAATTTCGTCCCGAAATTTAAATAATGATATATTTTGACTAAAAGGATGGTGATGTTTTGTTTGACAGTTGTATGCTCAGAAAAATGAGGGTTTAAGTTTTTGTTCGAGGCGGGTAACGTTCCTTGTAAGGGTTAAGTACCCTATTCAGGAATCGCTTTTTGTTGCCTACTGTATAAGTATTGATAAGCAGAAATGATTTGCTAAAAATGATATCATGCATAAGAATTTAGATACGTTTGGGAAAGTATGGTTATATCCTAAGGCAAAACTTCTAACACTACAACCTATATGGAACATAAATAAAAACACAACAACTGATATTTGAACATAAGTAAACACAACAGCTAATATTCGAACATGAATAAACATATCAGCAAATATTTGAACATGAATAAACACATCAGCAAATATTTGAACATGAATAAACACAACAGCAAATATTTGAACATGAATAAACACAACAGCAAATATTTGAATCCACATTCTGATAGCATATATGTTTGAATGATGGAAGTTCCTCTCTCGTTTGCTATGATGGAGAGGTTAGTTTATGTAGAAATGGATCACAATCCAATCTCTTTAAATAACATGATGATATAAATGTAACACAAATTCCAACCAAGGCAATACTAAATCCTACATGGAACTTCTCATAACCGCCTGATAATGCCTCTGATCCTTTGGCAAGAATACTTATATATAGGAAGTACCAGCGGCGTATCCACCATATTCTTGCCAAATTTTCATTAGTTTTATCCACAAGTTATGATTGGTTACCAAGAAACTAATAAATCCTACATAGAACTTCTTATAACCGTCCGATGATGCCTCTGATCCTTTGACAAGAATACTTATATATAGGAAGTACCAGCGGCGTATCCACCATATTCTTGTCAAATTTTCATTGGTTTTATCAGTGAATTATGATTAGTCCTATAACTCTACAACCAATACAACAAACATAAAATACTGAAATGAAATATATCTGTGCGATCAAGGCTCAATCGAACGGAGCCGATCGTATTGCATGTACTGAAAATGAAATGGATGTGCGCTCAAGGCTCAATCAAACGGAGCCGAACGTATTGAATGTACTGTAATTGAAATTGTGTGCTCAAGGCTCAATCAAACGGAGCCGAGCGTATTGCATGTACTGAAAATGAATAACTTAACCACACAAACAGCCTATGCATGGAACCCCTCATAACCGCCTGATAATGCCTCCGATCATTTGACAAGAATACTTATATATAGGAAGTACCATCGGCGTATCCACCATATCCTTGTCAAATTTTCATTGACTTTATCCGCAAGTTATGGTTAGTTTGATGCGACTCTACTACAAACACCACAACCACAAGATACTGATAATGAAATTGTCTGTGCGCTCAAGGCTCAATCAAACGGAGCCGAACGTATTGAATGGAATTGTATGTGCGCTCAAGGCTCAATCAAACGGAGCCGAACGTATTGAATGTACTGAAATTGAACAACTTAATCTAAACAACCATCAGACAATCAGCCTATGCATGGAACCTCTCATAACCGCCTGATAATGCCTCCGATCATTTGACAAGAATACTTATATATAGGAAGTACCAGCGGCGTATCCACCATATCCTTGTCAAATTTTCATTGACTTTATCCGCAAGTTATGGTTAGTTCGATGCGACTCTACTACAAACACCACAACCACAAGATACTGATAATGAAATTGTATGTGCGCTCAAGGCTCAATCAAACGGAGCCGAACGTATTGGATGAACTGGAAATGTAAATTGAAATGTGCACTCAAGGCTCAATCAAACGGAGCCGAGCGTATTGCATGTATTGAAATGTAAAATGAAATGACCGATCAAGGCTCAAACAACGGAGCCGATCGTGCGGGCACGCCCTGATCAACCGCATAATAAAATGGGGATCAAACTCAACCTCGATGGATGGGGAGCTGCGGCCTCGGCAAAAGCATATACTGAAAACAATATATAATATATAATATACCATAATTACTCTAACAGTCTACACATGTGATAAAGAAAAACATAAAACTAAACGATAGGAGTTGAATCTGGATCTTCGGCGAAGAGGACTAGCTGAGTATCTTCGTTTGGGCCGTCATTATCTTCGATAGGATTGGCGTTGATATTGAAGACTCTTCCTCTTGCTGGTGGCATAGTGCTTGGGTTTTCTTGGTTTACTTGGTTAACTGGGTTTGATTGGGCTTGAGTGTTGATGACGTTAACCAATTGAGGGCATGTGTTTCTAAGGTGGGTAGGGTCGCCACAATTGAAACAAGCTCGCGCATATGGGAACATGGGGTATTGGGGTTGGTGATAAGTTTGGGCCATGTTTTGAGTAGGGGAAAAGGTTTGGTTTTGAAAGGTGCGACAAACATTGCTCAAATGACCATAGCGTCCACAAGTTGCACATAGACGACAAGGTAGGGTATGGGGATGGTGATAAAAACAGTTGTTGCATCGCGGGTGAGGTCCAAGATATGGTTTCTTATTTGGGTAAGCTGAGTCGGGTGCCACTTGGGTGATTGGGATAGCTCGGATGGGTATGGCGTGTAAAACAGGTTGATTTCGTTGGGTAGCAGCGAAAAGTCGCCCTACTCTTCTTCTCTTAAGATTGGGTTGAGAAGGGGATTCGGTTTGGGTGGAGTCGGAAGTTTCAGCCGGTTCTTTATCCTTTTTCTTCTCCTCCTTGAAGTCTTCGTTTCGGATTCGGTTCTCGGTAAGCTCTGTTGCTAGCTCCATTGCTGCTTCCAAAGTTGCAGGCTTGGTACTTATCACAGGGTCTTGAATCTTTGACGGAAGACCACGAATATAGTGCTCGATCAAACGGTAGAGGGGAGTGAACATGTTGGGAACCATTTGATGTAACTCGAGGAATCTTTGTTGTAGGTGAGGTGGTCTCCTTCCACTTGCTTCAATGAGTAAAATTCATCTTCTAACTTCTTGATTTCGCTCCTTGGGCAAAATCGTTCTGGTCATGATTTCCTTCAATTCGTTCCAAGTTAAGGACATAGCATCTTCCACACCTCGTTTGGCCTTCTCTGTGTTCCACCAAGTAAGTGCTATCCCATATAATCGACCGGTAGCATATCGCACTTTGCGATCGTCAGGGCAATCGCAATTTAGAAAAGTGTTCTCCATTTCTTCAAACCAATGGAGGAGAGCGGTGACGCCTTCAGTCCCTTTGTATTTCGGAGGGTCGCATGATTTGAAATGCTTATAGGTGCATTTAGTGGTATTTGGGGAAGAGTTGAAAATGTTTTGGTTTGCTTGATTGACAGGATTAACGGTGAGTGCTTGCTGAACTTGGATTACAATATTGGGTATTACGGCTGCCATTTGTTGAGCGATTAAGGCAGCCATGCGTTCGCAGGCTTTTCTTGCTCTCGCCTTCCTACGGGCGAGGTTAGAAGACATCTACAAGGAATACATGACAAGAGTATGAGTTGGATGCTTTTGAGATCATGGGTCGCATTCAAGAACGAACATTCATAAAATAATTATAGATAAATAAATTACTACATCCATGGGATGTCTTGGGTTTTGCTCGCTGTTAGGCCCTACATGCCGCCATACTTTACCTGTGTAATCATGTGGGCCCCCATGAATACCGGTTTTTCATATGGTTCACACGGGTTTGCCAGGTTACGTACACAAGACCCGGAGAAAATCGAGAAATATGTATACAACGTGTGATATTCGGAATGTGTCCAGGTGTAGACACGGTGACAACTCAAAGTAGGGTTAGTTCGAACGACGTTTGGTGTGGCATGCTTTGGCCTAATAGGTCCTTCGTACTCTCATCGTTGGTCCCCAGGTAGGCAAACTGGTCCGTTATATTGGATTTATACGAATGCCAGCCTAGACAGGACGTTCCGACTACCGGTACTTGTACCCTTCCAGTTACTACATGCCCGTCGCAGCACTTACTTTGATGAGATTTGAAAATTGCACAAAATCTTTGGATAATGAGAGTATGAAAATAAATTGAATACATGAACATCGATATATGTATAATGAATATGTATATATGTATAATGAATATGTATATAAGCATGTATGTTTGATTGTAAATGCAACAAATATGAAACAAATAAATATCACAAGTTTGTATGTAACCACCTAATCAATTAAAATTTAGGCAGACTATAGTATAGGCTCTAAGGGTCTAATAACCTATCCTATATCCCTATAGTCATGGCTCTGATACCAATCTGTCACACCCCGACCCGCAGCGGAAAAGGTGATCGGGGCATGATTGGGTTATCATCAAAGCTCATGACATTTATTATGCGTTTCATATTCATTATTACAAATTAAATGGAGAATTACAATAAATGTTACAACATGTTCTAACTAACAATCTAAACTTCTTTGTTCTCTTCTAAGGCATATCCTATGTTTTCCTTGCTTCAACCTGTACACCTGTATCATGTGTAAAAGGGTTTTTGGATCAACATAATGTTGGCGAGTGAATCCTATGGAAAACATTTGAACAAATTTATTTAAATTGATTATGAAATATGTGCACAACCAAACATGAGTAAAAATAGATGTAACTTAATCAACAATCATAAGATATTAAATGAAACACACATGAACAATAATGGAACAATTAGAGGCACGCGATGCTCAACTCGTCTCCCACGAGGAACTGAGGGGCCTAATGTATGAATTGCATAACATGATAACATGAATGACACAACTACAACCAATATAAAGTCAGTGATACACACATGAACAATAATGAATTTGATTTGAAGCACGCGTTGTTCAACTCGTCTCCCACGAGGAAACTGATGGGCTTAATGAGTGAGTTTCATATGATTTGGCATAAGGAAATAAGTAAAAACACAATAATATAAACAATCTAAGTTTAGGTCATGATGTGGTATGGCACAAGTTTAAATAAATAAATTAATTATTTTCATAACACATGACACACCCCAAAACGTGTAATTTAAAAGGGGAAGTTGTAAGATTCACTCACAGTGGGTGCGTTCGGTTGATGACGTTGAATGTACGCGAAGTGGTTTTAACCACGAGTGAGATTTAACCTAGATAAATCGCATTATGGTTTGGTAAGTAAACGGATTTTATTAATTATTTTAGTAGGATTGTGGGGTATATTTTTGTGAGTTTGAGGCTATTTTCTAACCTTAAAAATGTTATTTTTAAGTATTTTTAATTGATTTTTAATTAAAATAATTAAATAAAAATAATAAAAAATTTATTTTTTTCTGACCGTTGACCTGACCGTTGACCGGTGTTCGAATGCGGAATACAAGTGCTCTGGGTGAGGCTCGAACCCGAGACCTCCCGTACGCGTGCACGCAGCTCTACCAACTGAGCTACGTGTCTAACCCGTTTTATATCTGATTTTAATTATATATATATATTAATTAGTTTAAACCGAAAATCATTTTATTTTAAAAACAGTTTTAAGCGAACCGGACGTGCACTCCACAGGTCTCGAACCCGGGACCTGTGGTTTAATCTAACACACAGTCCACCGCTGGACTGTGTGTTTAACATGTTATATATTTCGATTTTTATTATACTTAAATGCAATTTAGTTATTTCCTTTTCTGCCTTATTAAAAAGAATAGATAACTGTTCGAGTCGGTGCAGAGGACCGGACTCGAACTCGTGACCTGCGATATAAACAAACACACAGTCCACCGCTGGACTGTGTGTCTAACTTGGTTATTATTCCGGTTATTAATATACTTAACATATTACCAGTGGCGACTCCGGTTCAGTTAAACAAAAAAAATGGTTTTTATTAAGGCAGCGTGTGTGAAACGGGATTCGAACTTGAGACGTTAGCGTTTTATGTGCACACAGTCCACCGGTGGACTGTGTGTCTAACCCGATCAATATCCTGATTTTAATTATACTTATAAGATACGGAAATACATCGTCTTCTTCATCAAGATAGAACCAGAGTTCGGAAATCGACTGGTTCAAAGTTTTTATCGGTTTATTAGTGTTTTTCAGTTCATTACGGTGAGATAAATGTGAAAAGGAAAAGAAATTGGGCGGAGAAGTATACCGACTGGACCCTCTGTTTTCCGGCAGGACTCCGGCGACAGTAATAAGCTCCGGCGTCAGGTGTCTTGCAGCAGCGAGTCCCAGAAGATTTGAAGAAGGTATGGGTGACTCCGGTATAAGTTTAAAAGATTTAGTGAGGTTCAGAAATAAGGAAATCGGTTTTCCGGCGACGAACAGAAAAGTTCCGGCGAGGGAGTTTTCGCCGAGAAAGAGTGTGGTTTTGAGCGAAAAGGTTTTCAATGGGTTGAGGGTGAATTTATAGGGGAAAATCGAGATGTATTTGGTCTGATTTCCGACTGGGTTCATTGATTTAAATTTTCCGGCGGTTATAATTTTGGTCGCGGACTCAGACGTCGGTTATAACCGATGTCTTGTTAATGGTTTACGTTATAACGTAAATTGTCGTTAAAAGCTCGCGAGTTTACGGGATTCCGACGACTGAACTATTGGGCGCCGGTTTTGAATTCGTAACGTTACTTTATGATTTAAATGATTTCATTATTTAACAAACAAAGCAAGTGGCGCAGTGGGTTTGTGTGTGTGTGAGATAAGTCGCTGAGTCGACTCAGCAAGTGACCCGGGTTCGAAACCCGGCTGGATCATTTTGTTTTTATTTTGCGATTTTCAACAGTTTTTCAAAAACTAAATATATATTCCCGTATAATAATTGATTACGTATTGTTTAAAAATATTTTGGGCATTTAATTCGCAACGAAATTTTTGACTGACTGTTCGGTTGATAAACGGAGCGGGTTTGGTAAATCCGTTTTTGACGGATGTTACAGAGGGAGTGTTCGGGTTCGGAATTAAAAGTACAAAAGTATAAGTAAGGAAAGATAATAATACGACTTCGTACGAAGTGGCTACTCACTTCGTGCGAAGTGATTGTTTTGGAAATATAGCTCGTTTGACACTCGGACGAACGAGAGATTTAGGAACGAGGCAGAATAATCCAAGCTCACGACGTCTAAGCATAATCTAGTTAATGTCCTGATCTTGACTAGATATATGTGAAAATACATAATAGTTTATAACATATCGATTATGTCCATACTCCTTTAAATATAAAAGTCAAGCAAGAATGTATGATATGATTCACCAAAGCACTAAGCTTACCAACATAATCGATGGTCCGGTTGCTCATTAATGAACAGAAAGTAAAATACATTTAAAAGGTGTACAAGTGAGGTGTGGAACTTAATTCGGAAAGTCAAGGCTGCCATCATTCTCACACTTGCTAGAACACAAGTTCATCCATAATATGAACTTGGTTAGCTTCCACACTTGGTACAAACGAAATGTAAAGAGACGTAAGAGTAGAAATTACAAGAATAAAAAGAGTGTAGTGAGCTAACACTCACTTAGATGGACTGAGATTATTCTGCCGGATTCTGGAGTTTTTTAGAGCGAGAGTGTGGAGATTCGGAAAGTTTGAAGGAGTAAAGGAGTGTTCTTATTTATAGAAGAGAAGTGGTTGTCAACATCACTTCGCGTGAAGTGAGTTACAGTTCGCATGAGGGCGTTGGGTTGGGCCATTATTACGTATTTTAGTTGGTTTTTAGGCATTTCAAGTATAAGGGCGTAACGTATGTGTATTGTACATATAACAAGTGATTGATTGCATGTAAAGCACGTATTAAAATGATTGATTGCATGTAAAACACATATTAAAATGATTGATTGCATGTGTAATAAGTATGGATAAAGTATGAATTTTCATTATGATCAACGTGTCGGATTATACAAAGTTGGAAATGAATTACAAACACGACATGGATACACGTTTCCATAAATAGAAATACGATTACACTTTCTAAATAAGGAAAGTTAAAATTGCGAAGCGTTACATAATTTTTTTGGTTGGCAAGCCGTTTCACACAAGATACCAGCAAAAGTGGAATTGAGGAAAAGAGGAGATTGCATAAAGTGTTTTGTGCAACAGATGTGAAGCAGCCGAAGAATCTGTTGAGCATGTTTTTATTAATTGTCGGGGTTCAAAGGAAGTTTGGTGGGCCATCATGCTTTGATTAAATTGCATGTAGACATGTGTGTAAGTTCATGTAGGGATATAATGGAGAAAAATAAAAATCTTGGTTCTAAAGAATCGGAGAAAGTTATTGGTGTGATCCTGATGTATAAGAGTGAGCTTATTTTTGTGACTAAAAGGAAGGTCTAGTTTGAAGAATTTGAATTGAGGTAGATGGTGTGATTTTAATATAAGAGATGTTATAATGTAGCCTTTTGTTTTTCGTTTGTTTCTTTTGTTATACTATTTTTCGGATTTTATAGCTTTTCTGGCCCTATTCTATAATCGTACAATCTTTGGTCGTTAAAAAAATATATATAAAAGATTTATATACACATGATCTTGAAATATTTATGGTTCCAAGAACTGTCATCTTTGTGAGGGTGGTGAAAATTTGTTTTCTTTCTAAAGTACACTAATTGTTTTAGTTATAAAACCAGTTAAAGATTTGAATAAAACTAAAAAAAAATTATAAGACAAATATTGCGTCAAATATCATGTTTAAATCTTTGTATCATCATCAATACTTATGAATCAAACTTTTTAAATCTTTTACTTTATTTGTTTATACCAGAAAATTGTCAAGCATATACTCTTTTATGTATCGATTGTTTTGTATATCTATTTTATTTTTATTTATAAAACAAGTCATGATTGTACAATACAAAGACATTTATGATGATATTCTTTTGTAAGAAACTTATTTCTTTTACGGAGGTCAAATTAATGATATAACTTTACACTGATTATTTTTGTATACAAGAGGAACGATTACGTCTTTCATGGTTTCGTCAGCTTCCTTTTTATCTTGGGAAGTATGGTTCACTTTGAATTTTAAAAAAGATGAGTGGGGACAACGTACATGAGACAGAATAAGAGAAGCCCATTCATCTTGTGACTAGATATATTACATCTTTCAATTGTACATACATTTTGATGTTCAAGTTTCCTTTGGAAGTTGTGAAAGAAATGGTCTCCACCATGGGCTCACGCTTTCCTTTAGTGAGACATTACTATTCATCACATCTACCCCAATTATTATTGCCTATTTTGTAGCCTAACAAAAGTGGTGAAATACAGAAATAGACAAGGGAAATAATATATTGGAACTAATAAAGTTAAAAGAAATAATGAAAATAATAACCTCGTTGATACATATATTCATGTTTGAAAAAATTTACATGATACACGGATCGATTGTTATGCATCAACTTTTGCACACGTATCAAACATTTTTTTCATTGATTCAGGCTAAAATTCATGGTGTATGTAAAGTATCACTTGTGTATTAAGTATTAACTGTTCACTCGTGTATCATTAACAAATGTACTTTCACCAAACAAAATTCAATACATACACATGGACTCATGTAGCATCCATTGAATGAATTAAGTTAAAACAAAGTATCATTAGCTCATAACTCTTTTAACAATAGGTATGCAATGTGTTTTATTATCAGTGACATTTTTTTTACTATTCATATAACTAAGTGTCGCTAGGTTACCCTAGGTGTCGTGACTACACTTTTGGGGGTGTATATATATATATGTATGTGTATGTATGTGTGTGTATATATATATATCATATACACGCTTGTGGCGATCGTTTTCAGAAACGAGTTTTCTTACCCTTTTAATAACCTGACATCTGCTTCAGCTCAGTGTTACGACAACGTTTGTGTCTTAAGAGCTATACAATGTAGCGACGTAAATGATTGTGATCATCTATCTTTTAATGTTGTAGCAATTACTACATCATACAGATATAACATAAATGGTGGGACCATTGGCCAAATGTAATGATTTGTACATTTTCATAGTTATGTTGTTCATGTTGATGTTGGTGTCTTCATATTTTTTTAAAGCTCTCCCATGACATGTTCTTCATTTTGTATCCACCAAAATGTAGCCTCTTTAATATCATCAACCAATTTGTAGCATGAGAAAGACGCACCTCTTAACATCTTTTCAGTGCGATTTAACTCGACAATTACATCAACCTAATTTGTAGCATGATCATAAATGTGAAATTACCCGGCTACCTACATTGAGTGACATTGTTAGAACATGAACTACATTCATGAGTGAACCGTTTGACGGGAAGTCCATTTATGTTTGTTCGTTTAGTTAATGAAGGTAACAAACAAGATATTATGTTTGATTAATTAAATGAACGAACACGAACAAATGTCTCGTTCTTTCGATTGTGTTCATGAACGTTCGTTTGATGTTCATTTACGTTTGTTCATGTTCGTAGATGTATTCTTTTGATTATGTTAATTTGTTAAAAGTTTTTAATGTTTTTTAATGTCAAGTTTAATGTTCGTTGTGTTCGTTTGCGTTTGTTATTGTTCGCTGGGGCAGGGGCGTAGCTTAGAAGTGGACAAAGGGGGCGCCCGACCCCCGAACTTTTCGCTCAGTAGTGTTATATGTGTAGGCTTTCGTATAGAAATTTTTGGGTATATACGTTTTGACGCCACGGTTCTATAGAAATTTTTAAGTATATACGTTTTCGAGCCCCGGTCGGAAATGTCAAGCTTCGCCACTGATTGTTCGTAACCAATGCTCACGAACTGTTCGCGAACAATTGAAGTTTCTTAACAAACGAACATGAACATAAACTTTGTGCTCGACGTGCGTGTGAATAGTTCACGAACATATGCATTTTCTTAACGAACGAATATGAACATGGACTCGTTCGATTTGTTTAGAAGCCTAGTAATAACCACACCTGAGGGCAAATGTTCATGTATCCATCAACGTCGACATTTTCATTCTCAAATAGAAATGAAAGGACACCTTACAAATTACAACAAGAAGTCCATACCAACTTAAGGCTTTTAAAATAAGCAAAAATCATAAAACTTCAAACACGACCCCTTGACTATCCTAAAATGCTAAACTAGTCCTCCAAACTTTCTTTAGCGCATGGAGTCTTGGAAGAAGCTTCAAACGCAAACGGACCCACACTGAACACATCATAGGGAAGTGGGTGAGCATCTGGGCTGGACAATGGTGGCTTCTTGTTAGGCATCAACAAAGACCCTTGACTCCAGCATGAAGATCAGTGGGTTGGTTGCATGTAGCCATGGGTGAGGTTAACAGGCTTACTCTGCACCTGTGGGACCCATAAGTGGTCAAAGTCTTGGGTGGCTTGATGAAGAAGTACCCGTTCTTGTCAGTTGTACCTTTGACCCTCAGTGGATACTTTGTATTGTTGCATGTTAACAGCACCTCAGCTCCTGTCATGCTCAAACAAATTTCGAAATATTATTTTCATGCATTGGTCACTTGTACCATCTATAGACTTTGAAAACTCATTTTCATGCATTGGTTACTTGTACCCTGATGTTGATATAACCTTACATTTTGTTTTTACCCAAGAAAAAGCATGTTGTGGCAGTTGTTTATTGACCACTTGTACAATGCAAGTGGAGGTTTTACTTCTTTTTTTTTAACTTTTTTACTTCACACATTAGTTTGTGCATTGACAAGTTGTACTGTACAACTCAACAATGCATCAACTGAGTTGTACTATTCTACTACTATACACAATTAAAAACTATACCATGCATTATGAACTAATGGACAAGTACGGTACAGCCCCACAGTATATTAAAGGTTGTACAAAATCCTCCATTGTGTTGATAAAATCCAACAATGCATTGATGAGTTGTACCAACAAAAGCAATGGTGTGCATTAACAACTTGTACGTTTCATATATACACACACACGTGTCATCTACACTTTAGTTTTACGGTACCTCGTAATGATGCAACCAAATTCAAAAAACCGTGTGCATAGACGAGTTGTACAGTACAACCCACTAATGCACTTGTTTAACCCAATAAAAACTATGTTGTGCATTAACAAGTTGTTCATTTTGTAAATAACTTGTGCAATAGTTTTTGACGCATTGTTGAGTTGTACAGTACAACCCGACAATGCAATGTTTTTCCCCATGCATGCATATACTTAGAATAAACATACCTTGAAGTGGTTTAGCACCAATGAGTGTATCAACCCCCTTATACTTACAATCCTTACAGTAAACCACACCCTGAATCGCCACCAGTTTTCGCGGCGGCAGCGGTGGAAGAACCGGTGCCGATGAGGTGGTGGGTGGGTGAACCGGAGCCTTGGTGGGCGGCTGAACCGGAACCGGAGCGTGAGCAGGGGCCTTGGTAGGCGCGTGGGAGGTGGCAAGTTTGTGATGGTGGTGGGGGGTGTGGGGGTGGTGGTGGGGTGAGGGTGCTGGTGCTGCTACCGGCTGGGATGATGGCGCGTGGTGGGTGTGGTGGTGGTGGTGATGGTGGGGTGCGGGTGCTGCTACCGGTTGGTGTGATGGCGCGTGGTGAGGGACTGAGTCCAGCTGACGTTGTCATCGACGTCAGCAGCAAAGGTGTTGATGGTGAAGGAGGTTAGGAGCAGTAGTGAGAGTAAAACCCTAAAGCCCATATTGGTGTGAGGTGGTGATGGTGGGGAAAGGGTATTTATATAGAAAGGGATGAATCTTTGACGTTTTACGAGGGTTTTATGTGTGGGTCCGGGTAAATATTAAATCCAAAAAACAAAGCAAAAGCTTTTTGAAAATGAAAAAAGAGTAATGTAGTAAAGTTTCATTAATTAAGGTTAACACCCGCTTTTAGATTCAGTCTTTATTTTAAAAAATCTTTATTTTAAAAAATTAATACTATAGTTTCTGATGTATGTTTTGCTCACAATTAAGGGCCCGGCACTAACTAACGTCAGTTAACTGTTAGTTAATTTAACAGCATGAAGACAGTTTGATAATTTCATCAAAAACTGACTCCTTTCCCACCATTTAACCTTTTAGCTTCTCAAAGAAGCACACAACCATTCCCTCTCACCTTCAAAACCCTCTGTTGAACAGCGATTTTTCGGGAACATCACAGACACCTCCGATCAACTCTGATATTTCAAATCATGAGGCAATACGCAATAATCTTGATAACAATCCATGTTGTTGGTATGACATTGTGTAAGTTTTACTTAAATTCTTGATTTCGTTATGCGTGCCATTTATATAAACTGAAATGTGGGTCGGTTTCATGGAATTTGGTGACCAGACGCACAATCTAGATCCAATACCGGGTTCTGTTGAGGACTGGAAGGGGGTTCAGGATTTAGCTATGTTTCAGCCGACGAGGATGAAGACGGCGGTGTTTTGGGTGACGTATTATATCTAACTAGTAGGATAACTATAATACTTTAAAGGGTTGATTTTGCACTGATCCTGATCATTTTTGGGTTTTTGATGTTTATGATCAGGATTAACCCTTTTGTGATGTTCATTAGGATGCTAAGCAGGGGCGGACCTACCTATAAATAGTACATGATTTTTGGAAAAATTTGACATTTTTTCGATTTCATTATCCCTTTTTTTATAAAACGTTACCCCTATGAAAATTTTCTAGATCCGCCACTGAATTGCTAAGTAAATTGTTCGTAATGCTTATTATATTGTGTTTTGGTTATTAAGTTGATTGTAATGGTAGTCTTTAATGGTTAAATCAAATTGTTAATGATGATTATTCTACTATGTTTGAAGTTATTAAACAGAGTGTGGCTAATAAAGTGGATAATAATGATTAGTGACTTTGATAACATTAATTGTGTTAGGTTTTCAAACAGGACTCTAAAGTTGGGTTAAAATCAGGATCATGTCCGTAGTGTTGTGCATTAAGCTGATATCAATAGCATCTTCATGTCAATAGCATATTAGGATCACAGCTGCACTGCTGCATATTAAGGTACATTTACAGTTGAACTGTTGCATATTAAGGTACCATTCACAGCTGAACTTTTTGCACATTAACTTGATGGTATTGTTTGTTTGAGATTAAGGGAGCATATGACTAATGCATATTACATTCAGTTGAATAGCTCTTGCACATTAAGTATTGAATGCACATAAGCCTTTGGAAAATGGAATGCACAATTGAATAGGCTGATAGACTATTTTATGCATAGCAGGATTGTGCAAAACATAGTCTATCACTTGAACCCAACCCAACTTGAATTGTTTGGTAAATCCAGCTGCATCACTTGAATAGGGAGCATACATAAATTGTTTGACCAAGGAAAGTAAACCAACCCAACTCCAAAAAGTCAAACCAGTTCAACTTATAAGTTGCATTCCAATTCTTGTTACATGTGTTGATCTCTTGTTGTTGTGTTAGTACCTCAATATTGTTGTTTAATTTTCTGGTTGCCTATGGTTTGTTACTATATTAGGAAACACATTTGAAAATGGAGGGAAATTAAGAAATCAACCAGCAGGGATTGAAACTGTTAGTAAACATTGGGGGTATTTTTGTCTTTTCACATAAATAGAAACGAGCAGTTAGTGCCAGGACTTAATTGTGAGCAATTAAATACGTCAGGGACCGGGGTGTTGATTTTTTCAAAATAGGGATTGAACCTGAGAGCGGGTGTAAACCTTATGGACTGAAACTGTACTTTACTCGTGAATAAATGAATAATGTTATTTATTAGGGTTTCTTTATTGTATAGTTTTGATGGTAAAACTTTAGGGTTTTGAGTTGTTTTTAGGGGGCGAGGGCACCTCATGGGTAAAGGGTTTAAGTCTCACTATAACATCGCCGCTACCCCTTAAGGGTAAGGGTTGAGAGTAAGTTGTGCATGTAGAGGAAGTTGAGAGGGTAAGGGTTTAGGGTTGGGATGGATGAGTTTATGGTTTAAGAGTGTGCGAGATTGATGGACAGAGTAAAAGAGTGAGGTTCATGGTTTAAGGGTACTTAGGGTAGGGCGTCGCTAGTGTTTTGTAGTGTAAGGATACTTTGTAAAGAATTTGACATTGTGTCGGTTGATTAGTCAGGGGGTTTCCCTTCCTCCCTTATAAACATAACCTAATATTAAACTTGCGATGATTTGAACCTATATTATATTTATGGGTAAAAAATTAAACCACCACGTTATTAGTTACAGTTTAATATTAAAAAAGTTTTTAATACTAAAAGTTTAATGTTTACAATTTAGTAAATTAAACTTTTTGATAGTTTCAAGTAAGACTGTGAAGTCATGGGTATGAGGGCAAGAGCTTGCAACGTAGTTTTCACATTACAAAAGGGTTTTGCCTTTCACATCACAAAAAGAGAAGGGTGGTGGTCAAGCATAAAGGCAAGGGGTGTAACATTCATGCAAAACGGGTTTCAAAAACCCGCTTCGTTTAATAATCAAATAATCATTTTAATGTTCATCGTGTATTTATTAGCGTTAGTTATTTTATATTCATTCATATTTATTAAATGACGCATAATGATAACCAATAAATAATAATAATAATAATGATGATAAGTAATTTAATATAAACCTGTAGGAGTAGCCGGTCTCGAACCCGGGTTTCCCGCATGTACAACATAACACCACTACTCTACACATACCTTAGTGTTTTAAATCTGAAACAAATAATTTTTGTAAAGACCAAGAGCAAAACCTGCAAATCAAACTGCACATCCGGAAACTGCCGACGAGCTTAAATCTCGGAATCAAGCTTTACTCGCGAATAAAAACGAATATAATCGATGTCAAACATCAGTTATAACCGAAGATTTTTAAAGCATTGCAATTCGAAACTGTTTTCATTCAATAGTTCAAAACTGAATAATTTAAAACTACCTTGCCAATAAATACCAACTGACAATCATTTTAATCACACTCTCAATCATTTCGCGAACATCCCCCTCTGCTCAAACTCTCAGCTCTTGTCGGAAATCCAGTTCATCTTGTCGCCGGAATTATCCACCGGAAAACGGAAAGTTGTCGTTGTTGGTAACAATCATTTACTTCTTGTTTTATAATTCATATATTTAAGTGCTAATTTTAATCGCAAATCAGAATCGTTGTTATATATATTCCAACCAAGAAGATTTTAATTCGGGATAATGTTCTGTGTTGTAATATAATGAAGAAGATGATCTTTATCAAATGGTTAAGTATAAAAAGAAACCGGGTTAGACACACAGTCCAGTGATGGACTGTGTGCAATTATAGCATGCAAGGTCCGGGTTCGATTCGGGCTTACAACCGGTTTCCAGTAATAAACTCAAAATTTTTAAGCTATACAAAACACTTTCCTGTTAGTTCATAAGAATAATAAAAACTCTAATACAAATGGGTTAGACACCTAGCCCAACTGGTTGGGCTGGGTGCAAATCATCTCAGAGGTCCCGGTTTCGAGTCGGGTCTTACACGCCGGTTCGATTGATTTTCAAATCTTTTTAAAATAAACATTTTATGAAATAGTGTAATAAGAGTATAAGAATAATTAAAATCAAAATTCCAACGGGTTAGACACGTAGCTCAGTTGG
This sequence comes from Scalesia atractyloides, assembly GCA_947069175.1. NCBI lineage: Eukaryota > Viridiplantae > Streptophyta > Magnoliopsida > Asterales > Asteraceae > Scalesia > Scalesia atractyloides. Next base: position 64,310,605 of record CAMTDV010000007.1, on the reverse strand, counting down.
AAGAGCTGCGTGCACGTAAACGGGAGGTCACAAGTTCGAGTCTTACCACACGCGGCCAAAACCAGTCAACGAACCGGTCAGACCTACTGTCAGGTTTGACAAGGTTTTATTATTTTTTTATTTTATTTTATACTATTTTTGCATATATATTTTTAATCAAAAATCAATTTAAAATACTTCAAAACATGATTTCTTAGGTTTAAAAATCCCTATAAAACCCACAAAAATAACCTAAAAACCTAATAAAGAGTATTAAATCAAAATATTATTTTTATATATATTTATCGAATTATTGCGTTATTATTTAGGTTAGATTTCTTCGTCGATTAAATACTCGATTCGTGCGCACTCTTCATCAATCAAGGAAACACACCCACTGTGAGTGAATCCTTACAAATTCCCCTTTTTTAATCATGTTTTGGGGTGTATCATGTGTCGTACATATTTTATTTAATTTAACACTTGTGCTAACACCATTGTGTTGTCACACCCTGGTCGTAGCGGAAGTGCAAGTGTGTGACTACTAGGTAATCGTTGCATCCAATATAGTAAACATTATAAATTAACAACGATGCATGCCATTCATAAGTTTCACTTCATATTTACAATCATCAAAAGTAAAGTCACATGGTTATCAGTTTCAGATCACCCGTACAAACATAGTTTAAAAGACATTTTTCCAAAATAGGATAGTGTTTCCATCACAATTCATGCTGAGGCCTTGACCTCTATATACCCAAACGAAGTTGGGATATAAAAGGCAAACCCTCCAAAAGATAATGCATCGTTGTCTTGACAGTTCCCAAACCCGGATCTCATCACCAGCTCAAGTCCTACGTCCTGAAACACATGTAATTTTAAAAGTCAACATAAAGTTGGCGAGTTCATGTAGTTTTAATGTTTTCGTATCCAAATGTCATCTTTGAAAACCTGTATTGAAATCCAAGTATGCTATTAACATCAATGAGTTAATTTAGGATCTATCAGTGTGTCGCAAGCACCCTGACATACTAGTGCCATAAGTAAGTAACCAAACCGAGACTTCTTTGACATGTTGGGATCACAAAAGCACTCCAATGGGTATACCAACCAGGAGTGGAGCGGGTCTCAAACTCAATAGATCTACCTCTTTTGCACCTTGGTCACTAAGTGATTAATGGTTACTACTGTTCTTTCCTACTTATGCACAGTGATCTGTTATCTGCTAACTCATAGCTAATATACTGTTTTGACATGACATGTATTTCCCCTCGATAGTTGAAAACAAAACTCAAAATAAATGAAAGGAGGGACATGAACTCACAGTTTTTGCGTTCCTTTTAAGTCGTACAGTCTAACTCTCGGTGTCTGCAACGTAGGTAACCTACATGCGTATTGGTTTCATTAGACACCTAGGTCTCAATGGACCTTGTACACGTTGTTCATCTTGAATCCTTGTTATTTATTTACTTGTTATGATTGAACAACTTAGAATGTTATTATAGTGTTGGTAGTTTGTTTGTTCGATGAATATTGTTATATATATTTCTTATATATATATATATATATATATATATATATATGTATATATTTGTTTTCAAACAATGTGTGAACTGGGCCTTGCCCTTCACATGTCATTGGGCCTAGCCCATGTTTTCTTGTTACCGGGCCTAGCCTATGTAATTTTTGACTTTGGGCCTAGCCCATGTTTTCTTGTCATTGGGCCTAGCCCATGTCTTTTTGTCTTTGGGCCTAGCCCATGTCTTTTTGTCTTTGGGCCTAGCCATGTCTTTTTTATATCCTTGGGCCTAGCCCATGTCTTTTGTATCCTTGGGCCTAGTCCATGTATTTTTGTATCCTTGAGCCTAGCCCATGTATTTTTATATAGTTTTGGGCTTTTATTAGTTTTTGGGCCACCTCCATAACCTTATGGAATTTTGGGCCTAACACATCATTTTCACAATTTTGGGCCTAGCCCAAATGTATTTATATGTAAGCCCATTTTTATTATAAGTGTTTACTTATAATTTTTCTAACTTTTTATATACTTAACTTTCCGGATTTTTCATTCGATAATATATAAACATGTTGATCGTCTAAATATATATTTAGACTCGCTGTCGGCGTTGTCTTATTACATGTTTGTTTTCGTCGAGAATCGTTTGTTGTCGTCGACGTGAAAGTGAATCTTGAATGTCCGCCTATTGTTCGCCTTGTTTCAGCTGTCCGATTTATTGTTTCGACGCTTAACAAAATATATTTATCAAGCTACCAATACTTGGTGTGTTATTTCATGTGTTTGTATTTTGTACATGGTGGGGTATTTTTATTGTGAATACCCTAAGTTTCTAATACATACATATACAATACACACATGTATACATATTATTTATTAGCACAATTATACATACTACACTTTGTATTATTTTCCTTACAAGAACATATATATTTGTAAAAGTATTTATTTTTCTTGTATATATATTTGTGTCTTTATTTTAAACACTTGGTTATTTAGGAATAACCTTTGTCATTAAAGTTCACTTAATAACGTTTTAAGTTACTAATCACGTAGTCCCACTAATCACCCCACTAATCATGCTTTAATCGCGATTAGATTTTTAGAAAATTTCGCCATAGTTTCCCCTAAACTATGGCGTTTTCCACGTTTTATAAACGTATTTAAAACCTGTTTAAACTCATAATCATCATCAACAAATCATTTATTTAACATAATCTACATATCATCATCCATGAATTTTGCTGTTAAAAACACTAGTAAATCAAGAGGGTTTTTAGTGTTTATTATTATTTTCAAAACAATACTTTATCATGTTGTTTAAACAAGTTCATGCATGTAACCCCTTTGATTACTACACACTTTTAATGTGATTACAACTTAAATATATGTGTTTACTTCTTATAAAAATCACTCTTATGTATAAAAATTATTCTTAAGTTGTAGTATTTTACATGGATGATGTAAGTGATGATCTTGGTTAGATTTAAACCTTATCATGTTTAAATCCTTATTTTTATACTAAATCATACAAGATCATCTTACTTTTATCTCATAATATCAACATAAACAACTTCAATATACATTCTAACAATCATATGAGCATGTAATCAACACAAAATAATCAATATTTATTGTTAATATTATATTGTATTTTAGGGTTTTGGATGTATCTTTTCTTGATTTTCAAGATGATCAACTTGTAAACTAATAAGCTAAGCATAAAAATAAGTTATATTAAGATTAGCTCACAATGGGTGCACAAGATTCTTGAAGATTATGAAAGAAAATAAGCTCCTTAGAAGGCCCTAATAAGCTCCATCCATGCAAGCTCCCTTAGAGGTCTTGATCAAGCTTCAAAGTGTATGAAAAGTGGTGGTTTGTGGTGGCTTAATGGTGGTGTGTGGTGGATGTATGGTAGCCGTGGGGTAGGGGGAAAGAAAGAAGAAGAATGTTGCTACTTTTTGGAAGAAGAAAATGATGTATCTAGATCATGATCACTCATATATATCCATCATTTAACAAGTCCATCAACTATCAAGACCCATACTTAGAATCTCAATTTTTCAATCAAAATCAAGGGGTGGGATCCACCTTGTGACCGTCAATTTGGAGGGGGGTAAAGTGTAAGTTTCATTTTTACCACATGTTATATTATGAGATATTTTGGTAATTAAATTAAGTATAGTGATTAGGGTTAATCTTCTAGCATCTTAAGCATATAACTTGTGTTTAGGGTGTAATTATATGGCATTTAATCCATATGATCCTCCAAAATAAGTTTCGAATGACGGATATGTCGCTAGATCGTTCATCGTCGAAGTATTCGCTAATAAACGGAACTATATATTTATTACTGAAGCGTTTGATTTCGATTACCATAACTAATATGGTGTCAAATTAGTGCATTTCCAGTCCAAAAATATTCACGAGTAGTTCGCTAGATGAATACATAATGAATTAGGGTTGCCGATATGTCTTCCGTTCGACCATTCGATCAATATCGGCACTTTTATGATCCGCCGTCGAACTTTTCTGAAAGTTGTTTTTCCGTGACCTCATATTAGTTGAATGAATTCCAAGTTCCAAATAATGCTTAACTAGTTCACTAGACGCTCGGATGAGGCTATCGACCACTAAAATATTCGTCGTTTCGACTATCAGTCGCTTTCCGGTCGAATTGTGCACTGTTTGCCGAATGACCGGAAACGATGTGTTATGTGCATTTTTGCTATTCTCACATTATTTTATAATGTTTAGCATTGTTTTATTCTTATCTTGACATCCGAAATCCTCCGAATTAGTCTTGCGGACAAATCGATATTTGTCGCCTTTTTGGTCGAAACGGACAATTTTGCAATTACCGGAAAGTTATGTATTATTGTAATAGTTGTTCTCAAATATATGTTTTCATTTGTATATGGACTCAGGTATGGCATTAACATGCCGTCATTTCTTGTTCGGATTCGTTTCAGCAGGTTTTCCGACACAGTTAGTGTCACCGCATTTAGTGCATTCAGCACTTTCTACCACAACACTTTTAGGGCATTGTTTTGGTCTGTTTCTCGTCGTAACGGAAACCAGTATATTTTATGATCAGATTTACTTGCCCTAGTAACGTACGACTCAGTTTTGAATTTAAATTACGATAATCATGCATGAGATTATAATACGAAATTAGTGATTACATTATACGGAATTTCCAGTTATTTGCCAGTTGTCACATGTGTGATCTAATGTGTATATTTATTTGTGTGGTTATGCGTGGTTACATTTTATCATTTCAGTGCAATCATTCATTTAAGGCCCAGTTCCTCGTGGAATACGAGTTGAGCATCCGGTGCCTCATTAGATCGGCTCCGTTTGATTGAGCCTTGATCTCAAGTTCATCATTCATCATGTTCATATGTTCATTGTGGATACTATGTGGTTTGTGGTTGTTTATATATATATACATTTGCTCACTTATGGTTCATGCACTATTTTATTTAAATAACTAATATAACAATTGTTTAAATGTTTTTCATAGATTCACTCGCCAACTTTTGTTGACCCAAACTTTTGTTTTACGCATGATATAGGTGGACAGGCTGAGGAGAGGAACACTTAGGAATGGCTTTAGAAGATGAATAAAATATATTTTGTTTAGAACAATGTTTTCTTGAGCTTGTATGTTTCCTTGTATTTGGATATTTGAATTTTAAATTTCAACTTAAAAAATATGAAACCCAATTATTGTCACACCCCGACCCGCAGCGGAAAAGGTGATCGGGGCATGATTGGGTTATCATCAAAGCTCATGACATTTATTATGCGTTTCATATTCATTTAATACAATTTAATGGAAATTTACAATAAATATTACAACATGTTCTAACTATCAATCTAAGCTTCTTTATTCTCTTCTAAGGCATTTCCTATGTTTTCCTTGCTTCAACCTGTTCACCTGTATCATGTGTAAAAAGGTTTTTGGATCAACATAATGTTGGCGAGTGAATCCTATGGAAAACATTTGAACAAGTTTATTTAAATTGATTATGAAATATGTGCACAACCACTCATGAGTAAAAATAGATGTAAACTTATTCAACAATAATTAAACATTAAATAAAGCACACATGAACAATAATGGAACATTTAGAGGCACGCGTTGCTCAACTCGTCTCTCACGAGGAACTGATGGGCCTAATGAATGAATTGCATAAACATGATAATATGAAAGACAAAACTACAAACAATATAAACTCAATGATATACACATGAACAATGATGAATTGGTTTTGTGGCACGCGTTGTTCAACTCGTCTCCCACAGGAACTGATGGGCTTAATGAATGAATTTCATATAATTTGACAAAATGACATAAGTAATCACATCAATATAAACAATCTAAGTTTAGATCACGATATGGTATGGCACAAATTTAAATAAACGAGTTAATTATTTGAGACACATGACACACCCCAAAACGTGTAATTAAAAAGGGGAGTTGTAAGATTCACTCACAGTGGGTGCGTTCGGTTGATGATGTTGAATGCACGCGAAGTGGTTTTAACCACGAGTGAGATTAACCTAGATAAATCGCATTATGGTTTGGTAAGTAAACGGATTTTATTAATCCATTTTAGTAGAATTGTTGGGTGTATTTTTGTGAGTTTAAGGCTATTTTCTAACCTTAAAAATGTTATTTTTAAGTATATTTAATTGATTTTTAATTAAAATAAATAAATAAAAATAATAAAAAAAATTTGATTTTTTTTGCTACAGTTGACTTTGACTTTGACCGTTGACCGGTTCGTATGCGTATAGTTGTGCGCTGAGTGAGGCTCGAACCCGAGACCTCCCGTACGCGTGCACGCAGCTCTACCAACTGAGCTACGTGTCTAACCCGTCATATGTCTGTTTTTAATTATATTTATATATTAATTAAGTTAAACAGAAAATCCTTTTATTTTAAAAACGATTTAATTGAATCGGACCGGTGCGCTCCACAGGACTCAAACCCGGGACCTGTGGCTTATACTAACACACAGTCCACCGCTGGACTGTGTGTCCAACTTGTTAACTTAACTGATTTTTATTATACTTAAACACAAACTGAACATTTCCTTTTCTGTCTTATTTTAAAAAAATATATAATTGTCCGAGTCGGTGCAGTAGCCCGGACTCGAACTCGTGACCTGTGATATAAACATACACACAGTCCACCACTGGACTGTGTGTCTAACTTGGTTATTATTCCGGTTATTAATATACTTAACATATAACAGTGTGACTTCCGGTTCGGTTAACAAAAAAGGCGTTTTTTATTAAGGCGGCGTGTGTGGAACAAGATTCGAACTCGAGACCTTTGTGTGTTTAATGTGCACACAGTCCACCGCTGGACTGTGTGTCTAACCCGAGTTATAACTTGATTTTAATTATACTTATATGTTACAGGTTCATCGTCTTCTTCGTCAGATTTCAACCAGGAACAATGACGATCTGGTTCGAAGTTTTAATCAGGATTCTTTAGCGTTTTAGGTTAACTACAGATGAGATGTAAGTAAAAAGAAAGGAAATTAGGCGTGAGGTATACCGACTAGCTTCCTCTGTTTTCCGGCAGAACTCCGGCGACAGCAATCCCTTCCGGCAATGAGTGTCTTGCAGCAGCGAGTCTCCAGAAAGCTTACAAAGTATGTGGGTGACTTCGGTATAAGTTCAGAGGGTTTAGTAAGGCTCAGAAGTGAAGAATCCGGTTTTCCGGCGACGAACAGAGTATTTCCGGCGAGTGAGTTTTCGCCGAGAAAAGGTGTGGTTTGAGCGAAAATGTTTGCAGAGGTTCGATGGGGGTATTTATAGGGCAATTTATCGATGTATTTGGTCCGATTTCCGACTTGATTCGTTGGTTTGAATTTCTCCGGCGGTTATAACTTTGGTCGCGGACTCAGACGTCGGTTATAACCGATGTAGCGTTTATGTTTTACGTTATAACTGAAAGAAACGTTAAGTTTCGCGAGATTACCGGGATTTCCGACGACTGAACTTTTGGGCGCCGGTTTTGAATTCAGAAAGACACTTTATGAATTAAATGATCTTAATAGTTAACAGATAATACAAGTGGCGTAGTGGTTTAGTGCCCGTGTGTTAAGACTTGCTGACCGGTACTGACCCGGGTTCGAAACCCGGCAGAACCAAAGTATTTTTATTTTGCGATTTTTAACAGTTTTTCAAAAACTAATTATATATTCCCGTATAATAATTGATTATGTATCGTTTAAAATTATTTTGGGCATTTAATTCGTAACGAAAATTTTAACTGACTGTTCGGTTGATAAACGGAGCGGGTTTGGTAAATCCGTTTTTGACGGATGTTACAATTATGCCCCGACTTTTATTTCAGTTGCGGGTCGGAATGTGACAAGGGGCTTGAAGACAAGTGGATTAAGGCTTGGGAGGGGGGACAACGCCCATGGCAATCTCCATAAATAAAGGGCAACACCCAAGGTGAAGGTGAGGAAGAAATTGGGTGGTGTGGGTGGCGTGTAGGAGTTTGCCCTCCCCTCTCCATGCCCCCACTCCGTGTGGTCTAACATGGTGTAGTGGTAAGGATCCTATTTGATCTAATAGTTTTAGGGTTAAATCCTTAAAGGTACAAACTTTTGAATATTTTGGAGTAGGTTAATTTATCATTACAAAAAAAGGTTTTCTTATAGCAATCTTACATTATATTGCTTTTAATAAGTGTTAAAGTAAAAGAAACTTTTAGACAAATTCAACTTATCAAAAGACGAGAACATATAAACATGAACGACAAGTTAAACATGAAAATATGTTGAAAAAGCACAAACATATATAAATATACAGTGGTTGAACCCAATTTTGTCGATTTGCATTCATGGTGGCAAGTGCAACGGAAGACAACATATGGTCATCGATTCGTGTCATCTCTTCTCTCCTAATATGATGAAGTTATTAAGGGAATTAATAAGGCAAGGAAACACAATCCTCTACCGACGAAGATGGTGCAATTTTATATTTGTTGTTAAAGTGTAAAAGGACAAAGACTTAACCCCTTTCAAAGAAGCACAAAACTGGACGAAAACCTTATCCTTTTTTGCCGTGTGTCATAAACAATTGCAATTCCAACACAAAACCAAAAGTGCTATTGTCTTTTGATAAGTGAAAAAGTGTTCTTGTCACCGAGTAGAAATTCAAACCACTCAATTCGAGCACAAGACATATTTGGGTGACTTGAACTGATGGTACATATTACCATGATGAGTTCGAGCACATACTAGTAATGCACATACGTTTTTTTTGTATAGTGTAATAACTCAATTTTGTTAAAGATGTTCGTTGTGTTTTAATCGTCGATAAAGATTTAAAACAACCGATATATGATAACAATCTCTCTCCGTCCCTCCCTCCTCTCTCTCTCTCTCTCATTTTCTAAGCCATACACATTAGATAATCATATCTACACAAAGAAAACATATCCTACACAAACTAAACTCGCTTTATATTAAATCAATCAGCAAAATGTAACTCTTGTTATTTATGTATGACATGACCATTAGTCCATAATGAAAAAAATAAGAGGGGTGCATAGCGCTTGACTAATAGAAGAGGAGGCTAAGAAGCTCTTGGCTTTTGTTGTGTTATGGAAGGGGAAGGCAAGTTAGCTACACGAATATGATTTGTATTTTGTATACCAGGGTGGATGAGACACATCCACCCATCACAACCATTACTAAATTTTTCTATCATAACCAATCATCATATGACATCTTAATTTTTTAAATTTTACTCATAACACATGCAACACTCATCACATTCCAAACTAAATATCACACTTAATCATAACTTAAAATCTTATTTTTTTAATATCAAGGTCAACCCTACCCTATATACTCTACTCATACCATAATAACAATCAGGAAAAACCAATAACAACTGTGAAAGGGGCACTTGTGATGGTGGTTCACATTCATTACTACACTTGTGATGAGGAGTTTCACTTGGACGCTCCGCTCAACTTTATAATGAAAATCACGTCCAAAAAATAACTTGTGACCAATATATAAAAGAATATTTGTTTTGGCCATCAAAATAAATATCAAAGGGGACATGCAACCAACTGCTAAATCAAACTTTGAGGATAAAAAGTGTAAACAGTTGATTTGATGGGGTTTATTACGTAAGTTTATTTTTATAACTTTTTATAGAGGATTGTGCAAGGTAATAGCAGTCAGAATGAGCAGATTTTGGAGTTTTGCATACTATATTGTAGCAAGGTTGCCCCTACATGGTGGGGGTATTTTAGGCTTTCAGTCCACTTTCCAACGGTAAAATGATTTGAAATCACTGTGGTAATTATTACTTCTGCTGCTGCGGTTACTAGCCGTTGAGACATCATATTGTTCCTTCAAACACTACTACTATTTTATATTATATTAATTTACTTTTTGGTAATGCAAATAAACTCATGTCTAGTTTGTTGGTTTTCAAAATGTTTCGGTCTATTTTAACTTTCTTAATAATTAGCTTTCTTCTTGTTATTAGCTTACGGTGCACAAACTGTTCCTTTAGACTAACTGAAAAGGGAAGAGTTTCAAAGGGTAATTTTTAGAGTTTGGTAGTGTATTTAGAGTAGTGGCGGATTTAGCCATGGGTTTCTATAACACTAGTTATTTTGGAAAAAATAGTTAAATTAGTAAAAACCTTGTATGAATTAGAAAAAAATTAGTGATAATCTATCAAAAGGAAACGATTAGAAAAAATTTCTGGATCCGTCACTGATTTAGAGGGTGAAGAACGATTGGGTTTTCTCCAATAAAGTGGCTCTTATATCTAAAGTAACTGAAGACATTAGGCTGCTAGGTTTGGGAGGAGGGTAGTCATTGGAGATCATCCTCATCTCAACGTCACGTCATAGTCTTTGGAGGATACCCCTCTAAGGATGAAACCAAGAAATGGGTGATGGCCCTACCTCACATAGTAATTTTTTTTAAACTCTAAGATAAATATATATATAACTAAAATTAATTTAAACTCTAAGATAAATATTAATTCCAACATTACATTAAAAAACAACCTAATCTTAATAAATTATAAAAACTAATAGTCTTCATCCGACATGTCATCATCGGGTTCGTTTTGTGCGTTGTTCCAAATGTACTCCACCAAGTCTGCTTGTAGGTTTTTACATGTGTACCCGTTACGTAGAGAGAATCCGTTTAAATCTTGTTGTTCTACACTCACTGGAACAGAATTCCCATTAGGCGCATTTTCGTCGTAGTCACAAATCGCTTTACTTCGTCTTTGATGATATGTTATGCAGCAAGATACAAGCATACATAATGTACCGCAACCTCTGTGGTGTAAAAGAACGTGCTAGATATTCAATGATATGCCATTTTTTAGAACCCCAAAACACCGTTCAATATCTTTTCTCACCCCTTCTTGAAACTTGGCAAATTTCTTTTTTTTATCGTCTGTCGGGTGCGGAATAGTTTCAACGATTGTAGAGTACGTTGGGTATATTCCATCCGCAAGGTAGTAAGCGCGCCTGTATTCCACCCTAGAAACCGTAAAACTGGTGTCTGGACCTGTTCCCGTTATTACATTGTCAAATATCTGTGACGAGTAGATGATATTAAGGTCGTTAAGTGAACCAGGCAGACCAAAAAAGGCATGCCAAATCCAGAGATCCTGTGATGCAACAGCCTCTAGTATAATAGTTGGATGACCATGTTCGCCCAGAGTATATTGACCTTGCTAGGCAGTAGTGCAGTTCCGCCACGACCAGTGCATGCAATCAATGCTTACGTGCATTCCTGGAAAACTTGTCTTTCTTCGTGTGCTTGATATAATTTTTGGACGTCGTTTGCGTTTGGTTTCCGCAGATATTTCTTGCTATATAACTTCATGATCCATTCGCAAAACCTGTGCAGACATTCACGTGAAGTTCTTTCGGACATTCTTAAATACTCATCCAATGAATCAGGTGTCGTCCCATATGCCGGTTGACGAAAGGCCGCCGCACATTTCTGTAAAGTGGTGAATTTTCTACGGCCCCTGGCGTTGTATCGAAGTGTGAAAACGGATCAGATTGGGCCAAGTCGTCTGCTATACGTAAGAAGAGTCGACGAATCATTCCGAACTGACGTCTAAACATCGCGTTCGTGTACACAGGTTCGTCGGCAAAATAATCGGCCACTAAACTATCATGGCCAGCTGAATATTAACAACGAAAAATAAATGAAATTCATTTTTAACAGTAAAAAAATTAAATACATTATTGAAATTAAATAAAGATACACTAAAAAAATCAAATACCTTCTCGGTCTTGATTTAAGGCGGCCGCCCTAGTTTGCGTTGTGACGACGTTTCTTACTCTTCCTCCTCCATGATCATCTGTGCTGCGTGCATAATGGAGTTCGCAAAAAATATTTCGCCCTCACCCGAAGATGACGAACACCACGATGAAAGAAGAAGAAGAAGAGAAGACATGCCTATGTTTTTATAAATAATATGGTAGTGTATAAAAAATTGAGAGAGCTAGAAAGATTTGAGTTAAAAATGGAGAATAAAGGGTATATATTTATAAAGTGGGATTGAATTATTTTTTTTAATAAATGGCTATATGTTAAACAGTCAATTTTTTTGTCTTATAGTGCCCGTTCTCAACGTCTTAGGGGACGGTAAAGAAGCCGTCACCCCATAGAAAATGATGTTAAGGGGCGATGCTAGACAGACCTGGACGACCCACACGAAGTCTCCTTAAATTCCTTGGCTACTTTTGGATAAAAGTAGATCCCCGCTCAAAAGCTTTGCCATGAAAATGTTGATATAAATTTTTACTTGTATTTTGTTGGTTCTTTGTTGTGTTACTTTGGCTCTAGCATCGTGCTAGTGGCCTTTATAATAAATTTTGTTGTTAAAAAGGTAAATAAATAAAATCGAGATATATTAGTCGACTTCATTAATATTTTTTTTGAAGGTCATCCTTTAAACGCACATGATATTTTACATTTTACATGATACATTGATTAGGAGTATATTACATGATTGGTTAGCAGTATATTAATATAGAGTCAGATTTAATAAGAAACTTCTTTGAGTTGTGATAACTTGAAAACTTTAATAAAAATCCTAATTTTTATGTGAGTTTTTCAATCAAATTTTTAAAAAACATAGATGAACATCTAACTAAGACATCTATAGAAAAAAAATTGTCAACCCGGCATTTATTCATCATTTCCACTTCTGTATTTTTTTACAAAAGCATATGACGCGCAGTTTTGCGCGGATCACACTTATGTAAAATTTTGCTTTACATTGATGTAAATTTATGCATATGGTTTTTTTTTTTTTTTTTTTGGATAATTTACGTAATTTTAAAACATTTTGGCTACTTTTAAAAAACATTTTTAAGGTATTTTTCACGGTTCTCACAACTCAAAAGATTTTTATTTAACCCATCCCTGTTAATATATTAATGGAGTGTCTATTTTTTTATAGTTTTTGGTTTAATTCTAGTTATTTTAAAACAATATTGCTTATACTTTTAAAAACTTTAAATATATTTAGGTTCTCACAACTCAAAAGATTTTTATTTAACCCATCCCTGTTAATATATTAATGGAGTGTCCTATTTTTTATAGTTATGCAAAGATTATATAGCTATAGACTTTTTATAAGAAACAATATTGTTGTATACACCATGCATTTAAAGATCTTTAAATATCAGTTTATCATCTTACATTGATAAGTAAAAAGAACGTAGCATATAAAGTAATAAATAACTCCATCCCAAATTACCATTACTGGTGTTTTACGATAGAATTCGATTAGTCTTATGAAAATTTTGGGTTAAACCGTAAACTATGCTTTTGAAAAATACAAAATGAAACACTGATTTTCACGTTTTTACGAATTCGGCGGTTTAAAAGTTTTAAACAAACAAATTGATAATTTTTAAAAGCTTACTTTATATCAAATTTCAGAAAAAAATACAGTAAAATAATAAGCATTGTTTATGAATATAATATATGCGGTGGATATTCGGTCAGTATTGGTTTGTTCATGATAGTACGTACATACACTCGCTATAGCAACCCAAAAGCAAAAACTAAGAAATATAAAATCGTTATATGTCCAAAAGGATTGCAACACTTATTTTACACGGATCGAAAATAATAAAAATGAATATTGATACGGTTCCAATAACACTGGTACCAATATTGACATTGTTCATTTGTTCTATCTGGATAGGGCCGGTTTGTTTTGCTACAGGTATGGCACATGCGATCAATATGATTTATGATACAAAGATATAGATTATTTCTAACACAACTCGTAAAAAAATATATTTACTGCACTTTCATAAAGCAAAAGTGGTATGGTATAACCAACAAATAAACTCATGTAACCTAATATATAAGTTCGTGTTATTAATCAATTGGAAACCATAAATTAAATGTTAGGTTTTATTCCAATAACACCGACACTGCTATCTGCATTTTTGATGGTTATTTGTTTTGGTCATCATAATACCACACCGACACTCGAAATATACCTTAAAATTCCAAAAAAAACATACTCTACTTTATACACTTAGCAATAAAATTTATACCGAAATAACTCTTTTTGTTAATATTAAAAATTAAAAAAATTGTTTATCATAGAAAAAACAAATCAGTATAAAATTAAAAATTAAACAAAAAATGTTTTTACTGTTCGTTCAAATTTTATATAATAAATGAAGACAAATTTATAATAAACACTAAACGTTCCAAACAGCCAAAAACCAAACCGTATATAATTTAAACCACCCAAAACCGATCTATTTGCTTTGGTTTGGAGTGTTCAATCAGTTTTAATGTTGTGTAAACACCCATAATTATTTAAAACAAAAAAACAAAACAAAACATGAGCAAATTAAATGGCATCGAAGAAGGCTCATTTGTTGGTTGCTATTCTCACCTCAATTTAAAAATACTATATTTATAATTGGGGGTAATATAAATAAAAAAAATTATTTTGACTGAATAGAATGAGAAGTAATTTTAACAATTTATTTTTCAAATCAATGGTTAAAATAAAAATATAAAAAAAAAAACGAGTGTAGAGGCATCTTGAGAAAATCCTATTTATTAACTTTCTTTCTCCATATGCAAGCCACATGAATATTTTACCCTAATTTTTTAACGTTCATAACTTTTTTTATACGACATTATTTTTTCGTAAAAATTTCACCATAAAATTGAGCGCTTTTTTATTTTTAGAGTTGAGTATCATATTGCTGTATAAATATAAAGACTAAAAAAACCCACAAAAATGTGTTGTATTTCTATTTTGTATAGTATTTTTTGTGCTAGATTTTTATACTATATTTTTGTGTAAAAATATCTTAATTTTTTTCCTAAACTTTTTGTGCTGAATTTTTTGCACTAAATTGTTTTATGCTGATTTTTTTGTGCTATACTTTTTTGTACTGTATATTTTTGTGCCATATTTTTTTACTAGATCTTTTTGTGCTTGCTTTTTTGTACAATAATTTTTTGTTGTATTTTTTTAAAAACAAAAGGGGTGTCACATGTAATTTTCACAATACTTATAAATACCAAAATTACCTTTCCTTCCTATCTATAAGAAGTGTGACACTAATCATCACCACAATACTTCTTATACTACTTAGACAAAATCCACTTTTTAATCTATCTTTCCCCTTGTTTACTTCAGTTTAAAAATACTATATTTAGAGTTGTTAAGCTTTCCTGGAGCGTTTTTCAATATTAAGGTCCTCAAATTTAATAATTTAATGGTAGCCAAACAACAAAAGCAAATTGGCAAAGATTAAATGTCTGATGAAAAATTTTGAATTTGGCTTTTTCCTTGACTCAAAGAACATCAAAAACCTCAAACAAATAGATCCATAAACTACGACTAAACAAATTATTGCCAGAAAACCATACAAAACTTTGATGTCATGCACCCAAAAACATCACCAATAAGCCAGCAGCAGAACGTTAACATGTGCCACCAAAACTCCAAATGAGAGCCTGTTACATGTGACAATATGTGCCACTAAAACTCCAAATGAGAGCCTGTTACACACAATAAGATTCTTAATTAAGCAGATAAAACAAAACAGTTAACAATGACAATATGTGTTCGTTGAATGACTAGTCGAAACGGGTAACTTGAGACAAGTCGGGTCATACGTATCACGGCAGCATTTCATGTTACAACTTATATGATATTGAATAAAAGAATAAAACCATACCATAGTTATATTACAAGAATAATTGTAACAAGCTGTTACAATTCAAACAATGTCTAGTTAGTTCATGAATCAAATGGTAAATTGTACTACTTTAACAACTATGCTTGTGTTCTTTAAAGATGAGTTCAAGATCTTCATCACCGTATATAAAGCCTATTTTGAACTAACAGCTTTCTACACATAGTATGGTGGACTCAAGACTATCAAAAGAAACATGAGACTTCGGATCAAACTCATTCAAAGCATTCACATTGGTATAAACACTATGTCGCTTATTTATCCTTACAAAAGTATATTCTAAAACATAATTCTATGATCTACACCCTACAAAATAATGAAAATATTACAAAGGATGCCACAATTTGCTGCAAGATCAGTCTACTCATAACACAAACACATTAACAATGATTACTGAAATCATGGGAGTATAAGAAAGAAACTGTTACCTTCTATGCTTCGGATTTAAGTTCCTTGTTTTCAACATCATTGGCCGTTCCATTTTCTTCAACATTATCACCATTTTCAACAGGAGGTTGAACTTGTTCATCCTCAGGCAAAGGCTTACATACATTCTCAAAAGCATCAGCCGGAACTTCATATATTCTAACTTGAGGCTTCTGCGGATCCTTCAAGAGCACATACTTCCCTTCATTCAACTTCATACACAAATCCACAATCGCCTTCACTATCCCCCACATATTCGAAGTATTCAAGTTAATCTGCCCAGCAAACTCCTTCGGCTTATACCCAACAACCGCCAATATCACATGATTAAAATGATCACGCGGATGAACCCGAGTCACATACCCCAACTTCGTCATATCCGCACTAGCCAATATAGCTTGTGCGGTCCACTTAGCTAACTTATTCGCATTGTTCTTCAGCTCAGTAGCTAAAACCGCTCCACGTTGTGTATCCAACTTCCTCCTCCAATCCACACCCGAATACTTCGGATCAAACTCATTCAACGCATTCACAGTCATGTAACTCTTCTTATCATTAACGTCAATAACGCTCTGAACCTCACACCGCACAACCAACGACACATCATTATCGAGCTTCCACCGCCTATACCTATACCCAACCGACGCCACTTCCTCACCCTCCGTCGCAAACGGAAATCCCTTCCTCAAACCCGACTTTCCTCCCATCTCTAACCAACACCTGCTGCGAAAAATTCTGATTAACGTAAGCCGCCTCAACCGACAACGAATGAGCCGAATTAATATCATCTATCGCCTCCGGCAACGGCTCTTGACTCGTCTCATTAACCGACAACAAATCCAACTGCGAACCGTCTCGTTTATCGAAAAACAACTCATTCCCAACCCGCTGGACCACGATATCCCAACTGTAAACCGACCGAGGCGCGCACATCAACGTCGAAAGTATCGAATCAGTAGCGAACACCGTCGCCTTATCCTCATTCGCTAACCGTCTAATAACCGGATCATCCGTAGTCGTAACTTTAAAGAAATTCCTGTTCTTAAACCTCTCCAATCTCCGTTCACTCTTCGGCGTCGTTTTATCATAACTTTTATCATAAAATTCAACAGATCCACAGGTTATTAAATCTTCCGGTTCAGAAACAGTATACGAAAGTTTCGTAAACGTTGAAAACGGAATCTGATCGATCATATTCCACTCCGGTTGAATATCAACCGACGATTTTAACACAGCAGCTTCACGCCTAGGGTTTTGGTTTTGACCACCGCGCGCGTGGAACACACGGCCACGCCTCGCGCGTTGCTTCTCCGCCTCGCGCTTACGCGCCTCCACCTCCTCGACGCGGCGCTGCGGTAGCTGGCTGCGGTTGTTATTAAACCGCTATTTCGGACCGAACTTAGGGCGCGGCGGAGGTTTTCCGTCGACGAGTTGGAAAGTGTAGTCGTCGTCGGGGTTTAGGCCGTCGTCGGTGGTGAAATCGAAGGCGGAATCGGCGGAGTTGCGGTTGTTGTTGCGGTTAGGGTTGTTGTGGTTGGATCTGGTCCAATCGCGATGCGGCCAAGCTTGTCGGAGCGAGAGAATGAGGCGTAGGGGACGTTATTTGAGTGATGGCTGAGGGTGGAGGTGGTGGTGGATTCCGGTGGTCCCCAACCGTCGAGGTTGAACGGAACGTCGGCGATTTGGAAGCCTACCATGGTTTTCCGGTGGGGTGAAAGGTGTGTTGTGACGGAGAGTGGTGGATAAAAACCCTAGCCGGAGAATTGCTAATGGGCCCAGTTTTGGGAATGAATATGGGCCTTGAATCGTAATTTGGGTTTGTTGTATTTGGAATTGAAAGAAAATGGTTTAATAAACCGGTTAAAAGCCAGTCACGGATATAAAATAAGGAACCGATTACTAATCTATGGTTATTTAATTATCTAAACTGGTTACTTTTATAACGGTTACGAATCCGTTTGGATTACGGTTGAAAACTGGTTTGAATTTTGTAACCGGTTTTTTTGTTCACCTCATTATTAATTGACCCATTTACGAATTTTTATGTAATAAAGAAACGTAAACCTCATAGGTGGATCTCCAATGAACAACTTCAACGACAATGATCCGAACTATGATTTCCATTAGGGCTCATTACAGGAATCATGTAACCATCTTATGGTGTGAGAATAAGTATTAGTTTAAGAGAGTAAAGTATTAGAGAGAGAGAGAGAGAGAGAGAGAGAGTTGAGACTAGATGAAACTTACCTTGAGTTTTACCCTTTACTTATATTGTTCGGTAGTTTTAGGGGTTTCCCTTTTTTAGGAATTAAGTTTACATTGGGATTAGGCCCGTATCTAGAAGATCATGCAGATCTTCCTAGTGTGTTGGAGATTTGACAGTCTTTGACCTACAAAAGAACGGACGATATCCAAAAGCCAAGACATGACTCTAAGATTAAGAAATAAACAGTTGATATATCAATTTTTTCCGCAACGATAAGTGAATCTTGAACACCTAGTCAGAACATCTATTCAAGAGCATGGCATGTAACGCTTCACATTTTCATATTTTCCCTATTTAGAAAGCATATTCATATTGCTATTTTTAGAAACTTGTAGTCGTATTATACTTATATTCGTTACCAACTTTGAAACTCGAGACCTAGATCATAATGAAAATTCCTACTTTATACACACTCATTATACATACAATCAATCATTCAAATACCTGTTTTCATGCAAGCAAAACACCTATTATATGTGCAAAACTCTTATGTTACAGCTTTATGCTTGCTACAATCAAAATATTTTTAAACTACCCTTCATTCTTTATGATACGCAAACTCCAACTAATCAGCCTAGTACCGCTAAAACCTTTTGATACCGTAAACATTTACCACCCTGATTTCTCACCAATAATTATTCTTCTACGACAACTGATTTTACTAATACACCTTAAAACTGATAAAACTTTTCTTACAATCTACGGTACGGGCCGCACATTACTCTACATCCTAATTTATACCGAAACCTTCTTCTTAGGTCGCACTCTTTTAAAAGCATTCCTTTCATCAATTCTCACTTTGCCTATACATACATATACGTTTTACTTATTCTTACACTTACTTATTAATGTCTCAAATTGCCTTAGTCAAACAAATTACTTTTACAAACCTACCTTTTAATCCATCAAAAACTTATATGTGTAAGCTCAATCAACCACGAACCAGTTATTTGCTAGAACTTTTGAAACCATGAATTTTCAAAACGCTTATTCGTAAACACCAAGCAGGCTTTTAATTCCAAATTCCCATTCCTGGCCAAAACATTTTAAAAGGTTATCGCCTATATTAAATCACCCAAAATGTCATCTTTTCCAAAGTCTTCCTCTCGAATAAATTTCAGGACGAAATTTCTTAAAGTAGGGGAGACTGTAACACTTCACATTTTCATACTTTCCCTATTTAGAAAGCATATTCGTATTGCTATTTTTAGAAACTTGTAGTCATATTATACTCATATTCATTACCAACTTTGAAACTCGACACCTAGATCATAATGAAATTTCCTACTTTATACACACTCCTTATACACACAATCAATCATTCAAATACCTATCTTCATGCAAGCCAAACACTTATTATACGTGCAAAACTCTTACGTTACAGCTTTATGCTTGGAATACTTGAAAACCGGCTAAAATACACGAAAATAGCACCAAACCAACACATTCGTGCGAGTTGAACCAACTTCGTACGAAGTGGATCCACTTTGCACGAAGTGGAGCCAATTCGCATGAAGAGGAGCTGGCAGCTACTCGTTCTTATAAATCTCATCCTTCACCCTCATTTCCAACCTTCCGAAATTTCTTCAACTCCAACTTGTAATTACATATTCTTGGCAGTATTTCCACCACTTCTAAGTGAGTCTTAGCTCACTTACTACTTAAAATCTTATCAAGCTTCTTCATACTTTTCTTCTATTTTCTTTTCTTTGGTACAAGCAAGTGAGCTAACTAAGTCCAAGAGACTAATTTCGGCTAATGTGAGAACGTTGGGAGTCTAGACTTTCCAAATTAAGTTCCACCCCTACTTGTGCTCGTTTTAACTCCTAAAACTGATTCAACTTTCAATAGAGTGACAAAGCTACGACACGTCCCCAAACGTCATCATGTTCGGGATGCATGCACCTAGCTTGCTCATTCGGTTAATGAAGTTTTAGTCGACTTACATTCTGTTAATTCATGACCAACCGAGTTATTACAACCTTGTGCTTTGGTTAATCATATAGAGAGATTTGACATCTCCATGCTTGATTTCTATGACAAACTTAACTAAACTATACTTGTTTTATTTACGGACTGATCTGGAGATAATCTTAATCACAATCAGATCTAGTATTATGACTTGAACTATCCTGCCTCGTTATCATGACCCCCTTCACAGAAATCAGTGTGGAAATGGGTACAAAACAGGCTAACACGTTCCAGTACTGTCACCTCGCACGAGGTGAATAGTCAGCTCGTACGTGGTGCAAGTCAACTCGTACGAGGTACCAGTCAACTTGTACGAGTTGCAAGTCAGCTCGCACGAGGCGGTTAGTCCACTTCGTACGAAGTGGTATTTTTCATGTTTTCATTCTGTACTTTCTGCCTCAGAATCTTGACCAATCATTCCACTCAGTTTACTCACGTTCTCTTGATTACCCATTGTAGGGTAACTCCTGGTGACTTCACTTCAACACTCGTCAACTCTCGAACTTGCTAAGGAAGCTTGCAAATTGTGAGCATGCTCGACCCCTTTTACTTTTACACATTCAGGTGTAATACATGTACTTCATGCAAAATCACACAAACATGCTTATTCATAAATCACAAAACAATCTTTATACATGCTCTTTATGCTAAACTTGAAATCACACATGCTTATACTTGAATTGCTTATGCTTAGTCATTAACTTTGATCAAGCCTCCCTTAACATGTATAGCGCTATAGGAGTAACGCACCACCTAGTAAACTTGGGGTCATGTTATGTTAAACATATCTGGTCATTTCAAGTTATGAAAATTAGCCTCAAGAATAGACAATTACGCATGAAGATTTGTTTAAACGTTTATAATATGCTATTGTTCAATCTTGTATGCTCGCCAATGCCTTGTGTGTTGAACTATACTTTAACATGTATTGCAGGTTGATTATTGATGATGATGACATTGGAAATGAGTAGGAGGACTTAGATACTCATCTAGATTGTATTATTAACGTTGTCATACTTGTATTTTGTTCCAATTATGTTGTATTGACTTGAAACTATTGTACTTGATATTTGTTGAGGAAATGAAATTTTGTTATTTAAATACATGTCACAATTTAGCGTTATGATGTCTCGAGCAATCTCTTTCGTCCTGCCCCGATGTTTCCGTCATCGGTTGGGTTGTGACAGATTGGTAACAGTGTCATAACTATAGGGAATTAGGTAGAACTGTCATGTTTGACCTAGTCTATTGTCTAAGCACCAAACAGACCTCTTCGTACGAACTGGAACGTCTTCATGTGAAGTGACCAGCTTCGCACAAAGTGGCAGACAACTTGTACGAAGTACACTTCACTTCGCACGAGGTGAGCCTACTTCGCACGAAGTGAACTGTCTTCCTCGATTGAAACGTCTAAACTTTTCCTATTCTGCTTCTGATCTAGTTTTGTTTCTTAAACATTACATGCCTTTCCTAAGGCTTACACAATACACACTTGAAGACATGAAGACACTCGTACCACAAACGAGACGATCTCACCAAATTAGGACTGAAACCCACACTTTGGTGATTACTCTCGATCCGCTTTTGCACGAAGTTACACCATCAAGTTAGGAGTGATATCCACATCTTGATGGGAAACTTCCATTTTATACTCTAATGGGTTTTACCAACGAGTCAACATTTGCTCCTCGTATGGTAAATATCAACCACATTTAGGGTACGATGTTAACAAGTTAGGGGTGAAACCTGCATCTTGATAACTAGTCCCACTCCTTAATTTTCAATCTTGGCAAAGTTTCGAATTCTCAATCAAATGGGGACATGTAGTAACTGGATGGGTAAATACCGTTAGCCGCTTCTCGATGAGAGTATTCTACCTATTAGGCCAAAGCATGCTTCCCAAACTCAAAGGAACTTTTGATCATTTGGTTTAGTCAAAGTTACATTTTGGAACAATCCAAGCTTTTAGTCAAAACGACCGTTATACTATCATCAATTTTATGCATAAGACGATTTAGCTTTTCCTTCAAAAAATTTAAATTATTTTCACAATGATTACACACATATTATACAAATACTTTTCATGTATCTTACACACTATTTATGTATGAATGATTTCAAAACCTCACCCGCAAGGTAGACATTACTCAGATTCCTAATAATGGAAGCATAATCATCGAGATGGGAGTGATTTCCCCTTACCTTGAGGATGCTCCGCTCCTCTCCAATTTACCAAAACGTCACCAACGAGCTTGTGGTGATTCTATATCTCGGTGATCATTTCCAATTTTCATTACTTTAAGGAAACTTATCCTTGAGCTAGGAGTGATGTCCATAACTCAATGAGAGATTTAATCAGAAGTCGACCACTTTCATGACAACCCTTCGATTAAAACGCATACTTAAACCTTTTATCATTATGTGAATTTTCTCATTTATGCATGAAACTCGAACTTTACCATTTTATCGAACGTGCTTCTCACCCTACAATTTATTTACGTAAATCACATAAGCGAAATTCCTAAGCATACTTTAAATGTCTTCTTACACAATTTACAAATTCTTATGAAATGCTACCTATCACCTTAGTCGATCTTATAAATCTCTTTCTCACGATTTTCATAAAATCACTAAGACACGCTCACATTATACTATCATCCTAAAAACATCTTGTTCCCAATAGGGAACCAAAGATAAACTTTCTCATAGACATTGATAAAAAAAGAACAAATTTGAATATCTACTTTTTTTATACTTTCGTTGTATTATTATCGTGCTAAAAATGTAATACACATGCACTTGACAGTAGATATGTGACTATCAAATCACGAATCTCATAAGTACTAAAAACATTATTGTACTATAACTGTATAACACATATGAAAATGACTTTTTTAGTATTTTTTATTATTTTAATTGGTTATAATTTTCCACTAATTAGTCCATTGAAAAATTTGCCACAATATGATTTATTGTTTATCCGTTTTTCTTTTCTTCTGCTTTGAAAATTCTTGATATTTCGAGGACGATGAGATCTTATTGAATATGTCAAAACGCGACTTCTATTGAGCTATACTATTAAACTAACGAAAAACATGCAATCGCAATTAATAGCAATTAAGATAGAATCTATTTTAAGATTATTAACCATACCAAGCCCAATTCATGATTAATCAATGTAGAAGATATAACAAGATAAGAGAAATATGCGATCAATACATAATGAAAAATAAATATAAGATCAAACACAAATTGAATAAATCAACAGAAAATTTTTCAATATGTGAATTAGTCAAGAAAATCAGAATTTGCTAAGATTAATTCAAGATTACTATGGGAGAGATGGAGTGATTTCCGAGACATAATAATTTAATGTAATGTAAATCTTTTTTCCATTTTGTAATCTTTGCTGGGTTTTTACAACACATGCTAGCCCTTTCTATAATCATCGAATTCTGTCGTTCAAAACAAATTAAGAGTAAATAGCCAAAGTAATCCCTGAGGTTTGGACATGTTTGCCAATTTCATCCAGAACAATTTTTTATACCATGTTGCCATTTACTTTTTTGTGTTTGGATGAAAATGGAAATAGTCTCAAAAGTGAAGGATCAGATGATGCAAAAAAGTTGTTTTGGATGAAACTGACAAACATGATCAAACCTTAGAGACGATTTTGACAATTTACTCAAAAATTAAAGATTACTCTTTTTTTAACAATATTAAAGAGTACTTAACAATAATATATTTCTTCTCAAAGCCAAACAGTATTAAAGAGTACTTAACAACTTAACAACAATATATTTCTTTTCAAAGCCAATATTAACTTATATTTGTTGTAAAACAACGGCCTACTAGCGACTAGTATATGAACATAAGAACAACTATCAAAGGAACACATAGAGAAAGATATAATAGATAATTATAATTCATTGAGATGTAATGATGCAATACAAAGAACCTCTATATATAGTGTTCTTACATTAATACAAAGGACATGAAAAGACGGGAGTTAGAATGCTACATTAATACAAAAGATATGAAAAGACGGGAGTTAGAATGTGGATAGTCACCATAATATAGTTTATTCATAACACTCCCCCTTGACTATCCACATGATGAAATATTATAGTATTCTTGTAATACGCTTGGTGATGCTGTCTCATTAAAAACCTTGCTAGGAAAACCCAGTGGGACAAAACCTAAGCTAAGGGAAAAAGAGTGCAGCGCGTATTTTCTCCCCCTGATAATTTTGGGTCAGGTATGTTGCCTCATTAAAAACCTTACTAAGAAAACCCATTGGGATAAAACTTGGTTAAGGGAAAACGAATGCAACTTTTATAATGCTCCCCCTCATTTTTATGTGTATCCTATAAGTGGCTCGTGCCGGGCTTCTTTGAAAGTTGCTCAAAACGTTGTAATCCATTGATGTGCAGCTTGATATGTCGCTTGATCTATTAATGGAAAATCCTTCAATGAACATTGATGTATGATCTTCATGTGAAACTTTAATTACTTACTCTTATAAGTAGATAGCATAAGATCCATGAATGTGTTTTGCTACATTCTCTGCATTTACATAACCAAACTTGTTGATAGGTTAGGAAAATATGAATCCATATCTTTTATACCTTAAGGGTATAAAATAAATGTTTTACCCATTACATAACATTACATTATCTCCTTATTGTACACGAGTTATACCTTGTCAATGAATTTCCTAACATATGCCCGTGTATATACTAGCAAGATATATTAATACAATTTGAATTTAACTATGGTACTTCTATACCAAGGATATACGTTTCTTTGATTAGAGATGTTAAGAGTCATTTTCGATATCAACTATTTGGACATCATTAAATGTACTTATACCATAAGTTGTGTGCATATGAAAATGTCCACCATCTTCTAGATGTATTATGATTGATGGATAATAATACAAATGCATATTCTACATATTGAGCCATAAATTTGCCACCATCTTTAATTTGCAAATTCTTAGTTTAACTATTTGAGCCATGATATGCCATCTTTAATGACATTATCAATATATACAATAATACTTATAAACATCATATTGTTCTTTTGATGAGAAAAAATGGACCAACTACACCATATGTATTTCTCCTTTTTAAAGCTTAGCAGCAAGTCAATTATACCACATTCGACTCTACTATGTTAGTCCATATAAATCTTTTCTTCACTTTATAAAGATACATTGCCAACGTTTTGAGCTTTAGGCATTTATAATCATTCACATACTTCTTTCTACTTTGAATAATTATGTATTTGCATATACTCTTTAAGAGTTCCATCACGTAAACTTTCTCATTGATTTTTTATCATATGCAAAGATGTCTTGTGTCACACCCTGACCCGCAGCGGAAATGGTAGTCGGGGCAATGATTGGGTTTTCATCAAAGCTCATGACATTTACTATAAAGTTTCATATTTATTATTTCTTTTTAAAGAAGAAAATTACAATAAACATATAAGTACAACATGTTCAAATACATTTTTCATGACTTCATTATTTTTCTTCTAAGGCAATTTCCTATGTGTTCCTTGCTTCAACCTGTCCACCTGTATCATGTGTAAAATAGGGTTTTTGGTCAACAAAATTTGGCGAGTGAATCTTATGAAAACATTTGAATGAATTTGTTATATTGGTTATAAAAAGGTGCATAACCACATATGAGTATACGTATATGTAAATTTAATCATAATACACAATATATCAATTAATGCACACGCACACACCAAATGATGAACAATAAGATCAAGGCTCAATCAAACGGAGCCGATCTAATGAGGCATGCGATGCTCAACTCGTCTCCAACGAGGAATTGATGGGCCTAATGAATGATTTGCAAGCAACTTGACAAAATGTAAACACACATCACAACAAACAACATTTACATCACACATTTTGATCATATAATGGTAATAGCACAAGTTTGAATAAACGAAATAAATAAGGCGACATGATACACCCCAAAACATGAATAAAAAGGGGAATTTGTAAGAATTCACTCACAGTGGGTGCGTTCCTTGATGATGATGAATGCGCACGAATTTATGATTCAACCGACGAGAGAAAACTAACCTAAATAATCACGTAATAATTCGATAAATATATATCTTCTATTTGAAATTAATATTTCTAATTAATGCCTTTTATTAGATTTTTAGATCTATTTTTGGGGTATTTATTACAATTTTTAAACTTAAAAAGTCGTATTTTTGAAGTATTTTTAAATGATTTTTAAATAAAATAATAAAGAAAATAATTATAAAAAAATATTACCCTTTTACAGGGTTGACCGGTCGGACCGCGTTGACTTTGGTATTATAGGCATCGTGTGAGGTTCGAACTCGTGACCTCCCGTATACGTGCACGCAGCTCTACCAACTGAGCTATGTGTCTAACCCGAAATAATCTCGTTTTTAATTATAGATATATACATATTAGATTAAATTATATTTTGTTTTTATTTAAAAAGCTTTAATAATTGCCAAAATCGGTTACAGAAGCCGGAATCGAACTCGGGACCTACGGTTCGTGTGCACACAGCCCAACCAGTTGGGTTGTGTGTCTAACCCGCATAAACATTGAATTATATTAATTTTATATACATGTTATGAGTTGATCTGAATAAGTTTAAAAAGTGTTGGTTTTATTTCAGAAAATCGGAAACATGTGCGACTCGAACCCGGGACGTGTGCTTTGTAATTGCACACAGTCCACCGCTGGACTGTGTGTCTAACCCGGTTAAATACCCGTTTTTATTTATATTTAAACACTATCTCGACTTCATCTTTTTCACCATTTAAAACCGAGACAATGATCCCGACTGAATAAACTGATTAAACAGTTTTGATTACTGTTTTGAGTTAATAAATTACTAAACAAGAGATAGCAAGGAGGTTTAGATAATTATACCGGTTTGGAGAACAGTTACGGTTTTCGTGTTAGAGATTCCGGCGTTGCACGGTGCTCCGGCGAAGCGTAGAAATTGAACAGAGAGTGAGCAGAGAGTTGATTTGAAATTGGCGAGTTTAATCGAAATGAAAAGGTTGGTATTTATAGAGTAGTCAGACAACACAGATTTCGGTTTCATGGCCCAAATCATGGGTCAATGATTTCAAATTGAATTCAATTGGTTTTTGAATTAATTGAATTGGATTTCGGTTATAACTGAATGTTCGACATCAGTTATATTCGATCAATCATAAGGAGAAACGTTAATTTCAAGGATTTCTCAAATTTAGCTTTGGCGGTTACTGACTCTGCACTTTGAACTTGTAGGTATGTTTGTTGGTTTTATTATATGCTAATTTGTTTTCAAGTTTAACACATATGTGTGTGTAGTGCAGTGGTGTAGGTTGTGTGTGCAATTGTTGGGGACCCGAGTTCGAAACCCGGTCGCCCCTGTTTTTATTTTTATATTTTAACATCTTAAATATTGGTATTATTTTTATTCTTTTATTTAGTCAAAATATTAATTATGAAAATTACATTTTATAAAATGAAAAAAAAATACGTAATGAAACTTTTAATAAATTCTAAAATTTCAAACGGAGCGGGTTTTTGATACCCGTTTTACACAAATGTTACATCTTGAATACTTGCTTATTGATAAAATCCATATTACACCATGCTTATACATTGTACATTGAGATATTATAATCACCGGGCACAAGTTTTCTATGTATGTTTATTGGTGCACAAGAATTACATTCTTAAGATGTTTTAATATTACCTTTTAAATACTCGACTACTTTAGTAAACTCATCAAGAGTTGTAATTATATTTAGCCTATATATAATACCCATAATGTATGCAGATCTGAATCATAATGTATGCAGACCTGTATCATAGTCTTCTCGAAAACTTACTTTACATGAGTTTTATAATTTAAATCCTTCAGAGACTTTTATGTAAACTTTCTGTATCACGTGATACATAAAATTCATAAGACGCATATCAATTCTTTCTTTATATTACCAGACGAATACAATATTGGAAAGTCATTGTCTCCACCACTAGAAAGTGTGCCTCTTTATAATCAATCATGGGTCTTTGTGAAAATCTTTGTGCCACAAGTTTTGCCTTATTTCACTTAATTTGATTTCACATGGATCGCATAAAAGAACCATTTGTATCCAACATATTTTACAACTTCAGTTATATGGACTCTTGGTTCGAAAACTTTCCATTTCATTAGAGAATTCAATTATTGCTTATTTGCGTCTTTCCATTTTCTTTTGGCCAATCATTTATATGTTTTCATTCGTAAGTAGATCTTAAATCATGATCCTCGTCATTTCATCATTTCAAGCGCTATATATACAAAAGTATAACGACATCGATTTTGTTTCGATTCCATACACTTCTAGACATGATACAATTTACTAAGAGCCTTTTATTTTCAGGTACCTGAGGTTCTTCCAGAACCATCATGTCTAATGTCTCTTCTAGAGACCTTTTTTTTACTATAACCTCGACTTGACCATCTTCTTCATTACTTGCTCCAATTTTTCAAGGAATTTTTATTTTCTTGGAATCGACTAGTCTACCACGCTTCAGGCGTGCAATAGACTCATTAATATATGGTTTGTCATTCTAGGACACTTATCTTAATTGGAGCATTAGCAGTTGACAATGTGACTTACTTAGTCACTGTTTTTAGTTCATTGAACATGTCTGGTAATTAATTCTTTAATCTAGGCAAATGAATTATCTTTTGAACTTCTTGTTCACTTAATTTAGTTTGAGGATCAATGATAATTAATGCATACTCATTCCTTTTCCAACTGCCATGAATCTCCCCCTAATGTTGGGAATGTTAATTTACTTAAAGTAAGATCTAACGAGCCATAAATAAATCTCTCGTTAATTGCTCTAAGTATGTAATCATAAATACTATTTTCACCCAACATATATTCCCAACATTATTTGAGTTTCAATCTTTATGCGTTGTGGTGGATCAATTCCAATGTATACCGTACAATAAAAAAGTTTGATGGGAAATATTTGGTTCCTGACCAAAACCAACTATAATGGGGAGAAACTATTACAACATGCTGGCTTGATGTGAAATATTGTTACCGCATGTAAAATCACATGTGCTCAAATATGAAATTTAGCTCTCTTGATTATTGGCTTTGCAATCAATTTGTAGATGTTTGCTCATCGTCTTCAACAAAAGTAATTTGTGTCTTAAGCATTTATAAAGTTCAATACTTATTCAAATAATCATTAGTAACAAGGAAATTAAATTCAATCTTATAACCACCATAAATATGATAATCTGGAATAATATGCTTGCTATCTCATTAGCTAAGCTACACACAACTTCAAGTTGTAAATTTGATGATCATTTAGACGATGCATCGATTTAAAAGCACTAAACGATATCATATTTGAATATATACATACTTCGTTCATTCCATAATATTTTAGGGATTCACACCCTACTTTGGTTGGTAAATAATTAACTTTTGTTGAGAGCAACTATGACATGTTTAATTATCATGAAGAATCTTCTGGTTATTCATAAGTTTCACATCATTATTGGCTTGGTGTGGTCTAACCGGTCATGCCAACATATAATTAAGATCCATAAACTTATGGTTTATGATATTGTATATGTATTACTTGCACGTATGTAATACAAAACATAAGATATGAAAGAATGTATTATAACTTCAAAGTTCAAACTATCGTGTTATGTAATCACTAGTTTACCACTTTTGATGGTCCATCTCATCATGACTATCATTATAATACTGATATTCGATCTCATTAGCTTTGCTATCTTATAATTTATGATAGTTTGATCTCTTATTAACATGATGATTGTTGCACTTCTAATGGTCAATCTCATTATTAATATGATCATCATTACAATTTTCTCAATGATGCCCATGATTACAATGATCAATATATATTCACTTCATGAATCAGAGTAAAACCATTACGGTTTTTCATTATTTTCTCGAACATATAGATATACAGTCGTGTCAAACCCTTTATACCCTTTAAATATATTGCTACTTTAGGAGTATATTTGAGGTTTGACAAACAAAATTTGTTTTATCCGATTTCCCTTATAAATAAACTTCTCTTCGTATAACGTCAATTGAGAAGTAATTATATGTCCGAGTCATATAATATTCCTTTTATATTTGATAATGAGATACAATGAGTATGACATTTTGGGTGTCAAATCGAAGCATATTTATACTTTTTCATGAGAATGACAATAAACCACAACTTTGGTTTAATCGTTCTATTCGGTATTATCGATGCAAAGAAGTGATAGCATATAAAATACAAGGTATGGATAACAACAAATCATACAATACATGACCTTATAGCATGTCATCATATAAAAACAACTTATAATGAGCTTTATAAAATAACAAACTTTTTTATCACTAATAAGCAAACGCATATAATTTATGTAATAACTTATCATGGTATAACTAAACATAAAAATATCTTATATATTTTGAACACTTACTTTAAAACTTAAACATATATCTCTTTCAAGTTCTCAGATTATTTATTACTTGTATTTGAAAATTTTATTTGAAAATTGTAATACTGATGAATTACATAACATACTCATTTTTTGTTCTTCTCAAATATTGATATTTAAACAACTGATGACATCATATAAGCAATCTATACATTGTACATATGAAGCAATAGCAATAGTTACTATTTTATACTAGCAATAGTAATAGTTAATATGCAAATAAATTGTTAAACATTATGACATGGCATAATGAATGCATGAGATGTACCGACATAGCTAGAAAGGGTTTCTCTAAAAACAACTAATGATATCTAGCAATATTAATCTATTATATGAATTTCTTATATGCAAAATTTGTTATAGCACTAACCTTAATATAAATACCAAACGATATTTGTATAATCATGTTATAACCATAATAATAATATATTGCATTATAAGCTGTATAGTTTATTTAAAACTAAATCAATTGCTGTTTATAAACAAAGGATTAGTATCCAATAAGAACTACTCACATAACTCATTTATATCTAATTATGTAAAAGTCTTTTGGCATGCTATATATTAACACTGGCTAATGAAAACAATTAATTACAGAATTCATATCCATTTAAATTATAAACAATACAAAATGAAAATCTAGTACATACATCATGCATAGATTACCATCAAACAAGCAATATACCTAATACAATTGCACTGTTTAGTCCATAAATATTGAGTTTCATACTTTGTAATATTGAATATTGAATTTAATTGTTTTCATGAATTCTGAAAGCACATATAATATTCTTTAGATTGCAAATTAACTTCCTCAAATAAAAATAATTCAAAATTTTATTTACAACTTAACAAGGTTAATAAAAAATCATAAATATATGGTTATCTTGGTTCAAGAAATATGCAGATGAGCATCACTAGATTGTAAAAGTCCTAAACAACATATATTATAATTAAATTAACTAATTAAATGATAATCCAACCAATTTAGAATAATAGAAGGGATCATTTGTAAAAGAGAAAAATAAAATAAATATACGTAATATCGTCGTCGTCAACGAAGACTAAAGTTATTCAATTAATAATGAGTATTAGAAAAAGATGAATTAGTCAATTGTAACGTCATAATTTATGATGTAATATCTAAATCCTGATGAATACAAACATGCTAATATATATAATATATATATATATAATAACTTCTAAAAGCAAATGAAAAAATATATAGATAAGAGTTCAATCATGAGACTACATCATAGAATTTATAGTAATGATCAATTTTAAGTTTATATCTATATATATTAATAAGTGCCACCAGTAAGATTGATGTAATCATCATCAAATATAATATGAAATAATCATACGAAGAATCATACATTTATTAGTAGAGATTGCAGATTCGAAGATCAAACGCTTTGTCAGCAGTGGCTACGCATCTATGGTTTCCAACTTTCCATCGCATAAGAAACCCATCTTTCATCGTTTTGGATAATTATTGAGTTGCTTTCTCAATGTGCGAGATTGAGTTAGGCTGGAAAATAATGCACATCAAAGGTAAGGAAAAAGGATAACAAGGGTGACAAAACACATAGAGCACGTTCGTGCTGATAACGTGTTGTAAAACAACGACCTACTAGCGACTAGTATATGAACATAAGAACAAGTATCAAAGAAACACATAGAGAAAGATAGAATAGATAATTATAATTCATTAAGATGTAATGATGCAATACAAAGAACCTCTATATATAGTGTTCTTACATTAATACAAAGGACATGAAAAGACGGAGTTAGAATGCTACATTAATACAAAAGATATGAAAAGACGAGAGTTAGAATGTGGATAGTCATCATAATATAGTTTTTTCATAACAATATTCTATTAAAAATCAGTTTTTTTTTGTTATCTTCAAAAGAAGAAACTGTTATTGTCTTAAAGCAAAAAACCATCAATTTTGACCAAGTTTATAATTAATATCGTTTTCGGTTGCTTTCAATCCTGATAACCAAACACATAAAAACCAAAAGATCCTTGGACACATTGACTTGTTTCATTTTTATATTTATTTTGTACTAATTTCATCCTTTGGCTCCTTGCATTTATGTATTCTTTTATATCGTTTTCTTAACCCATTTTAAATTGGAGTTAGACCTATTTTTTTTTATATATTGTTTATGTATTATTATCTTCAAATGCATCACTTATAGACCTGTTATAGACCACCCTTAAAATAATAACGGTACCTGTTAATCCGTTTGACATGTAATCATGTAGATGTTTTGAGCCGTTGGCCTCTGTCACAATTCACAAGTTATATTAAGTTTTTGCCCTAGATATTTTTTCTATTGAAATGGTATCCAAACAATAGCAGTTCTATTTTCCGGTATGCTGCATATATGAATAAAAAGAAGGCATCAGTCCATGATACCAAATCAATAAATGCTGTTCCATAATCCATACTATCAAAAATACATATTTTATGTTTAATGTTGTACATTTAGCATACATGTTGTGTACCAATGAAGTTATTGTAAATTGTAATGGTATAGTGGTCAAGTGAACAAGTATGAATGATATAGGAACATGAAACTGAAACTCTGACCCGTCCAATTTATTTTTTATTTAACTAGTTGGATAGATCATTTTTTTTTGGGTGATGAAAGGGTAAATGCACGGTGCCCCTGATCGGGGGAGGGTTCTCCCTCCCCAAGCTAGCTTAGCCCCATAGCTGCCTGGCGGTTACTACCCAGCAGAATTATTCGGGCCGAGCTGGACTCGAACCCGCGTCCTCCCGTTTAGAATGGGTGAGACTGGCCACTGGGCTGACACCCCGTGGTTTAGATCATTTATTTTTGTATTTCTTTAATATTGTTTTATTGACATCATAATCATCATCATCATCCCATTTACCGTTACAGACCACATGAAATAACAATTAGACCGGTTGATTTTTTTTCACTATGTTTTATTTTATAAGAGAATCATTTAATGTTGATCTATTGTTTCTTTTCTTGAAATATACCAGTCGACCCGTTTAATTTTTAAATTTGTTTTATTATAGTATTTTCTTACTAACACGCTTTAAAAAGTAAACCTACAAATAAAAAAAAACTACTAGTTCAGTTATATAAGGCTTTTACTATTAAAAATTAAGATTAAAAAAATCAACACTTGAGAAAAGGATACATAAACTTATGTAGGAGCTAGTATACTCATACTTAAATTAGAAAAAAGTTAAATAACTGAAAGTGAGTAATAAACCAAAACACGTCAGCATGAAGAATAAACAGTGCTGTTAAACCCAAATTCCATTATCCAAATTTGAGCAATTTTAAATTATATCTTTTCCATATTAAAACAAGTAAATTTTGGATTCGAGTATGTCAATTTCAATTATTTAAAATAATATTTGGAGCTTTCTAATATGATTTTCCTCAAAGATACATACATACATACATATATACATAGAACTCTTCATCATATTCTGGTCCTCGCTGTATATGCATATCCGTACAGGTCAGCAGTAGTTGGTACGATGTCATACTGTAATCATCAACCTCTGTTTTAAACAACTCCTCAACAATCTACCCCTTTCATTTACAAGTCCACCTTCATGTTCATGTTCACCGTCGCATCTCCACCATGAGCCACCACCTCCTCCTCCTCCTCATCATCTCCACCCTCCTCCTCCTATCCCCACCCTCCTCCGCCGTCGACTTCCTCTTCAACTCCTTCAACTCCTCCTCCATCTCCCTCTACGGCAACGCCACCATCCAATCCACCACTCTCACCCTTACCAACTCCACCCCCAGCCAAATCGGCCGTGCTCTCTACCCCACAAAATCCCCACCAAAAACCAGTCATCCATCCTCCCTTTCTCCACCTCTTTCATCTTCTCTATGGCCCCGTCTCGCAACGTTCTTCCGGGCCACGGTTTCGTCTTCATCTTCACTCCTGTCACCGGCATCAACGACACCAGTTCAGCCCAGAATCTCGGCCTGTTTAGCCGCAACGTTGATGGGAATTCATCCAATCACGTGTTTGGTGTCGAGTTTGATGTGTTTCGGAACGAAGAGTTTAGAGATATTAATGATAATCATGTTGGGATTGATGTAAACTCGTTGACTTCTGTTAATGCCTCTGAAGCTGGATACTATGATGATAATAATGATGATGATGGTGGTGTTAATGATGATGGGTTTAGGGTTTTGAAGCTTAATGATGGGAGAAACTATCAGGTGTGGGCGGATTATGATGGGTTTGTGATGAATGTGACTATGGCTCCTGTGGGTGTTAAGAAGCCCACCAGGTGTTTGATGGAAGTCCCCTTAGATCTTTCTGCAGTTTTTGAGGATGAGATGTATGTGGGGTTTACTGCTTCTACTGGGACTTTGACTCAGAGTCATAGGATTTTGGGTTGGAGTTTTAGTAACACGAATTTTTCGTTTAGTGACGGTTTGGTTACCCAGGGTTTGCCTTCATTTGTACTGCCTGGTGAGTCGGTTTTTAAGTCGACAGGGTTTGTTGTTGGGTTGAGTTTAGGGGTTTTGTTTGTGGTGGTGAGTTGTGGTGTGGGTGTGTTTGTTTGGGTTAGGAGGAAGAGGAGGTTAGCGAAAGCGAGAGCGGATATGGA
Source organism: Scalesia atractyloides (assembly GCA_947069175.1). NCBI lineage: Eukaryota > Viridiplantae > Streptophyta > Magnoliopsida > Asterales > Asteraceae > Scalesia > Scalesia atractyloides. Next base: position 64,274,976 of record CAMTDV010000007.1, on the reverse strand, counting down.
GGATTGGGAGTTGGAGTTTTGGCCTCATCGGATTCCGTTTCAAGAGATTGAATTGGCGACGAAGAGTTTTAGTGATGAGAATGTAATTGGGGTCGGTGGGAATGGGAAGGTTTACAAAGGGGTTATAGGAGGGACGGAGATCGCGGTGAAGCGGATTAATCATGATAACAACGATGGCGTTCGCGAGTTCTTGGCCGAGGTTTCGAGTCTTGGAAGGTTGAAACATAGAAACTTAGTTGGATTGAGAGGATGGTGTAAGAAAGAAAAGGGTAGTTTGATCTTGGTTTATGATTATATGAAAAATGGGAGTTTGGACAAGATGTTGTTTGATGGAAAAGATGATAACGAAATCTTGAATTTCGACGATAGGATGAAGATCTTGAAAGATGTAGCGAACGGAATTTCGTATCTACACGAAGGGTGGGAAGCGAAGGTGTTACATAGAGACATTAAGTCAAGTAATGTGTTACTCGATAAACAAATGAATGCAAAGTTAGGTGATTTTGGGTTAGCCCGTATACACCAACATGGTCAAGTGGCTACGACAACTCGGGTGGTAGGAACCGCAGGGTACCTAGCACCCGAGGTGATCAAGACAGGCCGAGCCTCAACACAAACGGATATTTTCAGTTTTGGGATTCTAATTCTTGAAGTTATATGCGGAAAACGACAAATAAAGGAAGGAGAAATCCCTCTGGTCAATTGGGTAACCGAACTAATGCAAAAGGACAAACTTTTTGATGCTATAGATGAGAGGCTAATGCCTAAGGATGCGCTCGACCATGAGGAGGTCGAATGGGTGCTACACTTGGGACTATTGTGCGCTCATCCGGATGCAAAAATGAGGCCATCAATGAGACAAGTTGTTAAGGCTTTAGAAGGAAAAAAACAAGAATGAAGTGGATGAAAGTGAAGGTGATGGGGATGATATGAAAGTTATGCTCAAATGCTAAGTTCAGGATCATCATTCTATTCACATCCAACATTTGGGGAAATGAGAAATGGGATGTCTTCTTCCATGTCAATTTCATCATCTGATATTGTAGAGGGTAGATGAGTTTGTAAATTATATATAATAGATATACAACACTTGAAAAACATTTGATTCTTGTATGGTTTTGTGATATGGGAAATTATTCGTTGTGTTATTTATTTTTTATTTTTTTTATTAATATGTTTGTTTAGATTAGTTTAGACATGGTCACATGGGTATGATGTATTAATGTAACAATTCCTTGGGGTTTATTTGTAAATATGAGTTACAATATGTGATTGTTTGTGTTTGGTATAGGGTTCTAAACGAACCGAATGTTCAGCTAACAGTTCGTGAACCATCCGGCGAAAAGTTTGTTTATCAACGTTTGATTAGCTTAACGAACGAACACGGACAAAAAATTTCGTTCGGTTAGCTTAGCGAACGAACACGAACACAGCGGTGGTTCGACTGCGTTCATGAACGCTCGGTAATCTCTTTGAATAATGAGACTAACCCATTGAGACCTGTTTGATGTGTTAGATCAAGATTTGAAAGTTCAATAATACTCGTTTAGGAACTAAATTGACTGTCTAAATAAATGCATAAATTACTCAAATCAAATATTCACGTGTTTATACGATCAAAGAACATAATTTTAAACTATTAAAATTGGGGAAAACTGTTGAGAAGTTCTTGTCTATTACTTATGGACCCCGCAAAATGTAATTTGTTTAGTCAAACATTTGATGCTAACTAAAAAGAGTTATAGTTTGAACAAATGTGATGGGTTGGATTATTCTTTGGTTGGAGGCAACTAATGGAAGAAAAATCAAAGCCGTGTTGGTTAAGCTTTTTGTTGGATATATCAAAAGTTATTATTGAGTACATGGTCTACGTCTTACTTCATACACACGCATATGAATACATACATACATACATGCTATAAAAATAACTTTTTTAACCTTTAATTTTTCATGATTTCACTAGCATTTTGGTTTCATAAAAATAACTGTTTTATCATATTTAATGTCAAACTGTTAAAAACAAGTGAGAAAAGATTGTAGTTAAAAGCTAACTAGCGGCACTTAGAGGCGAGGGGAGGCGAGGTTGTTGCGTATAAGGTAGGCGCAAAGTTAAGCTATTAAAAAAGCACATGAGAAGTGAGCAAAGTGAGACGCGATGGTCACCTAGTTCATACTCGATAATTTATATCTTCTTCTTTCTTTACATGCTTTGTAGCGGGTGCTACTTGTCCTTCTCTTGTAAGGAATTCACCATTGAACCTTCAATTATATTACACTAACGTGTGGTAGGGGAAGAGAGGACACAATGTATGGAACCCTACAAGTTGTTTTAAGAGTGTAAAATTGGGAAACAAAGTTTGATGTGCGATGGTGTGTGTAGGTTGTTAAAATACTTGTCTAGAAACAATAAAAGTTAATTGTGTTTTATATTTGGGTTATAGGATACAAATAACCCTAACTTTCATCATTTGACTAATAGTACTCCTAACTTGTGAATTGTATCACACCACTCCCAACTTTCAACTTATTCTCTTCTAACACTCCCACACTAATTGGAACCCTAACCTAGTTAGTTTTTTTGCTAATGTGGCACTTGTTTAGTGATGTGGCCTTTTGCTGATGTGGCATCTGATGTGGCACTAATTCAGTGGCGTGGCTATTTTGATGACGTGGGGTACTTGTTTAGTGACGTGGCACCTGACGTTAGCTAACTGGGTTAGGATTCAATTAGTTTGTGAGTGCCAAAGGAAAATAAGTTGAAAGTTGGAAGTGGCGTGGTACTATACGTGAGTTGTGAGTGGTATTGACAAAATGATGGAAGTTGTGGTTATTTAAATCCAATATCCCTTTGTAACGCCTCGTATTTCCGCACTTCCATACTTTTAGGAAATACCTATCGTTTCACTAAAATTATTTATTTATCTATTTTTATTATCATTATTAATATTATTTAATTATTTTTATATAATAGTAAGAAAATAATAATAATAATAAACAAAATAATACGGCACTTTACAAAAGATCGGGCATGAAACCTGTCTCGAAACGCAAACGAACACCTAACGGACTCTAGGCCCAAACCCACTCAAACCCTAATCTACACTATTTAAACTACACACTCACAAACACTACACACACCCAAGAGGAGCCGCCACCCACCCACACCTGCCTCCTTCTCTCCCTCGCGATTCCGGTCACCGGAGATCGTTCCGGCGACACCCCTCCGGTGAGTAACCACGCACAAACACTCCACCCGACAACCCTCTCCTCTCCCTCACCACTCGATCCCTCTGCTCTACCTCTCTCTCCATTAATCAATGGCCAGCCGCCACCTCTTGGTGGCGGTACCTGACGATAGCAGCAACCATACCACCACAGGCGACGGCGCTGTGGTGGTTGACTGTTTGACGACGTAACAGCAGAGAAGGGCCGTGTTTCGGGCGACCACAGTGGCAGTGAAGGTAGTCCAGCTAACGATTCAGCATGCCTCGGGTCGATTCAGTTGGTGCAGGTTCACGGCATGGACCCGGTTAGGTTCAGTCTGGTTCATGTTGGTTCAGCGTCGGGCCTTGTTCGTGTTCAGTTTTGTTCCAGGTGAACTTGGGTCATGTCTCATTACATACTCGACTCAGTTCAGTTAATGTGACTCGACTCAGTTTTGATCCAGGTACACGCTATGGTTTAGTCGTTTCAGTCACAATCCACGTTGTTCGGGTTCACTTTCTATCTTTGTTTGGTCCAGGTTCGGCGATGGTGGTGCAACGACTTGGTTCGTCACTCGTGTCGCTGGTCGGTTCCGGTTCGAGTCATGGCTCGGGTTCAGACCAGCGGTCAACGGAAGTCAAACTGGTCAACCACCAGTCAGCGCAGTTAACTCAGCCGACGCGGGGCTCGGTAAAATTTAAATGTTACAAATTAGCTAGTTTGTTAATGTTAAATTCGAACCGAGTTCAAACCGATGTGTCTTGGCGTAATTTTAACTTGTTATAACGTCGTTTATATATTATATATTATATGTATATATATATAAAATATCAATTAGTATTTCCACTAAATTACCATTTTTTTACTTAGTGAAGTTATATATTGATATTACACTAATTGATGAGTTTTGACAAATATAAATCGACAACTATCGTTGTCAGGATCGTCCTAAAACAGGAGAAACTTTGCCCGTTTTTTCTTTAATATATATATATTATATATATATAAATCCATTATTCTTTCATCAAGATATGTATATATCTATGACTATAATGCTTTTCAAAACATATAAATACCTATTAAGCTACTCGCCAAAATATTTATATGTCTATTACGTTATCGTCAAACTACATATTCGCTACACTAATACTCAAGGGAAGTCTACGAAATAAGTATTAAAGTATATTTTCTTTATATTTCATCAACTCCTAAAAACTCTAATTCTTACCATGCGAGATACGACTCGGAGCCTTCAAGGATCAAAGACTACCCGCTGTCCCATTCTTCAACTCATCGATTCCTTTCGGGATATCCAAAGGAAATTGGAAACTGTGAGCATACTCGACCCATTTTTTTACACTTTAACACATTTTGGGGTGCAACATGTATCGATTAACAAAATTTATATTATACGAAATTAAATGAGCCCAAATTACCAAACATGTTATTAATTTTGCTTATGTGAGATGTGCGTGTTAGTTTATACTTGTTTACACCTACTATCTGTTACGTTTATGCTATTTATACGTGCCTGTTTCAACTTGTATTCTCGTGGCATTGTTATGCACAGGATGATATGCATGCTAGTTAAGGATTTCCATTATATGCTAATGTTATGTGAAAATGGTTATCCAAATGTACGATTCAACTTGAATACAACTTGTCATGCTGTGATTAAAAAAACTTATATATTATACTTCTTTCAAACTTGTATGCTCGCCAATACTCTTGTATTGATCTACGCTTTTAATACATGTTGCAGGGAAATTATGAGAATGCAAGGAATCTAAATTGCCTAGAAACACATTTATACTTTAAATACTTATTGTATCGTATCCCATTTCAACATGTTGTAATTCGTTTCGAAACCATGTAATAACTGTTAATTACTGAAATGAAATTGTATTTCTTTTATATGTGTCGTGAATTAAACTTGTATTATCCGATTTAAGCAATGAAAAATCAAAATATAAATACTTGTCACAATTAGTGTTATGAAGCCTCTAGCAATCTCGTTTTCGTTTCATCCCGATGTTTCCGCCGTCGTTTTGGGTGTGACACCCTTTATATTTTAAAACAATTGATTATTACATTATTAGTTGTTTATCATCTAATCTAATACTAAGAAAAGAGTCCACTTAATGTCAAATTATATTCTCTCATAATGAAGGATTATACTAAAATGTCATGCGATAATTTCTCATGCTACATCAGCTATAATAAATAATAAGTAAATTATTATAAGTACCATTATCCATTTTAATAAATAATTCTAAATAAATATACCATGATGCTTGGGTTAAAAAATTATACTATATGATATAGAGATAAAAATATAATAATTACGTTATCTATTGAATATAACGATTTTACATATTAAAGATCAAGATTATCTTCAACTCTATCACATACAATAAAGAGTCATTATATTTTTTAATATGTGTGTATTTAATATAAATATCCTTTAAAATCAAAAGCCTTTTAATCGTTAGCTTATTATTATCTATAACAAAACTATTATTATTTTTAATATTATTAATATCTCAATTTAATTATTTATGCATTATTATAATAGCTTTATCTGGTAATATAACACCTCATTAAGATTAATCACATATACTTCTAAAACCAAATGATTCAAACTATTAATTATTGATAAAGATGGTAAAGTTACAAATAAAACATTAATTTAACTTTTAATATGGGATTTCAATTATTGTCATGTGTCACTCTCTCCTTCAACCTTACTATTTAAACTTACATTTTATTTTAAAATATTTTTTATCATTATCCTTACTAATATGATAAAATTAATTTAAATACGTGAATAATCATATTAGGATACACTATTTAATTAATATTATTAATTATTACAATGTATTTTATTAAATATTATCATAAAATAAAAAAATACAGTATTAGATCTTTTTACCAAATCATCATTATATTAATACTAATCGGAAAAACACAATAGTTAGAGTATACTCTTAATTACACTTTTTTAACTATGTGATCAGGATTATATAGAAATGTGATTTACATTTTTATATATTACGTGTGTAATACACAAGTTTGTAACACTTATAAAGTAGAATATTATTTAATCTAATTTTTTTTATTTAATCAGTGTACGAAACGGGTTTATGAACTAGTTAGTTCAATATATGTATTCAGTTTTTTTTGCTTGTTATAATTGTTTTTGTATTCTTATACCACACGGTGTGGGTGTGGATCAGCGGTGTTATGCCTTTCCACACCGCACCCGGCGTTGAGTTTTGAGCTTGGAGAATTCCACCGGCGTTGAGTTAATAAGTGTGCATACGTGTCATCTTTTCATTGGGTCGTGGAAGTAGGTGTTTTACTCAACGGATAGTAAAATAACAAATTTTCAAAAAAAATCAGTCTTTTTATATATAAAAAAATCTCAACTTTTTATATAACTCTCAACACTCTCCCACAAAAATATCGAGTTTCATTTTATTACAATGCCGGTTATTCCATGGATCTTAGAAGAGGACATCACGTTATGCGAATCGTGGGTCGTGGTGATGAACAACCAAGGGTCTCTGTTACGCACGTTTTCGTTTTGGGAACGAGTTTATCAAGAATTTTGTACGCCAAGGCCATCCGATCCAAGGATGCACTTTATTCATGTTTTCGAATGATTCATATTGATTTTATGAGATTTGAAGGGATTCTCAACGGCGTGGACAACCATGATGGTGAGCTAAACGAAATTGACATCATCCAAGTCGATCTCGTCGAGTTCCATAACGTGTAAGGGACACCCTTAATTTTTTAATGTTAGTAATGTCTTTAATTTTTAAGCTATGTAATGTCTTTAATTTTTAAGTTATATGATTAATTAGTGTTAATTGGTTTTTAAATATAAATTAATAATAAAAAGTGTGTGTCACGTGTCGGATAACGCCACATTTTCACACCCCTTCTCACACCTCCTTTTTTTCCACCACGTCAGTTTTCTGATACGCGCTAACGTGGGCTCCACATGTCGAATTACGCTCAAGTTTCAAGCCCCTCCACACCATGTGGTCTTAATAGTTCAACTTTCTAACTAAGACGTTGTGAAAATGATGGAATTTTTATATCATAATAAAGCTTATTGAACTCCAAATCATTTTTTTAAAAGGTAAACTTCATGTATTAGGTTATCACACTCCCCAAATGGGAGAGCCCCATTTTCTCCACTCCACCAAACTATGTTGTCTTAACCGGGTTCACCCAGGATTCAGAGTTTGGATTTTATGGGCGTTCATCATGGAAACCATTCCGCCGACTGCCACTTGACAGTCGTTGTACTACCAGAATAGCAGAACTCTCTGGTGTAACATACGGTGGGACGAAAACCCGGGTGGGTTCGGGAATCGAACTGACAATCTTGTACAAGGCCTAATTCAAATCCTTAATTTCCTATATACACCCTAAAATGACACCAATAGAATTTGAATTTGGGTCTTGGAGGGGTATGGTCCCAAAAACCCTGCGCCTGCGCAAGGAACCATACCCTCAACAACATACTACAAGGATAACCATGCGCGCAATGTGCAATGGTGCGCAACGGTAAATTAGACCAACACCAATAGGTTACACAATGAACCTTGCGCACTTAGCGCAACGGTGAATTAGACCAATATATACAAGTCACACAACGAGCTTTGCGCACTCAGCGCAACGGCAAGTTAGACTAACATTAGCGAGTCACACAATGAGCCTTGCGTACTTGGCGCAGCGGTGAATTAGACTTAAACGCGCAGGATGCTTGATCCTGTGCGGACCAAACAACCCTCCAGTTGCGAAGATTAAAAACCTTGCACAAGGCAAACTTGAGAACAACTCAATAGTCTTGGGAACAAAGGGAAATAATCCCTACAACTCTGCACTGGCCAGAAAGCACTGAAAGCCTCGCAGAAGGGAAAAGCGCAGAGAGGTGTGGACTTTATACAAGGGTACAATGTGGCAGAGTTGTGACCCAATGGTTACTCGGCAGGTTGTGTCATACAGCGTCGCATGAACAGTAATGTAGAGGCCAGACTGTGCACCAACCATACTCACGCCAGTGACTGTCACACATTCTCCATTTTCGGCTGATAGCAGGTCTGGTACCAGGGACAACTGCCCTTGCACGTGGCACCATTCAACATCCAAAAAACATACATCTTGACAGAGAACATTAATGCTCCTACAGGGAACATTTAATGTTCGACGCAGAGGGACATAACGGATATCTCTGGTCGTCTGGGCTGGGGCCAAGGCCCATCAGCACATCTCGTGAGCCCACTTATTTCTGGCTATAAAATAAGTATCAGACTACAAGGTAAAGTATCTACAGTCACATCCGGAAACATACGAACTGACTTATTGCTTGTTACTTGCAATCACCAAATACTTATTCTCACGCCGGAGTGTGGTCACGGAGAAAACTCACCCTTTCCCCATGACGAGACTAACAGTGTTGCTAGTTTTGTAGATCAGTCCGAGTGAGATCACCCTGAAGAGCGAGCGAAGAGGCAACCTTTTGTGCAAAAACACTAGGTTATAACTAATATATCTTCGGATATCTCTTGGTTAAACCCATGTTTCTTCATTGGCGTCATCCGTATCACACCCCGACCCGCAGCGGAATAAGAGTCGGGGCATAATTGGGTTATCACCAAAGCTCATGATATTTACTAATATGTTTCATATATATTAAAGTCAAATTACATTCTCAATAATCCAAACATGTCCATATAAATACAAAGAAAAATAACCAACTAAACAATTCCAAGCTCTAAATCATTTATTCTTCTAGGCCAATCCTATGTGTTTCTTGCTGCAGCTGGTTCACCTGTATCATGTGTAAAAATGGGAGTTTTTGGGTCAACATAAGTTGGCGAGTGAACCTTGTTAGATAAACATTTATTATTGATTTTCTTGTTATTTTATCAAGGAAAAATTGTGCATAATCATAAGTGAGCAAATGTAAATAATCAATCAGTAACAATGACAATCACAAACTATAACATACAATCACATATAATAACATACAATAACATACCAACATCATACAATAAATAACATGAATGAAACTGTGCGTTCAAGGCTCAATCAAACGGAGCCGATCGTATTGCATGTACTGAAAATGATAAATGTCTGTGCGATCAAGGCTCAATCAAACGGAGCCGATCGTATGTTGGCACACCAGGTTCACGCTCATAATGTAATGGGGAACATGCTCAACGCTCATAATGTAATGGGGAGCGGCGGCCTAGGAAATTGCATGTACTGAAATAAATAAATTAAATCTGAACAATAACCACACAACAGTTGAAACAAGCTGAATACACATTTGTTCATGATATGATGCATGCACAATGATTTAAATATAATAAATGGTATGACACATGATACACCCCAAAAACGTGATTAAAACGGGGAATTTGTTAAGATTCACTCACATTGGGTGCGTTTGGTTGGAGATGATGAGATGCGCACGAGTTGGAAGGATTGAACAACGAGTATTAACTAACCTAAATAATAAGTGGATTTTATTGATAATTTTAATAGGATTTTTAGATATATTTTTGGTGAGTTTAAGGCTATTTCCTAACTTTTAAAAATTTTATTTTTAAGTATTTTTAATTGATTTTAAATTAAATTAAATAAATAAAAATATAAAAATATGTTGACTTTTGCATTGACCGTTGACCGTTTGACTTGTTGACCGGTTTTATTGTGCAATTGTATGCGCCGGGTGAGGCTCGAACCCGAGACCTCCCGTTCGCGTGCACGCAGCTCTACCAACTGAACTACGTGTCTAACCTGAAATAATTCTGTTTTTAATTATACTTATATACTAACTCAGTTTATTCAAAATTCTTTTATTTTCAAAAATATTTTAAATCATCGAACCGGTGTCACTAACAGGTCTCGAACCCGGGACCTTTGCTTTATCGTTACACACAGTCCACCGCTGGACTGTGTGTCTAACTTGTTTAATATACAGATTTTTATTATACTTAACATCTAACGTAAGTTAATCCGGTTCAGTTAGAAAAATAAAACATCCGTATTACAGAGAGGGTGTGTGTATCAGGGATCGAACTCGCGGCGTGTGCGTATTGTTTGCACACAGTCCACCGCTGGACTGTGTGTCTAACCCGTTTAAAATACCGATTTTAATTATCCTTATAATGTTAACACAGTTCATATTCTTCGCTAATTTTTACAGACGGCAATTTACCCAACTGTTTCTTGTTTTAAAACGATTAACAACATTCATAAGACTAAAATGAAATGACAGAGACGGTGTTGGAAGCAAACATACCGGAGGAATGATTTGTCTCAGAATTCCGGCAGGGCGTAGGCTCTGTTTTTATGAGCTTCAACTGAGAGAGCAATTTAACAGTTTTGATTAGCTAATTGTGGAATTGAAGTGTTAAACAAGAGTTAACAAAAGGTTTGAATGTCCATACCGTTTTACAGCGGAAGATAAGAACTTTCAGAGATTTTCCGGCGAGCAGGAATTATCCGATAACGACGTCTGAATTCGATTCCGATTGAAAGGTTTGGGTTAGCAATAGCTTAACATATGATTGACCACGAAAGAATTGAAAGACTTACTGTTTTGATGGAGAATACGGTTTTCCGGCGAAAGTCCGGCGAGTCCAATTAGATTCTCCGACGAACTGAAAATTGTGCGGAAATGTAATTGAGAGCTTTCCGAGTGTGTTTGAGTTGTGAGAGAGAACAAAGATTGAAGTAATTCTGGAATTGAAAGTTTTCGGTTATAAAAACCGATTCACCTCTAGAATTCAAGTTCATTCAAAGCAACTTGATTGAAAACGTCGGTGTAGCGGTTATAATCGGTAAACCGCGTATTATCAAATGTTTTGGACGTTTGGTGACCGATTTCGGTTACAGTTGGCGTAACCGGATTTATTTGTGATAGATAATAAAATTTAATTGTTTCCTAATGTTTACAGAAAACAACAAGTGGCGGAGTGGTGATATGTGTGTGTGATAAAGCTTTGAGTTTCAAAACCGGCTGACCCGGGTTCAAGTCCCGGCAGCCTCATTTTATTTTTCATTATTTTATTTTTACTTTTTATCAATTATAACTTTTATAATTTAGTTTGTTTATTAATTATGCATCATTAAAAATTAAAATAGCCATAAATACGCAACGTGACATTTATAGCTTGATATTAGATTACAAAACGGAGCGGGTTTGGAAACCCGTTTTTGACAAATGTTACAGTATCCCCTACTTTTAGGAATTTTGTCCCGAAATTTAAGTAGTAGTAGTAGGAAAAAGATGCGGGCATTTTTCACGCATTGAGTCTTCACGTTCCCAAGTAAACTCAGGTCCCCGTTTCGACTCCCAGCGTACCCTAACAATTGGAATGCGACTTCGTCGTAGACGTTTTTCTCCGAAGTCCATGATCTCTACAGGTCTTTCAATAAAATGCATAGATTCGTCAATCTGAATATCTTCCAGAGGAATGTGGAGGTTTTCATCAGCGAGGCACTTCTTCAAGTTTGATACGTGGAATGTGGGATGAATCCTGTTGAGTTCTTCTGGTAGATAAAGCTTGTATGCTACAGGTCCTACTCTTTCGAGTATCTTGAAAGGTCCTACGTAGCGTGGTGCTAGCTTGTCTTTTTGACCAAAACGAACTACTCCCTTCCACGGTGATACTTTTAAAAGTACATGATCACCAATGTTAAACTCCAAAGGCTTCCGTCGTTTATCTGCATAACTCTTTTGACGACTTTGAGCCGCTAGAAGATTGTTTCGAATTTAATGGATCTTGTCTGTGGTTTCTTGAATCAATTCTGGACCAGTGATTTGAGCTTCCCCAATTTCGTGCCAACATACTGGAGATCGGCACTTACGACCATATAAAGCTTCAAAAGGTGCCATGCCGATGCTTGAATGATAGCTGTTGTTGTACGAAAATTCAACTAATGGTAGATGAGCGTCCCAATTTCCCTTGAAGTCTATGACACATGCTCAAAGCATATCTTCAAGAGTTTAAATGGTGCGTTCAGATTGTCCATCAGTTTGAGGATGATAGGCGGTACTGAGATCTAATCGTGTACCCAAAGCGGCTTGTACTGCTTGCCATGTTCGTGAAGTGAAACGACCATCACGATCTGAAATAATGCTTAACGGCACACCATGTCGGCTTACGATTTCGCTGATATAAATACGAGCTAGCTTTTCGTTCTTGAAATCTTCGCGGATAGGAATAAAGTGAGCTGATTTTGTAAGTCGATCAATGATTACCCATATAGTGTTGTACCCACCAGAAGTGCGAGGTAACCCGGTAATGAAGTCCATGGTTATGTTTTCCCACTTCCATACAGGTATTTCAGGTTGGACCAGGAGTCCTGAGGGTCTTTGGTGTTTAGCTTTCACCTTGGAACATGTAAGGCACTTGGAAACAAAAACAGTAATATCCTTTTTCATTCCCGGCCACCAATAGGTGTATCGAAGGACTTGATACATCTATCGGCTCCTGGGTGTATAGAGTATCGTGTTTTGTGAGCTTCATTCATAAGAAATTCACGAAGGTTGTTGTGGTCAGGAATCCATATACGATCTAGATAGTACAGAATACCGTCAGACTTAGTTTCAATCTTAAGTTCAGCTCCACAGGACAGCTCTTTTCGTACGTCGTCTTCCGTTACTGAAACATGTTGGGCTTCTCGAATTTGATCTTTAATGTCGGTTATGATTTGCGAACATAGAAGATGAATGGAGTTCGCATACCCCTTTGACTGAGTGCATCAGCCACCACATTTGCCTTGCCAGGGTGGTACCGAATTTCACAGTCGTAGTCATTTAGAAGTTCGACCCATCTTCGTTGCCTCATGTTTAACTCCTTTTGATTGAAGATATGTTGAAGACTCTTATGGTCAGTGTATATTTCACACTTAGTACTGTAGAGATAATGTCTCCATATCTTAAGAGCGAACACAACAGCTATAAGTTCTAGGTCATGGGTGGTGTAGTTCTTCTCATGCGTCTTGAGTTGTCTCGAAGCATAAGTTATAACCTTTCCTCTTTGCATTAGAACACAGCCTAATCCTTGCCCTGACGCGTCGCAATAGACCACGAAGTCATCACAACCTTCAGGAAGAGTGAGGATTGGTGCATCACAGAGTTTTTGTTTAAGGGTTTGGAAGGCTTCTTCTTGCTTGGGTCCCCATATGAAAGGTTTTCCCTTATGAGTTAAAGCCGTGAGTGGTACAGCAATGCGTGAAAAGTTTGAAATGAAATGACGATAATAACCAGCCAAACCAAGAAAAGATCTTACTTCAGTTGGTGTACGTGGTGCTTGCCATTCTTGTACCGCTTTGATCTTTGAGGGGTCGACATGTATTCCCTTGTCATTGACTAAATGCCCAAGGAATTGTACCTCTTTTAACCAGAATTCGCATTTGGAGAATTTGGCGTAAAGCTTTTCATTTTCTAGGAGTGTAAGGATGAGTCGAAGATGGCGCTCATGATCAGACTTAGACTTTGAATAAATGAGGATGTCATCGATGAAGACTATAACAAAACGATCGAGCTAGGGTTTGCAGACTCTGTTCATTAGATCCATGAAGACAGCTGGAGCGTTGGTTAAACCAAATGGCATGACCATGAATTCATAATGACCATAACGAGTTCGGAAAGCGGTTTTTGGGACGTCTTCTTCATGTACTCTAAGTTGATGATAACCAGATCGAAGGTCGATTTTTGAAAAGCAGCTGGCACCTTGAAGTTGGTCAAGAAGATCATCAATGCGAGGTAATGGATAGCGATTCTTGATTGTTAACTTGTTGAGTTCTCTGTAGTCGATGCACATGCGAAATGATCCATCTTTCTTCTTTACAAAAAGGATAGGTGCACCCCAAGGCGAGGAGCTAGGACGTATGAATCCTTTGTCAGTCAACTCTTGCAATTGACTGGCTAGCTCTTGCATTTCGGATGGGGCTAACCTATAAGGAGACTTTGCAACTGGTGTAGCATCAGGTATAAGATCGATACGAAATTCGACTTCTCTCACAGGAGGAAGTCCTGAGATGTCGTCAGGAAAAACTTGCGGGAAATCTTTTACTACAGGAATGTCTTCAAGTTTCTTCTCTATGGTTCCCTTTTTGACGATATGAGCTAAAAACGCGACATAATTCTTGCGAAGATATTTTTGAGCTTGAAGACAGGACATTAATCTGAGCCCTTTCAACGAGGTTTCTCCAAAGATTCGTAGAGTCTGACCGTTTGAAAGGGGAATGCGTATAAACTTTTCGCGACATACAACTTCAGCCTGATGTTGGATGAGCCAGTCCATACCAATTATAATGTCAAAGCTTCCCAACTTCATTGGAATGAGGTCAACTAGAAAGTTGTGATCGTTTAGAGTAAGAGTACAATTGCGTATAATAGAGTTCAATGAGACTGGTTTCCCGTCAGCAACTTCTACTGTTATGGATTCCATGAGCTTATCAAGATTTTGGTTTAAGATGGGTTCAAACTCTAAGGACACAAAACTTTTATCCGCGCCATTATCAAACAACATGGATGCATATTTACCATTGATAAGGAACGTACCGTTAATGATAGCTGTTGTTGTACGAAAATTCAACTAAAGGTAGATGAGCGTCCCAATTTCCCTTGAAGTCTATGACACATGCTCGAAGCATATCTTCAAGAGTTTGAATGGTGCGTTCAGATTGTCCATCAGTTTGAGGATGATAGGCGGTACTGAGATCTAATCGTGTACCCAAAGCGGCTTGTACTGCTTGCCATGTTCGTGAAGTGAAACGACCATCACGATCTGAAATAATGCTTAACGGACACCATGTCGGCTTACGATTTCGCTGATATAAATACGAGCTAGCTTTTCGTTCTTGAAATCTTCGCGGATAGGAATAAAGTGAGCTGATTTTGTAAGTCGATCAATGATTACCCATATAGTGTCGTACCCACCAGAAGTGCGAGGTAACCCAGTAATGAAGTCCATGGTTATGTTTTCCCACTTCCATATAGGTATTTCAGGTTGGACCAGGAGTCCTGAGGGTCTTTGGTGTTCAGCTTTCACCTTGGAACATGTAAGGCACTTGGAAACAAAAACAGCAATATCCTTTTTCATTCCCGGCCACCAATAGGTGTATCGAAGGTCTTGATACATCTTATCGGCTCCTGGGTGTATAGAGTATCGTGTTTTGTGAGCTTCATTCATAAGAAATTCACGAAGGTTGTTGTGGTCAGGAATCCATATACGATCTAGATAGTACAGAATACCGTCAGACTTAGTTTCAATCTTAAGTTCAGCTCCACAGGACAGCTCTTTTCGTACGTCGTCTTCCGTTACTGAAACATGTTGGGCTTCTCGAATTTGATCTTTAATGTCGGTTATGATTTGCGAACATAGAAGATGAATGGAGTTCGCATACCCCTTTCGACTGAGTGCATCAGCCACCACATTTGCCTTGCCAGGGTGGTACCAAATTTCACAGTCGGGGAGCGGTACACCCAACGTGAGGAGGGCAAGACATATGGCGAGAGTGATAGCACCAGTGTGTTTAACCGGCTGCTGAAGGATCACGCTGCTTGCAGATCTGTGCCACAGGCTGGTTACAACCCGGAGGCAGAGTACAACTATAATTTGATCTACAGGCCGGCTGAAGCAGCCGAACACTCAAAATTCATCAAAGAAATCGCGCACGCACCGCTTGAGCGCGCAAAACATCCCTCCAATGTGGGGAAGTACAATGGGTTGACAGACTCAGATGACCACCTGCGCCTTTTCACCGGCGCAGGACTGATCGGAGGCTGGACACTACCTATGTGGTGTCACTTGTTTGTCCAAACTCTCACAGGTGTTGCACGCCTATGGTTTGACAACTTGCCCACAGGTAAGCTCGCGTCATGGAACGACTTGAAAGACAAGTTCCTGACGCACTTCAGCCAACAGCGGCGTTACGTCAGAGATTCTTCTAACGTAATGAATATCTGGCGGCGTGATGACGAAAGTCTTGAAGACTTCATCACCCGCTATAATAAAGAGGTGCTGGAGATAGGGGATGTGCACGAAGACCTGATTCGTGCACAGTTCAAGTATGCTGTACGCTGCGACGAGATGATCAAAGTCTTATTGGGAACTACCGGTCTCCTAAAAAGCTGGGAGAAGCTTGTAGCGGCAGCAAAAGTCTATGTGCAGACAGAGCACAACCTCAATAACCGTAGACCTCCCTACCTCACCACCGTCCCCAAGACATGAGCAAAGGTTTTGGAAGATGAATAAGAGTTGGAGGGAGCACAGCCAGAACCTTCCCTACTCACCAGTCGACGCATGTTCGACCATCAATTAACTCGTAACCCAGCGAGCAATAAAGCAGGATAATCGCGATCGTCAATGGACCCCAATTACGAAAACACCGGTGGAGGTACTCAGCACCGAGGACCACCAGTTCAAGCAACCATCGTCGATGTGCAATAAGAAAGGTCAAGACCCCAACCTGTTCTGCGATTATCACAAGGATACGGGGCATACAACTGATAACTGCATCTCTTTGCGCATGGAGATCGACAAAGCGCTCAAAAGTGGGAAGCTCACCCATTTACTGCAAAATGTGCGCAATGAGGTGTGCCAAATCACTCGAGGAAGCGAAGGCCAGGGTAATAAAAAGATGAAGTCTGTTCATATGATCCAGGGTGGCCCGTCGAGCAAGCGCAACCACCTGAAAAGTTACCCGCCTCATTGGCGCGAGCAGCATGTCATCTTCCCCATAGTTCCCGGGGCCCACAACAAGACCGACCGGTCGTGATAACTGGCATTTTCGGCCATTATCGCACCGATTATATGTTCATAGACCCTGGGAGCTCTATGGACATCATCTATGAATAGTGCTTCCAGTAGCTCGACTCAGAAGACAAGGCGCGCCTAGAGCCAGTGGACTTCCCACTCACTGGTTTCTGCAATGAGGTCGTCTTCCCTCTGGGCCAAACTTCATTTCCAGTGACTCTTTCCGACGGGCGACACTCTCACACGGTCTCGGTCAATTTCATGGTCATGCCCGCAACTTCGCGCCATGACGTATTACTGGGCCAATGCGCTCAACGAGAGTTCAACATGATCACTTCCACTCCCAACTCCACCTGCGGGTTTTCCACAGAAACCAGGGTGGCCATTATGTACGCAAGGAAGGAAATCATATCCATTGAAGAGGAACTACCGATGAAGCAACCAAAGCCATCATCCAACAGTGAACCAGAAAAGTGGGTACTAAACAACAAGTACCCGGAGCAAACAGTGTTGTTAGGACCCGCCATGACTCCCGCAATCAAGGCGCGATTAAAACAATTGTTGTTCCGCAATGTAGATATTTTTGCATGGTCACCGGGGGATATGACTGGAGTACCGAGGGAAATCGTTGAGCACGAGCTGCACACATTCCCTTCAGTTCAACCCATCGTTCAGAAGAAGCGCAACTTCGGTCCTGAAAAGACCCGCGCACTGAACGAGCAAGTTTCAGAGCTTCTCCAAGCAGGTTTCATCCGAGAGGTACGCTATCAGACATGGGTAGCCAACCCAGTCTTGGTCCAAAAGTCCAATGGCAGTTGGTGCATGTGTGTCGATTTCAAGGATCTTAACAAGGCATGTCCCAAAGACTGCTACGCCTTACCAGAATTCGACAAAAAGGTGGACACCTTCGCTTCATTTAGATGGAAATGTTTCCTTGATTGCTACAAAGGCTACCACCAAATCCAAATGAAGAAAGAGGACAGAGATAAGACCGCTTTCGGAACTAACAAGGGGATTTTTTGTTACACAAGATGCTTTTCGGATTGCGAACGCAGGAGCCACCTACCAATGTTTAATGGACCATGTTTTCGGGGACGACATTGGCGAAACCTTAGAAGTGTATACTGATGACCTCGTCATCATGAGATCGGATGAGGAGAAGATGCTGACAAACATTCAAAAGACATTGGCATCCTTGCGCAAGGCAAACGTGAAGCTGAACCCCAGCAAGTGTTCGTTTGGAATGGAAGAAGGCAAATTTCTGGGATTCATTGTCACGCGCGATGGTTTCAAGGTTAATGCCGAGAAAGTGGAAATGATTCAACGTATGCCTTCCCCCCTCAACTATCAAAGAAATGAAACAGTTGGCGGGGCGATTGGCTGCGCTGAACAGGTTCTTGGCTAACTACGCAATGAAGTCCTTCCCATTCATCAGCACTTTGCGGAACTGTGTAAAGCAAAACAAGTTTCAGTGGACTCTGGATGCGGAGAAAGCCTTCACTCAAATGAAGGGGTGCTTGATTCAGCTACCTACTCTCACAGCACTGCAAAAGAACGAGTCACTGATACTTTAGCTTTCCGCATCGGATATCGCTCTGGGTGCAGTCCTACTAGTAGAGCGCGCAGGAGTCCGGACTCCGATCTACTACGTCAGCAAAATGCTAACTGACCTAGAGACACGATATCCCATGATGGAAAAGCTTGCTTTAGCTTTAGTCCACGCATCTCGCAGGTTGCGTCGATATTTTTCCGGCCATGTGATAACAGTTCTTTCGAACTATCACTTAGGCCAAATTTTGTCGAAACCGGACATATCTGGTCATCTAGCAAAGTGGGCGATTGAGCTTGGTGGACACAACATCGTGTACAAACCACGCCCACCAATTAAAGGCCAAATATTGGCCGATTTCATCGAGGAAGTACCACACAATAAATCGCAAGAGTGTGAAGCTGTACAAAACCCAACGCCGATTACAGATGACCGTGCGTGGATACTTCAATAGATGGTGCATCCAATGATAATGGCTCGGGGGTGGGTCTTCGCCTGATAAGCCCCGATAGTCAGAAATTCACCTACGCCATCAGGTTGGATTTCAAAAGTACCAATAACGAAGCTAATTACAAAGCGTTCCTTGAAGGGCTTCGGTTAGCAATCAAAATGGGCGCACAAAATTTGTAAGTAAACGTCAATTCCCTTCTAGTCGCAGGACAGGTCAATGGCCTATACGGCGCAAAAGGCGAAACGATGGCTTTATATCTCGAACAGGCGCAAGCCTTAATAACCAAATTCCAAAGCTTCAAGATAACCCATGTCAACCAAAGCGAGAATAAACATGCTGACGCACTCAGCAAATTAGCCGCTACAAGATTCAAGCACCTCACGCGTGAAGTGCGTATTGAGGTACTCAAGAACCCTTCTAATCCTTTGCGTCAAGTAACCATCATAGAAGTAGGGAATACTTCCTGGATGTCCCCCATAATCATGTTGCTGCAACACGGGATCCTCCCTGAGAACAAAGCGGAAGCAAGGAAGGTCCAGAACAAGGCACTCAACTACGAAATGGCAGATGGTGTCCTTATCAGAAGTCATATTTTGGACCGCTCCTCCGCTGCGTTGATCCGCAAGATGCACAATACTTGATCTGCGAAATACATGAAGGGTTATGCGGAATTCACGCCGGTCCGCGCATGGTCGTGGCAAAGATCATGAATGTCGGTTACTATTGGCCTGGTATGCACCTAGATGCGGTCGAAACACTGCGGAAGTGCGCATCCTACCAGCGCCATGCTCCAAAGACATTGCGTCCTAAGAATCCTCTCATCCCAGTGACAACAACATGGTCCTAAGACGCCCCAGGCATAGTGAAGTTCATAATCGTCGCAGTCGATTATTTCACCAAATGGGTGGAAGCAAAACCTCTTGCATCCACCACAACAACTGTAGTTCGGAAGTTCATTTGGGAGCACATCATATGCCGTTTTGGGTTACACCTGCGCATAGTCAGCGACAATGGCCCCAACTTCGTAGCTGAAGAGCTACAACAATGGATGAAGGAAATGTATATCGAACATGTCTTCACTTCGGTCATGCATCCTCAAGGGAACGACCAAGTGGAAAGCATTAACAAGAGCATTGTTGAAGGGATCAAGATAAGATTTGGCACGACGCGAAGAGGCTGAGTAGATGAGTTGCCAAGTATTCTATGGGCTTATCGAACCATGCCAAACCAGCACAGGTGAAACTCCTTTCAGCCTAGTGTATGCGACGAAGGCAGTGATTCCTGCAGAGATAGGCCTCTCTTCACCGCCCATGCTGGCTGCACAAAACCAGAACAACGAAGACGAGCGCAGACTCGACTTGGACCTCTTGGAAGAAAGGCGAGAAAACGCCGCCATCAACGAAGCAAAGTACAAGTCCAAGCTTGATAAATATTGATATACGTTAAAATATACATAATTTAGTTCCCCATTTTGCCCCTGTTTTGTGCACTTTTGGCTAAAACATCGTCGTATAGGTACTTAATCGATCAATTTTATATTTTCAGGTCCAAAACGACGTATCGCAGACAAAGTTGGAGAAAAGGTGGGATTAACAAACATTCCGGATAAATTCTGCAGATTCTGCTGAAGTTACAGATGTCGCACGACCGTGCAACCCATTGGCACGACCGTGCGAGACTTGCGATCTCGGAAGCACTGACCGTGCGAGAGGAAGTACAGCTCATTTCTCGGCACGCACGGCCGTGCGGCCCCATTGGCACAACTGTGCGCGGCTTGATTGCGATCAACATGTAACCTGGAGACTTGGCACGGCCGTGCGACCCATTGACACGACCGTGCACATCTGGAGACTTTGCCGCTCAAATATCCACTTGTCTGCCATACCCTACAGTGATGTCATGCTGATGCGCACGACTGTGCGGATAAAGCGCACGGCCGTGCGGAATTGAATTTGTCTATAAAACAGAGCATTCACGACTGATCAAAGTATTAGGTATTTTTCCAAGTTTCTGGGCGATTTCTAAGGTCCGAGAGCTTCCTGGCAGGGACGGTTTCAAGCCTCAAGGTTGCAAGAAGCTTTTTATTCATCAATCCGTCAAATACTCGCTTGTTTATGGTTTGATTTCTTGTTCTTAATATACATTTTGATCACATTTGCAAGCATTGAGCTAATGTTTATGTAATGTCGTTATGAATGTTATGAAAAACACTTGTTTTATGATCAATATTAGTTTGTTATCAAGTTAAAATGAAGCTTAGACAACTGTTCATGTTTGAATCTTGATTATCGTATGGCAAACTTGGTTCATTGATGTTGGATTCTTGATTATGATTGTTTATCTTGGATGATTAGTAAATGGTTAGTTAGGATAAGTTTAACAAACCCATAATTAATCAGTTATTAGTAAGCTGTTAACTTGATTAATATGTTTACACCATGAAACTAGAAATGGGTATTGGTTTAATAAAAGATAATCTGATTTTGATTAAGAATGCTTTCTTACACGGAAGGGTTCGAGCGGGTTAGATGGTGTTATACGGGTTCTTAATATAGGTCATAATCTTTGTTGAATATTTTTGGCCAAAATAACCAACTTGGTAGATTTATGTTTAAGATTTGCAAAATGGTAAGCTTGTGATATGATCTACGTTATGCTTGTCTCGGTGGTTGTTGTAACATCCGTCAAAAACGGATTTTACCAAACCCGCTCCGTTTATTAACCGAACAATCAGTTAAAAATTTCGTTGCGAATTTAGTGCCCAAAATAATTTTAAACGATACAAAAATAATTATTATATGGGAATATATAATTAGTTTTTGAAAAACTGTCAAAAATAAGAAAATAAAAACAATATGTTCCTGCCGGTTTCGAACCCGGGTCAGTCGCCGGGTCACTGTCCAGCAAAGTCTTAACACTCAACACCTAAACCACTGCGCCACTGATGTTTCTTGTTAAATGTTAGAATCATTTAATTCATAACGTGTCTTTCCGAATTCAAAACCGGCGCCTAATTTCCAGTCGTCGGAAATCCCGACTAACTCGCCAATAACTTACGACTCTTTCAGTTAGAACGTAAAACTTTAACTCATCATCGGTTATAAACCGATGTCTGAGTCCGCGACACCAACTATAACCGCCGGAGAAATTATAACCGACTAATCAAGTCGGAAATCGGACCAAGTTCATCGATAACCTGCCTTATAAATCCCCCCTCGAACCTCTGCAAACATTTTCGCTCAAAACCGCACCCTTTCTCGGCGAAAACTCACTCGCCGGAAATCTTTTGCTCATCGCCGGAAAACCGAACCCTCCATTTCTGAGCCTTACTAAACCCCCTAAGCTTATACCGAAGTCACCCACATCCTTTTCAAGCTTTTCGAAGACTCTCTGCTGCAAGACACACGACGCTGAACCTGATACTGTCGCCGGAGTTCTGCCGGAAAAACAGAGGAAGCCAGTCGGTATACCTCACGCATAATTTCTTCATTCTTTTTATTTAACCTCACCTGTAATTAACTAAAAAACGCTAAAGAAACCGATTAAAACATTGAACTAGTCGGATTTCCGATTCTGGTTAAAAACGGACGAAGAAGACGAAGTTCGGTAACATATAAGTATAATTAAAATCAAGTTATTACTCGGGTTAGACACACAGTCCAGCGGTGGACTGTGTGCACATTAAACACTAACGTCTCGAGTTCAAATCTTGTCCCACACACGCTGCCTTAATAAAATGTCATTTTTTTGTTAACTGAACCGGATTCATTTCATATATATGTTAAGTATAATAATAATCGGAATAATAACCAAGATAGACACACAGTCCAGCGGTGGACTGTGTGTATGTTTAAATCACACGTCACGAGTTCGAGTCTGGTCTACTGCACCGACTCGGACAATTATCTACCTTTTTAAATAAGTCAGAAATGAAAATACTTAGTTTGTATTTATGTATAATAAAAATCGGTTTATATAACATGTTAAACACACAGTCCAGCGGTGGACTGTGTGTTAACTCAACCCACAGGTCCCGGGTTCGAGACCTTTGGAGCGCACCGGTCCGATTCAGTTAAATCGTTTTTAAAAATAAATGATTTTCGGTTTAATCTAATTAGTATATAAATATAATTAAAAACAGATATATTTCGGGTTAGACACGTAGCTCAGTTGGTAGAGCTGCGTGCACGCGTACGGGAGGTCTCGGGTTCGAGCCTCACTCAGCGCACATATACTCGCATAGGAACCGGTCAAAGTCAACAGTCAACGGTCAATGGTCAACGGTCAACGGTAAAAAAAAGTCATTTTTTTTTTATTATTTTTATTTATTTATTTTAATTAAAAATCAATTAAAAATACTTAAAAATAACATTTTTAAGGTTAGAAAATAGTCTTAAACTCACAAAAATACACCCAACAATCCTACTAAAATGGATTAATAAAATCCGTTTACTTACTGAAACGTTATGCCATTATCTAGGTTAATTTCACTCGTGGTTAAAACCACTTTGCGTGCATTCAACATCATCAACC
Source organism: Scalesia atractyloides (assembly GCA_947069175.1). Lineage (NCBI taxonomy): Eukaryota > Viridiplantae > Streptophyta > Magnoliopsida > Asterales > Asteraceae > Scalesia > Scalesia atractyloides. The sequence goes on along the minus strand of CAMTDV010000007.1, from coordinate 64,251,440 downwards.
GAACGCACCCACTGTGAGTGAATCTTACAACTCCCCTTTTTAATTACACGTTTTGGGGTGTGTCATGTGTCACCAAATAATTAACTCGTTTATTTAAACTTGTGCCATACCATATCGTGATCTAAACTTAGATTGTTTATATTGTTGTGATTACGTATTTCACTTTGTCAAATTATATGAAATTCATTCATTAAGCCCATCAGTTCCTCGTGGGAAACGAGTTGAACAACGCGTGCCTCTAAACGATCCATTATTGTTCATGTGTGTATCATTGAATTTATATTGTTTGTAGTTGTGCCTTTCATATTATCATGTTTATGCAATTCATTCATTAGGCCCATTAGTTCCTCGTGAGAGACGAGTAGAGCAACGCGTGCCTCTAAACGTTCCATTATTGTTCATGTGTGCTTTATTTAATATCTAATGATTGTTGAATAAGTTTACATCTATTTTTACTCATGTGTGGTTGTGCACTCATTTCATAATCAATTAAATAAACTTGTTCAAATGTTTTCCATAGGATTCAATCGCCAACTTTTTGTTGATCCAAAAACCCTTTTACACATGATACAGGTGAACAGGTTGAAGCAAGGAAAACATAGGGAATGCCTTAGAAGAAAACAAAGAAGCTTAGATTGATGTTAGGCCATGATGTAATTATAGTTGTAAATTTCCTATTAAATTGTATTTAATGAATATGAAACGTATAATAAATGTCATGAGCTTTGATGATAACCCAATCATGCCCCGGTCACCTTTTCCGCTGCAGGTCGGGGTGTGACAGTTGTATTGTGTTTATCGGTATTGCTTTCCTTGATAAAGTGAGGTTAGAAAACTCTTAACGGATGACTAACTTATTTTTAAAGATTCACATGAAAATATATCAATAGCTCGCTAAAGAATAATTTTAGGTGGTTAAAGTGAGTTTATCACATTAACTTTCCGAAGAATTACCATACTAGGATTCCCGGAAGGGATACTAGTTGTCTTTTTAGAAATTCTCATGTAAAAACTGTTTCACATATCTTTTTACTGGTAGACAAATGACAACGGTTTAGTACATAGGCGACTGCCCGCGTCCATGGATCGACATCTGGTTCTTACCCATACTTTACTACATGTACGATAGGGTACACTTGTTCTTTTGTGTGTGTTTTAATTTAAGGTAGAAATCATTTTTATGAATATTAAAACCGAGTTCGTGTGTAAAATTCATTGTAAAAATATGTATATATACGCACACGTCAAATATTATAACGCGTGAGTCCGCATATGCACCTTCCTACCCGGTGATTTTGTTCTATGCGACAATGAAGCGTCTAACGCTGAAAGTCCTGGAAAACTGGCACCTAAGTGGGAAGGTCCCTACATTATCCATGAAGTCCTAGGAAAGGGCACATACACCCTTAAACGTATGGACGACACAAACGTCCCTAGGACATGGAATGCGCAACAGCTAAGACGGTGCTACATGTAAATTAGCAAATTTATTATCTTAGCCTACCTTGTACATGGCTCTTACGCCTTATTCATTAATAAAGACAAGGGGTGCATGAATTACTTTATTTATATGTTTCGTCAAAATGCGCGAAACCACTTTGGGTCCACACGAAAACACCTTGGTACACAATGACTTGAACAAAAATTCACTACCTACTGTATACGCATGGGAGGGAATGTTCATATACAAGTTCATTACCAGTTTTATTCGCTACACCTACACAAAGTTGGTCCTTTTCACGCAAATATTGTAACTAAAAAGAAACATTTCATTCAAGATAAAAAACATGTACAAGGAGTATATACAAACCCGTGCAATACATTTAAAGACCCTACAAAGATATTACAATAAGGATCCTACACTAGTCTACATCCAAAGCGGCCTCGGCTTCTTCCGGAAATAGGTCTTTTAGGCGATCCACGAAGTCTTCGTGTATGAGCGCCTCACTCACTAATTCCATAGCCGGGATGTCAAGACGGTTGTAATCCTGCTGCGCCTGGGAGAAGTCAGCTCCAGTATCAACACCATGAGTGGTAGCGTGGTTGTTGTCCCATGGAACGTCCATTGCATGAGTGACATGTTGCGCACACTTAGTGTAGCCTTGCGCGTACCCGTCGTGGCGTAGTGACCACCAGCTTGGCCACTGCGCCGTCCAGCTCCACGGAGATCATAATGGGGTTTGAGATCTGCAATTTCATGAACAGGGTTAGATTCAACATAAAATGACCAAAAAACATATGGAGTACTTACATCGGCAACTCCTTGCTGTTGCATCCACATCATGTTGCTGGTCAGCGACTCCACCAACGACTCGGAGATGGCGCGGGCGTCTTCAGAATTCTCTAGTTTCTTCTCATTCGCGTCCACCTTGGCCTTTGCCAATCGTAGTCGTTCCTTATCCTCCAGGTGCCTGCGTTGTATTTCGGTTTTTTCCACCAAGGCCACCTGGAGATCTTTCTGTGCGCCCTTGTGTAACACCTAGTAAAATCGTGTCCAATAATATAGTGACACATGTCATTATTTTTAATAAGTCTATTAGAGACTAATAGGACTAAAGGTGTCAACATGCTCAAACTAAGCCTCTGAGTGACCCTCTGGTGTCAACATGCATAAACTGAGCCCATGAGTGACCATCGGTGTCAACATGCTTAAACTAAGCCCCTGAGTGACCACTAGAGTCAACATGCTTAAACTTAGCCTCTTAGTGACGATTAGTGCCAACATGCTTAAACTTAGCCTCTGAGTGACCATTAGTGTCATCATGCTTATACTATGCCTCTGAGTGACCCTTTACAAAGTCCCAACCCTCATATGAGTCACTGGTTGGATGAGAGGGACTAATTTTTTAAATATGTAAAAGTTGGTCAATGGAGGATTTAAAAAGTGTCAACATGTTAATTTATACCTCTGAGTGACCTTTTAACGAACCGAGAACTTGACAATGTCCTGGCATACTCCCGGGTACGCCAAATGTTGGCTACGGAGGGATAATTATGCTTATAAAGGTGTTTTAGAGGTTTAATAAGTTGAGGGGCTAAATGTGACAAAGTTTGAAAGTTTCCATAGGGCACTCGCGAGGCGCGAGAGACACGGGTCTGGTCTCTCACGGGGCGCCAGAGGCCTGCATCTGCAGAATTTTTGCTTGGCCTCCACACATGTTGCCAAAAACCATTTGGTTCAAAACCATGGACTTCCAAACTGCTATGCCACGTTTTAGGACACTTGTAGGCTCCCTCTAACACTTGCTAACACCTGGCATCACCTCCTTCAAGCTCTCCAACTATAAATAGGTGCATTGGTTCACCATTTGAACTTGCACCATTCTCATTTTCATTCTATCTCCCTCCTCTGGAAGTTTCTAACGGAAAGGAACATCCAACTTAGTCCTACTTCATCCTAGGAATCACTTGTAAGGGTTCCTTTCTCTTACATTTTCGTTTATAGGCTTTTATAGCCAAAAGTGAAGTATTTTATGAAAAACGCCTTGACTTTCAGTTAAGACCATTATGGTCCAGCCATTGTTTGTAACGAACATGGTTAAGTGATCGTAATAAGGTAGGTGTTAATCCCTATAAAGGGCACCTCCTAAAGATCATGTTTACTAGACCAATTGACGGGTCAAAGTTTTAATATTAAAAAGTCAAACAGGCCAGTTTTCGAAAATATTATAATCTGAGTTTATCTATGTTATGAAACATGTTTTGACACTTATACAAGTTGGTAATAATTATTAGAACATGTGAGAACATGTTCGACTCATCAATTCCAGTTCTAGGGTCGGTTCGCAACCGAAAGTTGCAAAGTTTGACTTCTTCTTTGACTTTCGATTCTGATCTGATTTAGATTAACTAGCTACTAATCTAAGGTTACATTATGATCATAATATAATGTAGCATAACCCTCTAAGGTTATATTACATGATCATAGTCAGAATCTGAGTTTATGCACAAGTTCCGTTATTATGCCAATTTTGACTAAAATGCCCTTTTGACATAAAATAAGGTTTTAATCTGTAACGAACTTGAAAATTAATTTCCTAATAATGTAATATTATAAGTAAGATTATTTGGGATGTCAAGTTAGTTTATATACTGAGTTTACATACAAGTCATTGCATTATGTCAATAAATGACGATAAAGCCCTTACGGGCATAAAACGGTTTTAATCATACTTTTTTATACCAAACCTTTTTATCTACTGATATATTATATTAAATAACATATCTAAAACATATAAACCAGGTCTTAGCATCAGTTTTCATTAAACTTCGCATAAACCGTCATTTCTCGACATAAACGCCGTTTCGGCGCATAGTATGGTTTTAAACCATATTTATCAATCAAGACTTGTTACCTACAATACAAAATAGGCTGGAAGCTGCTTGGTAGTGATATAAGAGGATCTTGAAATCCTTAGATCTGCCCAAAGTCTGTTACACATTTTTTCTATATTTTACGATCTGCATGTGGATCTATCATTACAAGCCGTCTATATATTATTTTTGTAGTTTGAATAATTGGTTTGTAATAGTAATTTAAACTCCAAGAATTCCGATGTGCTGTGTTTAATTGACTATGATGATACCAACTTACGTCACGATATTCCCCACCCGGGCCCACCGTGTTTGGATTGGAAATACGGGGTGTGACACCTAGAGATCTTTTTATGTGCCCAGGACATCTTGTAACTCGTACAAATGGAGGGAAAATAGTGAGGCAAGTTTTACCTCCTTCTGCTCACTGCGCTCGCGGTTCGCGCTGGCCTCCGTGTCCATAGCAATCGTTGCCTCCTTCTCTTTCTTCTAGTGCCCTACCTCTGCGCGCAACCGGGCCAATTCATCCCTTAATGATTTTTTCTAGTTATTGTCCCTCGCACAAGCCTCCTTCCATAGCTTGCGATCCTCTGCAAGCGTGGCACCGAAGCTTTCAGCCCTTTTATTCCAGCTCAGCGCGGCCCATTCTTCAACCCGCTAGTCTTCGGTGAATTTAGCTTGTTTAGCCTCCAACTCAGCGTTTTTGCGCAGCCACTTGGGCTCGCTCTTTATCCAGGCCCTCTTGGGCAGCCTCGAATTTTTGCTGTTTTTTCAGCAAGCCCTGCCATTCACGAACAATCCTATGTGTAACCGAGGTGGAGCTAGCAGCTTCCTGGAGGTATGTGCGGTATGTGGTTTCTTGCTCATGTTCAGCATGCGCACGCACCTCCGCTGGAGGGAAAGTCCCTTTAAACCACTCACGCCATGCTGGCCAGTGAGAGAAATCATCACCTTTCTTTAATTTCCACACAGGGGTTTGGATCTCTTCAGCGCGGGCTGCAGTATATGCCCTGTAGTAATAATCACCCGGGGTTTCGTCCGGGCGGAGTGGAGATCCTTCGGTGGAAGGGCTCTACCAGATCCTCTGGCTTCACCCCTAGGCACCGGCTCTTCTGTACGCACCCCCTGTGGAGCATCAGCTTGCTCACCCTTAACGGCAACCGTCACCATCGGTTCCGTCTCCTCAACCAACCCCGTGCCAGACACCCGAAGTTCTTCCACCACCACCACGGGGTCCGCATTAGTGTCCACCTGAGAACCATCCATCACCACCTGAGGCTCTTCCACCACCACCTCAGGATCTTCCACCACCACCTAATGTTCCACCGCCCCAGCAGCAGACTCCCCACCCTGTACGCTGGACGCTTACGCGCGCTCACCTACAGCCCGGGGCATTGTATCCTTGGGCGCGGTGGGAGTGTTGGACTCCACAAAAACCGGCTCATCTCCCCTTGCGGGATGACAAACAATCAGACAAACATTTTACAAAGGCGTCGTGCGATTAACACAAGTTATAAGTTTACCTAGGGAAATCTTGGCGATGAGTGTCTCCAGACTCCCCCTTTTCCCTATCACCTTCCGCGCAACCTTTTTGGAGGGCTGCACGGAGATGTCTTCCTTCGGACGCCTCTTCCGCTTGAGAGGCTCCTCCAGGCTGGATTCGACCTCCACCGGGTCGACAGGATTGGCGGTCGGGATATCAACCGGCTTTGGCGTAGGTTCTTCACACCTACAGGGTCAAGACCCTCCCATGATTCACATACTACTACATAGGCTTTCCAATGATTAGACACAATGAGCTTACCTTTGGGAGGGCCAACCCCGGGTTGAGTCAACTCCTTCTCACCCGCCGCGCCCGGTCCTGCGCGTCTCCTCTTCTTATGATCTGGGCCAATACCCAAGTTTTTCAAAGCGCCTGCACAATGGCGCAACAACAACATGAATAATCTGCAAAGGTGTTAACTCTTTTTTAACAACAATGAAGGCTTACCAGTGGAAGGCGCGGGAGCCAACAAATCTTCTTTCTTGGGGAGTTCAAAATTCCCCAAGACCTGCGCATACCAAGTGGGATCTTCTAGGCCCAAGGCGATCTTCTTAATACGCCCTTCCTTCCTCTGGAAGGCGGCCAAGAACAGCGGCGCCCTTGCAAAAGAGAAACACATGATCAGCATACACACAAGGCGAAATCAAGGAATTCAACAGGAAAGTAAAAATACTTACTCCTATCCCCCTCCATGTAAATCAGCTTCTCCCGGCGGCGGGCTTCAACACCAAACTCATCCCGGCCGCCACCAATACATCTCCGGCAATTGATTGGCGGGATCTCTTTCAAGTCCTTATATCAGGGATCCACCACTGGTATAGGGGTAGTCTCTGTCAGAATCTCCTCCGCCCCCCGGATGTGCATCCGGAGGGGAATGACACCAACTTTCACATAAAAAACTTTTGCCTTCCAATCGTGGAAGGACTTGGGAGGGGAGAGTAAAATTTTCCATGCCTACACACGGTGCTGAAAAGAATAAAACCCCATTGAACAATGGTGTTGGTGAAAAATGCGAAATCGGTCGACGGTTGGAACAGACCCCGTCGACCGGCACAAAAACTCAAAATGGTGATGTAGCCGGCCGAAGCATCGGTGACAGTCTCACCGTCCGCTAGAAACCGGGCATCCTAGTTCTTGGCGAACCGATAGCCGGAAACCATGCGGGCAAAAGTGGACTGGCTCGACTTGACTGCCGGCAAAGAGGTCGAAGCCTCTGTAGAAGAAGCAGTCTTCGGACCTCTGGCCGCCATAAAAATCAAAGAAAAGAAAAAAGTTTTAAAGGACAAGAAAACTCAGGAACTGCAGAGAATTTCAAGAGACAACTTGAAGGAATGAAAAAAAAACCCTAGATGGTTACTCCTTTTTATACTAATCACATTTAATGCGTTTGGGAATTGTGATGCACGCGAGGAAATAAAAACCTATCAGCGCAAGACGCGTGGCAGACAAGTTGCCACTGGCGGTTATCATGTGCGCGTGGCCGCCACTCTATCTGTCAATTCAATAATGAATGAGAGGCGGCACTGTTGACAACATGCAACAACTATTAAATGTCCTATCCGGGACACTCTTTTTCTCGCCAACCCACCTTCAATGTTAGTGTGACAGAGATTCAAATTTCAAAGACATCATTACAAAAAGTTTCCTTCACGCAAACGTTTCCTCCAACCCCTCTTAAATTTTTGCCATTGTAATAAGCGCGCATACAAGAATTCTTTAGTCCAGCACTCCTCCTACTTGCCAGCATGCGCATAGGAGCAGCACTGGACTGGCGGGACTTGGAGGTTTATGGTCCCAAAAACCCTGCGCCAGCGCAAGGAACCATACCCTCAAAAACATACTACAAGGATAACCTTGCGCGCAATGTGCAATGGTGCGCCTTACTTGGAAACAATAGGTCACACAATGAACCTTGCGAACTCAGCGCAACGATAAATTAGACCAACACCAATAGGTCACACAATGAACCTTGCGCACTCAGCGCAACAGTGAATTAGACCAATATATACAAGTCACACAACCGCCTTGCGCACTCAGCGCAACGACAAGTAAGACTAACATTAGCGAGCCACACAATGAGCCTTGCGTACTTGGCGCAACGGTTAATTAGACTTAAACGCGCAGGATGCTTGATCCTGCGCGGACTAAACAACCCTCCAATCGTGAAGCCTTAAAACCTTGCACAAGACAAACTTGAGAACAGCTCAACAGTCTTGGGAACAAAAGGAATTAATCCCTACAACTCTGCGCTGGCCAGAAAGCACTGAAAGCCTCGCAGAAGGGAAAAGCGCAGAGAGGCGTGGACTTTATACAAGGGTACAATGTGGCAGAGCTGTGACCCAAGACAGCGTCTCATGAACAGTAATACAGAGGCCAGACTGTGCACCAACCATCCTCACGCCAGTGATTGCCACACATTCTCCACTTTCGGCTGATAGCAGGTCTGACACCAGGGACAGCTGCCTCTGCACGTGGCACCATTCAACATACGATATGTAGGCACACCTCCTGACAGAGAACATTAATGCTCCTACAGGGAACATTTAATGTTTGACACAGAGGGACAGAACGAATATCTCTTATCGTCTGGGCCGGGCCCATCAGCCCATCTCCTGAGCCCACTTACTTCCGTCTATAAAATAAGTATCGTACTACAAGGTAAAGTATCTACAGTCACATCCAGAAACATACGAACTGACTTATTGCTTGTTACTTGCAATCACCAAATACTTATTCTCACGCCGGAGTGTGGTCACGGTGAAAACCCACCCTTTTCCCCGTGACGAGACTAGCGGCGTTGCTAGTTTTGCAGATCAGTCCGAGTGAGATCACCCTGAAGAGCGAGCGAAGAGGCAACCTTTCATGCAGAAAGACTAGATTATAACTAATATATCTTCGGATATCCTTGGTTAAACCCGTGTTTCTTCTGGTCTCCACTAGAAAACTCAAATTTCCTACCACTAGACAGCAAGTGGTGGGACAACTCCAAATCATTAGGTTGGAATGTTGGATGAAGGCTCCTTGAGATTGCGTATCATCAGAGGGTGTAATCTGAAATAGAAAACAAGATCTTATGTAAGGGAGCCGTCTAACACTGTTAACTTGTAATTAATTATTAAATAAATATATTATCTAATCATATATAATCACCTTTAATTACTATCATATTTCACATTTTATCTCTCTAGAACATCTTATTGGATGTGAAATATAAAACTCTTTATAACCTATATGACGTGCTTTTTTATATTCACTAATACACATAGTCTAAACTCTAAAGGATGAGAGAGCCCACGTCACAACATACCTTTGTGGGTTTCTCTTGCTCCTTTAGGGTGGAACGGGCACCTTTCACTCTATCATATTCATCAAACTCACTCACCCAATCATCCTCTGATACTTTATTTTATCACATTCCATCACATTTTTATTATAACACTTGCAACCAGTGTCTTAAAAACCGGTAAATATCAGGTTAAACTAGTATTACCGGTGTTGAATGTAAATGTTGTACGAAACTCCCCAGTAAATAGGGCAGACAGTATCGACTTTGTACCGCTGATAAAATACGGTATAGCCGTTTAAACCGCTATACCGGTGCCGGCCCAAGTTATTTTATGGGGTTGGATTTGTACTTTTTATTGACCCATCTCCATATTTACTCCTTAGTTTTAATCTAGCGAGTAACGACTTTCTATATTCCATCTCCATCGATTCTAACTTAAAACCTGCTTCATCTCCATCATTTGTGACTTGTTCCAGACTTCCATCATTCCAGACTTCCATCTTCATCCACTAATTTCATTCCAGATCTCCATCTTCATTGTTCGTTCATAGTTTATCACTCCAGTTTGTTCAAGACTCGAGTTTGCGATTGTTAGGTCATCTTAATTTTTGTTTTCTTTGAATTTTTTTTTGTGTTGATTATAGTACGATGTGTGTATATATTCTATAGTCTTAGTGAGTAAACACGATATATTATGTATCATGTATGTGTATGCTAGTAGTTAGTACCTATAAATCTTGTTGTATGTGTGTAATTTGTGGAATTGTGGAGTTAACTGGTCAACGTGGTTGACGGTTGAACCATTTTTTAACTCAATCATGTGTGATTTAAAAACCGGTTTTTAAAATATTACTTGCAACACCCATCATACGATCACATTTAATCACTAAACTTTTTTTAATAAAATATAAATTTAATGAAAACCATTTTTTATTACACGAAACATAAAAGCTAAATAAATAAAAGAAAGTTAAAAAGCTAAATTAGAAAAATGTTATAATTTTAAAAAGAAAATTAAAATGTAAAAAATTAAAAGACAAAAAATTGTTATAAACATAGTATCATTTCATGACCTTTTTGAAAATAAAGAGTGAAAAAAGTTTTAAAAAAATGTTAAAAGGTAAAAAATAAAAGATGTTTTAAACTAAAGGGGCTAGTTATGTTACTTTTAAAAATTGAAGATATTAGTTACTTAAAATTTAAGGAACTGACTTGTGTATTTTAAAAACAAGCTATCTTCTTCTTCAAACCTTTAAATCTACATAATATAACCTTCTTCAATTCAACCTTTCAATTCAATGACATAGCATAATTTGTTATGAAATAAAAGGTCAAATCCACACCCCCAAACCTTCTTACGGACGTGATGTAAATCACGGGATTTACCATCATCACCGTAAAACAACTGCCTACGGTAGTGTTTCATGGTCATCATAACCGTTTAATGGCATTTCATAGAGGCATCCATGGAGCCTTATAAAAGAGGTGCTCTAACCAAGGCATGAGTAGAGGTCATCTTAAGGATCACCCATTCTTTGTGGATGTGACACCCATATATTTTTTTTAGTGAAAACTACCCTTAAAGGTTATATCGTATTGTGAATATAGTATAATTATGTGACTTTGTTGTCTCAAAAGGAATTTGTAAAGCATGGTTGTTTCGAGTCTCACCCTAGTTATTAAATAATGTGTTATATCTTTATTGTTAATGTGCATACATCATGTAATATATTTAATGTGTCGTGTTGATTGGTAAGTCATAAGTATACATGTGTTTCACTTCGATTTTGGTATGCGACTATCACTACGCATTTCTTTGAGAAGATATTGCGGTTATAAAACCTGCATTTCATTTGTAAGATGCTATGTTTTAAACTTAAGTTTGATGTTAAATATTAGGTGAAAGTTGGTTGGATGAAACGTCCATTTTGAGAGTGGCACAAGCAAGATGGATAAACCTTTGCAAATGGCTAAAAATAGCTTTTATTTTCCGTGAGTCATCATTTTCTTTCTTAGTGGGTATTAATTGTCTGTTTGACTGGACCCATTAATCCAATTATGTCTTAGATGTCGGGTTTTGTTTTAAAAACTTCATAAATTAAATATTTCTTAATTTCTTTTCACATGATTTGTCTAATTTCGTTCATGTGTTCTCATGTTAGAATACTTAATGATTTCATATAGACTTTAACCAGGTGAGATCCTCTATATTATACAATTTTAGTAAATGTAATGTTATCACTTAAATAAAGGTGTGTATTGTACCAACATGCCTATCAAATAATATGACATGTTTAGCGGATTTTTGGCATGATTCACTACTCATGGTTAAGTAGAGATGCACAAATTGGATTCAAACCCTAGACCGATTTGGGGTGGTAAAAAATCAACACTAGTTTTCGGGTTCCAAGCGATCCGGGTTTTGTCCACTTTTGACCGGTTTTTTAGCAGTTTTGATTTTTTTACGGGTTGGGCTCAAAATCAAACTAGTTTTAAATGAGAGGATTACAAATAGATCCTAAACCTACGATATTTATCAGGCTTAAACTGGTTCCTCTGGTTCTAAAGTTGTTTCCAAATTGAGCTTTGGGTTCAGTTCATGAATTGGTTTGGATGTGCACCTCTACGCGACTACACATAAGAAATATTGAAATAATAAGTCACAATTAGTATTATACATATTATTATACATATTAATCTAAACTTATGATGACTAGTAAATCACTTCTTTTAAGTATTTATATTATTATTTTTAGTAATAAATAGTAACCAATAAGATTTATGTATTTTTATTTGTAATATTTTATTAATTATTTAATTTGAGTTTTTAATGTTAACGTTTAAAAAAATACGTATCTATGTTTATCTATTTTTTTGAACATTCCAAGTTATTTGTTCGCGCGTTGTCATGGTATGTTACCGCACACATTAGATGGTATCAGTCTGGTTTGTTACCCGTACCGGTATGATATATGCACCTGCTATAGGAATCAACACATGTTTTACATGAGCGAAAACGATAAAAACGAACACCGTTACTAGCCCCAATGTTGTTCATACGGCAACGACTAGTTTAGAGTGTCACAATAACGGTAATGTTATTCATTTTCATCATAGATAGAGTTGTATAAATGAAAAATTTTCAAAACCGTAAACCATAAAAATGATTGCAGGTACCGCTACCGATGTTCGGTATGGTATGGTAGCACTAAGATGTCAGTTTATCGAAAGAAAAAAATAATATAAACAAACTTTTGTACCGTAAACGATGTTGTTCGGTACGGTACAATAGCGAGACCGTGTCACTTTATCGAAAGGAAAATAATAAAAAATACTGGCACCGATACAGATGTTGTGCAGTCGGTTTCGGTTTAGTTTGGTATGATAGCGCGCGACAAAACATTCGTTATCAATAAAATTTATATTGCAATGGTGAAAAAAACATTGAACACAAACCAACTGAACAACATCATTACCGATATTGATTTTTCGTTTTTATTGTTTTCGATCGGTATAAGGTTTTCTGTTTCGATTACTATAAACTATTATGAGTACCGGTGCTGTAATGAAACAAAAATACACTAACAGAATTCCCGCCGCGAAGTGCGGAGAAAATCTCACATGAGTAGTTGTAATCAATCTTAAGTCTGGTCCCTCGGGTGAAATGAGTTAATTATTTATATAACTAAAAGCCAATGCCTTTTGATGAACAACTTATAAACATGTCTTGTTGACTTATTAGCATATTTAAAATAAAGAGGTAAACATGTTATGCGTTTACCCCAAAACACTAACACAATTTAACTCTGTGTAGACTGTAGAATTATGTCATTTTAACAAGTATCATAACTTACCAACCCTACTTAAAATTATAATTTCACTATCCCCCACTTTTACACAATTTTTCTTCTTTGACTTTAAATACACAAAATCACATATGAACTAACCAAAACGATATAAATGTATTTATTTAAATTAATATTGATAATAAACTTCTAAATTAACATTTGCTTTTAGAATTTGGAGTGTTTGAATCATACCAATCGAAGAAAGATATAATTAGAGAATATGAGGAGGAGATTAAAGATGACTTGTGCTCACAATTATGATCATGACTATAATTACAAAAAAATGGCCTTAGTCTCCATTTGATTATTTTCTCCATTGATTATTATTAAGAATCTTAATTGAATTATCCTCTACTTTCAGCCACACAATAACATCTGTGTTAGCTTTTTGGTGGCATCTTCCCATCATACAACACGTAACAAAGGTACAACAACATAATAATATCCGTGCGTACTGCGTACCGTATTTGATTCGACAAACCCACACGCCAAACAGCAATACACTTTTCATATTCCACCTCTACTTTTGAAATTCTGACCAAAAAGGTCCCTAGGCATATAAAGCTACAAAATTCATCACAAAAAATATTATTACATTTTACTATGTTAGACACCCATGGGTATCATAGTCATGGATATAAAATCTTTTTTAGCTCACAAACTTGTTATGAATAGGGCGGATCTATTAAGGGCTAGGGGTGCCCGGATACCCCTAAATCTTTTGACAAAGTGCAAAATATCTCTAAATATACGACAAAAAAAATTCTTTGTTTTAGGAATGTACGGTAAAAACATTTTTATACCCTTGATTTTTTCTTCTAAATCCATCACTAGTATGGGTACGTGGTAATGAAAATTATTTTATATTTTGTGTAGGGAATAGTAAAAGATAACACATATATGTTACGTAAACTATACCAACAAAACACGTATAATACATATGTTACAACTTTACAAGTCAATATGTGAATTATCAAGGTTAAATACTTATAAACAAGTTGTAATTAACGTAACATATATAGTATATAGTATATGGTAAATTGAGATCATATCCCCAAGAAACAATTGATTAATGTTTTAGTTCTTAATTGATGAAGAACAATTTGGTTTTTAGTTTGACTTACGATTGAATACTAAAACCAAATTTAGCTTTAAAGCTAATTGATTTTGAAAAAAAAAACACAATGAATTTTTAAAAGCGATATTTTATGGAAAAGAGTAAGCATTTTCAGTTCCAAGTTTATAATTACATGTTAGTTTGATAAAATTTCTTTTTCATATGTCGTATCGAGGCTCCTAATGATAACTCACCAACCAATCAAATTTATTGTAAGCTAGTGTTGATTTGTTGAATGGCGTGTTTCAACTTTCAATAGGCATAAGAAATACATTAAATATGTTTTTTTTTATTGAAACGAAAGAACACATTAGTTACTATATTTGCTAAGAACACATTGTTTACCATATTTGCTAGTACATCGAAGTTGTATGAATGTTGAATGGCGTGTTTCAATAGGCATAAGAAATACATTAATTATATTTTTTAAAACGAAAGAACACATTATTTACCATATTTGCTAGTACATCGAAGTTGTATGAATGCTACAGAAATAGAACTTGCATCGTGCTTTCTAACAAGGAGTAAGCTTAGGTGAAGTCCTTAAAAGATAAAAGGACATTAGCACCCCAATGCATTAATTTATAAAAACTTTAAATGTAATTCGTGTCCAGTTGATTTCTTAATCGATTTATCAAAATGCCCGAATTTGATTAACTTGTTCTTCAAGTAATCATACATTACGTCACTCTTCATTAACAATGATGTTCCAAATTTTACATTTGAAATAACCAATTTAATACAAATCATGTAAATCTCGTCACTTCTCCTAAACACACACAAAGTCACAAACAAGATTAAACTCTTGTCATGTAACCCTTGCATTTTTCAAGAACTCATCAAAACAAATACATGATCCAAATCCAAAACTCTCATTTATGTTGGTCCACATTTTGTCATTTTTAATATTAGAAGGGTTGAATGACAAATTGAGCAAAGAAAAGATGACTTCTTCAAGAAAAAAAGAGACAAGTGCTTTCCCTTTGGCTTTCTTTCATTTGTTCCGTACCCCAATCCTGTGATTGTGACGCTAGCATATCTCTCTCTCCTCTCTCTCTATATATATACAGACATCTGTATCTATATGTATATATATATTTTTTATTTTTTTATGTTACATAGTTTGATTTAAATAGCATTTTCCAACCCTTTGATTGTTTCTTTTCTCGACTTTGCAAAAACACATAGGAAGGCCCCATCCACCATCACCATCACCATCACCACCACAACAACCGTCTACCGCCGAGCCCACCGAATCATCATCATCATCAACTCACCACTCACCATCACCAAAAGATCCGTATAATATACCTACTCCACCCCTTCTTTTCAATTTCCACAAAAAAAAAAAAATCAAATCTTTTTATTTTCTTTTTCAAACACCCAATTCACATTTAATCCTAAACACCCAAAAATCAAATCTTAAAAAAAAATCTTTTTAATATACCCAATTCACATTTAATCCAAAACACCCAGAAATCATTATCTTTGTTCTTGAATTTCTCTCACCCTGAAAAAAGATTCTTTCTTGGTGAGAGAATAAGAAGGTGGGGATGTGGGTTTGTATTGATTTCATTTAATTACCCCAAAAAACATTTATTTATCTATTTTTAGGTCATAGATTCTCTCTGGAAGACATAGAATTATACCCCCTTTAGGTAAGTTTTGATTTGAT
Source organism: Scalesia atractyloides (assembly GCA_947069175.1). Classification (NCBI taxonomy): domain Eukaryota; kingdom Viridiplantae; phylum Streptophyta; class Magnoliopsida; order Asterales; family Asteraceae; genus Scalesia; species Scalesia atractyloides. The sequence continues at coordinate 64,235,657 of CAMTDV010000007.1, read as the reverse complement.
GGTTTGTTTTTGTTGTTCTTTTAGTGTTTTGGGGCAAATAATTGTCTCTATCCATGACTGTTTCTTGATTTTTTTGTATAATATTTTGAGTGGATTGTTTGTTTGTTTATTTATAAGTTTGGGGTTAATCAGGCTTCTGGGGTAGGTGGAACTTGACTTTGTATGATCAAAATTCAGAAGTCTTCATCTTTATTTCAGATGGCATGATTTGATTCATCAAGAATTCAAGATCTGTTTATATCTCCATTTGATCAAAGGTACAATCCCCAATCTGCTTTTGATTGTGTTCTTGAAGATTTCAATCAGTTTTTTAAAGATTTGTTGAAGAATTATTATGTAATTTATTATTTAGGATTGCTTTGATAAGGGAATAATATTTGTATATATGGAGTCATCTTGTTCATAAAAGCTTGTTGCTTGTGATCAAATATCGAATCGAAAACTGTCGTAGGGTAGGTTATTTTAGAGGGCAAGAATGGATGATGGTGCTAATTCTTGGATTAGAAGAACAAAGTTTTCTCATACAGTTTGTCATAGGTTAGATTCCGCAAGGTTAGCCTCGTATTTAACCGATGTTGAACCGATTCGATTCGCGGGTGTGAAGACTAGGCCTCCAAAAGCTCTTGATGAGCCGAAACCGGTTCAAATCCAAACAAACCCTGTGACAAACAAGTCTAGAACCGTAACCCCACCACCCAAAACCACGGTTCCCGACACCTTTAAGGAGGCACGGTCTAATACCAAACGGTTCTCGACTCCACATCCTCAAAGGGTAGAAAGCGAAAAAGGGTATAAAGGGAAGAAAACGTTTCAGAGGAACATGACAGCGGTTGACTTGAGGTCTCCCCAGAATGGTACTCTGAGTGCTTTGAAACATTTAAATTCCATGAAGATTAGTAGTACTAAACGAAAGATGAAACGGGATTATTCTTGGTCAAAGTTGTTTGATAACGGTGGAGGGAAAGTTATTTCGGTTGAAATGGTTGATGATCATATGGTTGATCTTTCGAAGCTTTTTCTTGGTCATAGATTTGCTCATGGTGCAAATAGTCAACTTTACCATGGAATTTATAAGGATGAACCCGTAGCGGTTAAGATAATTCGGGTTCCTGATGATGACGAAAATGAAGAACTAGTAATTCGACTTGAGAATCAGTTTGCAAGAGAAGTCAATCTTTTGTCTCGTCTCCACCATCAAAATGTCATTAAGGTATGTATAATTGTATCTATTTGTATATCAGATATTCACATTTATTACAAAAACCAATTTTTTATGTTTAGAGCCGTGAGAACTGCATAATGCACTTGTACACGGTGCTTGACTGGAAGTTAGAAAGTGAGAGGGGGTAGGTGGTAACGTAACCGCCTTACAAATAATAATTAAAGCAAAAGTTATAAGTGTTTATGCGGTTCCCACATTTCGCTATTTAAAACTGGTTTTGTCCGATGAGATATATGTGATTTAATGTTATATATCGAAATGTATGCCCTCGTTAGCGGGGTGTTTGGATGTGCTCATGTCATAAAAAGCTGTAATAACGTTAAATGTTCATTATCATATCATTAAAAGATCTTTTTTTTTCTGTGGTGGTAGTTTGTAGCTGCTTGTAGACAACCTCGGGTTTTCTGTATTATCACCGAGTACCTTTCAGAAGGTTCATTAAGGGCGTACTTGCATAAGCTTGAGGATAATACGGGAAAAGAGAAAGAATATCTTCTGTTAGAAAAGCTTATCAAGATGGCTTTAGACATCGCTCGTGGAATGGAATACATCCATTCACAAGGCGTTATTCATAGGGATCTGAAGCCCGAAAATATACTGATAAGCGAGGATTTCCAGCTTAAAATTGCCGATTTTGGCATTGGTTGTGAGGAGGCTTACTGTGATTTTTTGGCAGATGATCCTGGAACTTACCGTTGGATGGCTCCCGAGATGATTAAACGCAAATCCTACGGTCGGAAAGTTGATGTGTACGGATTTGGGCTCATTTTATGGGAGATGGTGGCCGGGACTATCCCATATAAAGATATGACTCCAATACAAGCTGCATTTGCGGTAGTTCATAAGGTATAATATCTTCTTCGCTTGTCACATATGTAGATAGGTGTGCTAAATGGGCCGTGTTCGTGGGTTGGTGGGTTGAACCCGACATGAACTTGAAAATTGTGTATGACTGGTGAACCTGAACACCACACGAGTATTCTCGGGTTGACACAACCACAACTCGTTTAACCCAATTTTTTTTATTTTTTTTTATGTTTTGCATAATTGCTCCAAATTACAATCTCCTAAAATTTTTAATGTTGTCGCAAAATAGCCAACCTTCAGTTATGACATAAGAAACACTATTCAGAAAATATAAACGGGTTAAAAGAGTCAACCTGTGAACCCGCAGGTCAACCAAACCCAGCCTGTTTAACTAAACATGCTTGTGGGTTCGGCCCGAAGCTGGCCCTAAAACGTTTAGACTAAATCCAAACCTAAGAATTTCATATTAGGTTAGTGCGGTATCATAAATTCACGGAAGGTCTAACAAACACGATCACTCACGGTCTATTATAATTGTATTTTGACTTTTCATCATCGTATATCCGCTCCTTATATTCGTGTTTTCAGAATCTACGACCAATTATTCCGGCTAACTGTCCTCCGGCAATGAGAGCGTTAATCGAGCAATGTTGGTCATCACACCCCGAAAAAAGGCCCGAATTCTGGCAGGTGGTGAAGGTGTTGGAGGAGTTTGAAACAATAGTCGCTGGCGAAGGAAATTTGGATCTTTTACAATACCCGACATGTTTAGATCATAAAAAGGGGCTTCGTCATTGGATTCAAAAACTCGGCCCTCATCATCATCAACACCATCATCATCAACAATCCAACTCGCCCATGCCTAAACCGAGGTTTTCATGAAACTTTTTGCAATGTAATTAAACCGCGGAGTGTTTGTTTTTTGTCCTCTGTTTTCGTTTTCTTATGTGAATGGTTAGTTTTTACCGGTACATTGATGTTAATGATTGCTTACAGAAAACCCGAAACATATTGATTCGGTCATATTATAACGGTGAATATGATTCTGGAGATTGGATTATGGTATTTAGATTGGTGGTAAAATGTTTGATAGTTTGCTGCTTTGTTTGATTTGTTTCTTGAATTGTATGTGGCATGTTGTTAAAAGGAAGTGTAACTTGTCATATAAGTAGCTGTTACGTTTCTTACTTTTTAGCGTGCAAAGTTATAATAAACTATATATCAAACTCGGGATTTCCCACCGTGCGTTGTAGCGTGGAATTCGCGTTCAAACCAAATGGTAAAGACCAGTAATAAAGCTACAATATATAAATGTGTAAAACAACACTAAATAAAATGTAAGAAATAGAAGAGAACCATGCGAATGTAGATAAAATATCAAGCGCATTGCAACGGTATGTCATGTCGTATAATAAACTCGAAGAAAACGATGCGGATGTACATAAAAAAATACTTGTGTCGAAATGTAGATAAAAACATATGTGACGGTGTATTCGCAAATGACAAAAGGTTACGTTCTAAATTAAACTCGAGTTAAACCATGACAATCCAAATTTATTACAATTAATATATAAATTTAATAAAAATAGATAAAACTATAATTATTTTAAAAATCATAAAAAAATATATGGAAAATATAACACACAATTTGTTAAACATATTTAATACATAGAATAAAACGTATTTGAGTATAAAATTATGAATTATTTATATTTTCAATTTGGTTTATAAAAGTAAAGTAAAATACGCCTAGGTTTGATATGTGGCTAAAGTTAAAAAAAGAAATTTTGATGAGCAAACTATAAAAGAAAAAAACTTTATTATAGCTAACATGATGTAGTTTAAATTAATATACACAAACACACATATATTATATATATATATATATATATATATTATAATATAATTCTATATTTTTTCATATACTCCTTCATTTTTACGCTATTGAAAAAGCTTAAGTCACTATCAAATATAAATGAATCTATAAAGAACTTTTTTAAAGTTAAATACTTATAAGGATTCTTATGTAGTTTCTTAAAAAATAATATACCCATCGTGTCACGAGAGGAATTACCAAATTATATCCATCTCCACTAGGAAATAATATCTATACACAAATTCAGTAGGAAATCCAATAAATTGGAACCACCCAATTATATTCATCTCCACTAAACAATAATAATGTCTATATACTAATTCAGGAGAAAACCCAATTAATCTGAAAAAAATCCTGCTTGTACGAATTGAACCCAGTACGTAAAGTTCCCTAAGGTTTATCTCACTTCCAAAATAGCATTAGACTATGATGTTATGGGCAAAAGTAAACGAATCAATAAATACATTTTTTCTACTAGATTTATACCAAAAAAACACTCTTTCTACTCTTCATCGATTCAAAAAAAATAATAAAATGTTAGTTCAAGCAAAAAAAAAAAAAAATCTCTAGATCAAGAGGTGGTCGTTCTAACCAAAATCAACCCATACAACAACCAATCTCGCAACAACAATCATTTCAGCATCCATGTTATCCGTATCCTCAAGTACCAGCCATGCCTACTCCAATTACCCATTCAATACACCCCATCTCCTACAAGATGAACAAAGATTTGACCCTTTTGCACTCCACTACGAAAACCATTCATTCTATAACCCTAACTGTAATGAAGAATAGACACTCCCAATATTGTATAAAAAAAGGTGATGATAAATCTGTAGAACAAAATGAAGACCGAGAACAAAAGGACCAACAACCCGAAAAGAAAGACGTTTACAGATACGCGCGACCATATGATTGGACTGGTGTTGGAAATATTCTTAAACGAAAATGTAAAACAACGAATCGTTATGGATGGCTTTATGATTTTTAGATTTTAGATGTCTTTATTTTTATGTAATATTTTATTGTTTAAATTTAAATAATTTGGTTTTAATATATAATTTAGTTTTAATTCAAAAATAAAACAAAATTGGCTACTTTGAGTTGTGCTTCTATCAATTTGGGTACTTTAGGTTGAATTTGGTTAAAAATGAGGTGGTAATCCGTTATTAGTTGGTGTCTTTGAGTACTTTGGTTGTGCCCTAGTTGCTTAAGAGATCAAGAGCCATCCAATTGTAGAGTTGAACATAGGTTTGTTTGCCATCAAAACTTGATAGCGCAAAACAAATTTATAATGTCCGGTTCTATTTGGGGGTGGGTGAATTTCTCTTTTAGATGTATTGTGTAATATAAAGTTTATAATTTAAAAATATCGAGTTTATTAGCTTGTTAGCATTTCAACTATATGTCGGTTATTCAAAACCATTTAAAAAAGAACTTAAATTTGACTATGTAAAATAAGGGAAAATACCGTTAATAAAGTTCAAGGGCTGTACGGTTGTATGTATGGGAAATGTTGTGAAGATATCAAGTTAAATAAGTGTATAGAGTGGAAATATAAGATAGAAAAGTAATGTGGTCGACGTTGAAAAACACAGAAATGTTGTAATGTGGTCAAAGTTAGAAGAAAAGTATATTAATTTCATGTTTAAATGTGTTTGCGCGTTTGTAATCATTATCATAAACTACGTTTTTAAAAAGATAAAAGACAGAATGTTGTAATGTGGTCAAAGTTAGAAGAAAAGTATACTAATTTCATGTGTAAGTGTGTTTGCCCGTTCGTAATCATTATCATAAACTACGTTCTTAAAAAGATTATTGTCAACTAAGCATTTTGGGTCACTTTTAAGATTGCCCGTTTTATTTGTTAAAAAGGGGGCGCCAAAGCCACCTCACCACCATCACGCCCGTTAAACCAAAACGGACGCCAACCCACTTTCCTCTACTTCTGTTATTATGTTAACGCCCAAGAGGGCTAAATTAGGTGGGGTCCATCCCCAATGCACCAATCAAACTTTTTTTCTTTAATTGTTCTACAACGCATTAGTTAAACAGTTGGTTAGTCAATTGCTTTTTACCCATGTGATGCCGAGGTAATGTGGTAACTAACACTTTTTAATTACTTCACAACGCATAGTCTGAATGTTCCCATATACAACCATCCCTAAATGACATTCAAATTAACCTATAATTTAGGGATTAGATCGGTAACTTACCAGTACCGAACTAAAAGTACCGATTCTTAAATTCGTAAGAAATGGATACTTGTATCAAAAGTGCATGGTATGGTACGATACTCGAAGGTAAAAAGTCGGTAAAAAATCATATTGTAGCGAACTGGTACCAAAATGAAAGTACTGATCCCGAAAAACGCTAAAAAGGGTACCCAAATTTGATTGCTACGACACCAATACCGTTTCAATACCAGTATTTTTTAGTATTGATATCGAAATGCTCATCCATACTATAATTAACAGGATTAAAAGGTTTAAGAGGTAAATAATTCTAAGATCTCTCCTTAGCGATTTCATTATTAATGCAATATATTATAGTATTCAAATATCTTCCAACCCTATAATTAAACTGAAAAACACTATATTTCTTAGTTATTTCAATTAAATAATTTTTATCATTATTTTTTTTTCTCTCATCACTCATAACTACTTTAAAATATGTTAAAAATTATAGAGAGTGAATACTGTCTCATCAAATATAAAGATGAACAGTTCATTTTCTTTCTACTTCACTTACAACCATTTAAACTACTTTTTATAATATAAAAAACACACTCACAAAATATGATGGAAGGGATACGAATGCTTTTATAGGTGGTAAATAGTACAAAATAATCTGTCTACATAATAAAAGAAATCAATTATGTCACTTATCATCTATTGAAGACATCTACTTTTTGATTTTCCTACTTCTATCTTTTACTTATCTATATTAATTAAATAAAAAATCAATGTCATATAATTCTTCTATTTTTTATTAACATATTATCCTAAAATTATTAATGTGAGATAATTCTAAAATAAAACAAATTATTTATCACAATACCAAACTTTGTATTAATATATTATTAATTTTGTTATTCAATGTTAAAAAAATTATCCAATTTTGAATGTCCAATAAAATACTTCTATTTTTTTTTAATAAAATAGTATCCTCAAATTTAAATTGTTAATTTAAGATATTTTTAAATAAAATAAATTATTTATCACGAAAATCAGACTTTGTATTAATGTGTTATTTATTTTATTTTCATTATTAAAAAAATTGTTATATCCTTGACTACATTTTACAAGGATAACCTTGCATGCAATATGCAACGGTGCGTATTCTTCAACACCAATAGGTGATACAATGAGACTTGCGCACTCAGAACAACGGTGAATTAGACCAACACCAACAGGTCATACAATGAACCTTGCGCACTCAGCGCAACGGTGAATTAGACCAACACCAACAGGTCATGCAATGAGCCTTGCGCACTCAGCGCAACGGTGAATTAGACCAATATATTAAGTCACACAACGAGTTTTGCGCACTCAGCGCAACGACAAGTTAGACTAAACAACACAAGTCACACAACAAGCCTTGTGTACTTGGCACAACGGCAAGTTAGACTCACGCGCACATAATACTAGACCCTACGCAGAACAACATCCCTCTGAGCTGCGAATCCTAAAACCTTGCAAGGACAAGACACACATGAGAAGCGCCTCATAGTCTTGGGACAAAAGGATATACCCCTAACACCCTGCGCTGGCGGGAAAAACACTGACAGCCTCGCAGAAGGGGTAAGCACTAAGAGGTGTTGACCATACTCAAGGGTATAAAGTGGCAGAACTGTGACCAAGGGTTGCTCGGCAGGTTGCGTGTGATCAGTGTGGCATGAGCAGTAATGCAGACCTCAGACTGCACACCAACCATATCTCTGCCAGTGACTGTTCCACCTTCTCCACTTTGGCTGGCAGTAGGCCTGACACTAGAGATGGTCACCTTTACACGTGGCAGCACTCAACATCCGACATGACACGCCTCCTGACAGTAGACAGTAATTCTCCTGCGAGAACATTTAATGTCTGACACATAGGACAAAACGGATGTCTCTGGTTGTATGGCCGGGTCCAAGGCCCACCTGCCCGTCTCCTGAATATACCTTTTTCGGCTATAAATAAGTATCGAATCTCCATGTAATGGACAAGATACACGTTTACGCTAACGAATGCACATTGCAACTTACTTACTACCTTACTCCCAATCCACAAATAATTATTCTCACGCCGAAGTGTGGTCACGGAGAAAACAACCATTTTCCCCGTGACGAGACTAACGGCGTTGCTAGTTTTGCAGATCAGTTAAGTGAGCTCACCCGAGAGTGAAGTGAAAGGACAACCCTTTATGCAGATACATCCTGGTTGTTGCCTATATATCCCCGGATATCCCTAGGTTCAACCGGTGTTTCTTCATTGGCGCCATCCGTTACTTTGTCTCTTTTTACAAAATAGTTCCTTTCATTTTCACTTTTTCAAGCCTCACATTCATATGGCTGATTTCCCATCAAACACCTCACGAGGTCTTCGAGCCGAAGCAAAAACCCAGTTCATGCCTCTCGAATCGGCAGATAAGTGGAAGAAGATTCTTCCGAGAATGCCGGAACTCAACATGGCTCTGGCTGTGTAAACATCCCGGTCACTCCCGGAGCCCAACTGGAGACTCCCTTTGTACCGATCACATTAGTCTTACCCCCGGGGAGACCCCGATGTCTTGGTTCATCAGGTCTCAAACGGCCTAAATGCTGTCTATGCGCAACTCTGTGCGCAGACAAACACCCCTGCTGCCCTAGTGCAGCCCGCCGTTCAGGTGCATGCTTCGCCTACACCGAGGATATTGAGTTACGACTTGCCAGCTGGGGCTAGTGTACCGTATAGCCCCCGTCCCCAAGAGACGGAGTACACACGACCGCCGCCTAAACCGGAGTCTCACTCTCTTAGGCGAGCATCTGTCCACTCACAGTTGGGCCCGCATCATCAAGGGGAGGGTACACCCAACGTGAGGACGACAAAACCTACGGCGAAGGTGATAGCGCCAGGGTTTTTCACCGTTGCCAAAGAATCATGCGGCATACAATCCGCTCCATGAGGTGGCTACAACTCGGAGGCTGAGCATGATCACAACTTGATCTACCGGTCGGCGGACGCTGGCCGAACTATTTCAAGTTTATCAAGGAGATAGCGCTCGCACCATTGGAGTGTGCAAAACTTCCCTCCAATGTTGGGAAATACAACAGGTTGACAGACCCGGACGATCAGCTGCGTCTCAACACCGCGCTAAGACTGATCGGAGGATGGACACTACCTATGTGGTGTCACATGTTCGTTCAAACCCTCACAGGTGCTACACGCTGTGGTTTGATAATCTGCCCACGGGCAAACTCGCGTTATGAAACTACTTGAAAGATAAGTCCCTGACGCACTTCAGTCAACAACGCCGTTACGTCAGAGACTCCTCTGACGTAATGAACATCTGGCGGCGCAATGATGAAAGCCTTGAAGATTTCATCACCCGCTTCAACAAAGAGGTGCTTAGAGATAGGGGACGTGCACGAAGATCTGATTAGCGCACAGTTCAATACGTTCGTAGGCTGTGACGAGATGATCAAAGTCTTGTCAGGAACTACAGGCCTCCCCAAGAGCTCAGAGAAACTTATGGCAGCAGCAAAGGTCTACGCGCAGACGGAACACAATCTCAATAATAGTAGACCTCCCCTACTTCATCACCGTCCCCAAGACTTGAGCAGGAGTTTTGGGAAGAAGAATAAAGGGTGGAGGGACCACAACCAGAACACCCCCACACACGGTCCACGCTCGTGCGGCCATTAATAAGCTCGCCACTCAGCGAGCAATAAAGCAAGATAATTGCGACCGTCAGTGGACCCCACTGATGAAGACACCGGCGGAGGTACTCAGTACAGAAGACCATCAGTTCAAACAACCACCGCCGATGCGCAATAAGAAAGGTCAAGACCCCAACCTCTTCTGCGATTATCATAAAGACACGGGGCACACAACCGATAATTGCATCTCCTTGTACATGGAGATTGAAAAAGCGCTTAAGAGTAGGAAGCTCACCCACATACTACAAAACGTGCGCAAGAGGTGCGCCAAATCACTCAAGGCGGCGAGGGCCCGAGTAACAAAAAAATGAAGTCTGTTCCTATAATCCAGGTGGACCTTCGCGCAAGCGTAGCCACTAGAAGAGTTGCACGCCTCACTAGCGTCAACAACAGGTCATCTTCCCCGTAGTCCCCGGGGCCTACAAGAAGACCGACCGGTAGTGATAACTGGCATCTTTGGCCACTACCGACAAGACTACATGTTCATAGACCCTGGGAGCTATATGGACATTATCTATGAACAGTGCTTCTAGCAGCTAGACCCAGAGGACAAAGCACGTTTAGAGCCGGTGGATTTTCCACACACTGGTTTCTGCAATGAGGTTGTATTTCCGTTGGGACAAATTTCTTTCTAGGTGACTCTTTTCGATGGGCGCCACACTCACACGGTCCAGGTCAACTTCATTGTCATGCCCGCAACCTCGCGCCATGACGTGCTACTAGGTCCATGCGCTCAACGGGATTTCAGCATGATCACTTCCATCCCCCATGCCGCTTGCGGTTTTCCTACGGAAAGCAGAGTGGCCATCATGTATACAAGAAAGGAAGTCATGTCTGTTGAGAGGAACCGCCAATAAAGCAACCAAAGACATCATCCAATGGTGAACAGAAAAGTGGGTGCTCAACAACAAGTACCCGGAACAGACCATGCTCTTAGGGCCAGCCATGACTCCATAGTCAAGGCGCGGCTGAAACAACTGCTTTTCCCGTAATTCTGATACTTTTGCATGGTCACCGGCGGATATGACTAGGGTTCCAAGGGAAATCGTTGAGCATGCATTGCACACATTCCCTTCAGTCCAGCCTATAGTTCAGAAGAAGCGCAGCTTCGGCCCGAAAAGACCCGCGCTCTGAACGAGCAAGTCACAGAACTTCTCCAAGCAGTAATCATCTGAGAGGTACGTTATCAGACATGGGTAGCCAACTCAGTCATGGTCCAAAAGTCCAACGACCGTTGGCGTATGTGCATCGATTTCAAGGATCTCAACAAGGCATTCCCAAGGACTGTTACGCCTTACCGGAAATCGACAAAAAGGTTGACTGTCTTGCGTCATTCAGGTGGAAATGCTTCCTTGATTGCTACAAGGGCTATCACCAGATCCAAATGAAGAAAGAAGACAAAGACAAGACCGCTTTCCGAAAAGACAAGGGCATTTTCTGTTACACAAAGATGCCCTTTGGATTGCGCAACACAGGAGCCACCTATCAACGTTTGATGGACCATGTCTTCGTGGATGACATCGGTGAAACCGTGGAAGTATACATTGATGACCTAGTCATCATGATCTCGGATGAGGAGAAATGCTGGCAAACATTCAAAAAATATTTGCCTCCTTGCGCAAAGCAAATCTGATGCTGAACCCCAGCAAGTGCTCTTTTGGAATGAAGGAAGTCAAATTTTTGGGATTCATCGTTACGTGCGATGGCTTCAAAGTCAATCCGATAAATGTGGAAGCAATTCAGCATATGCCATCACCCTCAATTATCAAAGAAATGCAACAGTTGGCGGCGCGGTTGGCTCCGCTGAATAGGTTCTTGGCCAACCACACAATGAAATATTTCCCATTCATTAGCACCCTGCGAAATTGTGAAGAAAAACAAGTTTTAGTGGACTCCAGATGCAGAGAAAGCCTTCACCCAAATGAAGGAATGCTTGATCCAGCTACCAACGCTCACCGCGCCGCAGAAGAACGAGCCACTGATACTTTACCTTTTCGCATCAGATATCGCTCTGGGAGCAGTCCTGCTAGTAGAACGCGGAGGAATCCAGACTCCGATCTACTACTCAGCAAGATGCTTACTGACCTAGAGACTTGATATCCCATGATGGAAAAGCTTGCTCTAGCTTTGGTCCATGCATCCCGGCAGTTGCGCCGATATTTTTCAGGCCATGAAATAATAATTTTTCGAACTATCATTAAGGCCAAATTTTCTCGAAACCAGACATATCTGGCCGCCTAGTGTAACATCCCAAAATGCGCATACGTGATTATCTTAATTCTCGTAGTATGTCCTAGTAAGAAAATAACATAATTATTTGATTACATGTAGTTTTATAAAAGATAAAAATGTTTAGTAAATTTAAGTATGGGTCAAACATGAAGGGCCAATTGTAGCAAAATGGAAAGTTGAGGTTAAAGATTAAAAAGTGCAGAATTTAGTGTGTGTGTGGGTGGTGTGTGTGTTGGTGTGTGTTCTGTATGAGAGAAAGGGGGAGAAGGGAAAAAACCTTCTCCTTCAACAACAACAAGGAATTCAACAAATTAAAGAGGTTCTAAGGCTGAAATTGGAAAGCATGTATTGAGATTCTTGATCAACTAAGTGTCTCTAACATAAGGTAAGTTGAATTTTATGATTTGGTGATCATTCATGAAACAGGTTGTAATAAATCCGTGAAATTTTATGGAATTAAGCATGGTTATTGGTTAGAATCATCATGTAGAAGATGAAATATGCTTGAATTCGATTATCTTGAAGTAAAACTCACTTGTAGTAGTAGTATAATGAAATGTTATGATCATGTAGGTGCAAGAAATTAAGTACAATATTGATGTATGAATGTGTGTGTAGTAGAGACGTGTTAAATAAATTTGATATAGAATGAAGATTATGTGAATTTAGTTGATTTGATGATCCATGATATGAACTAGTAGGAATATGCATAGAACACTTGTACATTACGCCTTGTTAGTGGTACGCACGCAGTGTTTGATAAAATGTCTTGAATTGAGATTCTATGTGAATATGAGGCTAAATGGTTAGAATTGGTAAAATGATAGTTGTTAACTCAATTATGTTAATTAAAGAATGAAATAAAGACATGAGATTAAAGTATGTTGATTGTAAAAAAATGTAGGCGTGAAAAAAGAAGGTTCAACAACTGAATCCTCAAAGCTCGCAAGATCGAGGTACTTACTTGCATGTTGTATTTCACTTGTATATTTGTTTAGTTGTAAACAACATCATTGCGAAGGATTATAGTCGTTATTGTTTTGACTAGAGATGTTGCCAAGGGTTGGTAAAGAACTAAGAAAGCATAAGAATGGTTTCGCTTGACTCGTGTTGAACGGTTAACCGGACAAGAAGTAAGAAAGCATAAGAATGGTTTCGCGTTGACTCGTGTTGAACGGGTCAGCCGGACAAGAATTAGAATGAGAATGTAAAAGTATTGTTTCGTGTTGATTAGTATTAAACGATTAACCAAATAAAATATGCAAAAGTTAAATGATAATCGTAGAGTTGAGCCAATGCGAATGGTTATAAGTTCATGTTGTTAATGTCAAGCAAAAGAGCTTTAAAGGTTAAAGAATGTGATGTTTAGGTAAAACTTCCATTTGACGCTGCGCCTCGTCTGGAATGAACACACTTTTTGCTCTCCATATGCTTTCACAAGTGATAATGACAAACGGGTCAAACTATTTTTGGGTTTGTAAATGATGAAATTTCTCTAAAAGTTCCTTTTGGAAGAAGATGAATTAACTTTAGTAATTAGTAGTTTAAATTTACATTGTCGAAATATTTTGTAGCTACGTTTTCGTACTAAAACATAAGGGTATAATGGGATTATTTAAAAGTTTAAAATTTTATAGTTTTCTAGTTGTAAAAATTATGTTGGGCGTTTCACCTAGCAAAATGGCCGATTGAGCTTGGTGGACACAATATCGTGTATAAACCACGCCCAGCAATAAAGGGCCAGATACTAGCTGATTTCATTGCGGAAGTCTTGCAGAATAAAGCGCAAGAATGTGAAGCTGTACAGAATCCAATGCCGGTTACAGATGACCGCGCATGGATACTTCACATTGATGGCGCGTCCAACGATGATGACGCAGGGGCAAGTCTTCGTCTAATAAGCCCCGATAATCAAGAATTCACCTATGCCATCAGATTGGATTTTAAAAGTACAAATAATGAATCCGAGTACGAAGCGTTACTGGCAGGTCTTCGGTTAGCAATCAAAATGGGTGCGCAGAATTTGGAGGCCCGCATCGACTCACTCTTAGTCGCCGGACAGGTCAACGGCCTGTATGACGCAAAAGGCGAGGTGATGGCCTTGTATCTAGAACAGGCACAAGCCTTAGTAACCAATTTTCAACACTTTAAGATAACCTATGTCAACCGAAGTGAGAACAAACACGCGACGCTCTCAGCAAGTTAGCCGCTACAAGCTTCAGGCACCTTGCGTGCGAGGTGCGCATTGAGGTACTAAAAAACCCTTATGTTCCTTTGCGACAGGTCAACATCATCGAAGTGGGAAATCCGTCCTGGATGTCCCCCATCATCATTTTCTTGCAACACGGGAGCCTCCCCGAAAACAAAGCGGAAGCAAGGAAGGTCCAGAACAAGGCACTCAACTATGAAATGGCGGACGGTATCCTATACCGAAAGTCATACCTTGGGCTGCTCCTCCGCTGCGTTGATTCGCAAGACGCGCAGTACTTGATCCGCGAAATACACGAAGGGTTATGCGGAATTCACGCCGGCCCGCGCATGGTTGTGGGAAAGATCATTACCGGTTACTATTGGCCTGGCATGCACCTTGATGCGGTTGAAACATTACGTAAGTGCGCATCATCCAAGCGCCACGCTCCAAAGACACTGCGCCCCAAGAATCCTCTGATCCCGGTGACAACAACGTGGCCTTTTCAGCAATGGGCAATCGATATGGTGGGACCATTCCCAGACGCTCCAGGAGCGGTGAAGTTTATAATCATCACAGTCGATTATTTCATCAAATGGGTAGAAGCCAAACCCCTTGCATCCACCACAACAATTGTAGTGCGAAAGTTCATATGGGAACACATTATATGCCGCTTCGGGTTACCCCTGCGCATAGCTAATGATAACGGTCCCAATTTTGCAGCCAATGAGCTACAATAATGGATGAAAGAAATGCATATCGAACACGTATTCACTTCGGTCGCGCATCCCCAAGGGAACAACCAAGTGGAAAGAATTAACAAAAGCATAGTCTACGGGATCAAGACAATGTTGGGTACAAGCACGCAGAGGCTGGGTAGATGAGCTGCCAAGTATCCTTGGGCTCATCGAACCATGCCTAAAACCAGCATGGGCGAAACTCCTTTTAGCCTTGTGTATAGGACGGAGGCAGTGATTCCTGCAGAGATAGGCCTCCCATCACCACGCATGCTAGCTGCACAAAGACAAAACAATGAAAACGAGCGCAGACTTGACTTGGACTTACTAGAAGAAAGGTGTGAAAACGCTGCCATCAACGAGGCAAAATACAAGTCCAAGCTCGAAAAATATTATAATGCACGAGTCCGCATATGTACCTTTTTACCTGGTGACTTTGTTCTATGCGACAATGAGGCGTCTAACGCCGAACATCCTGGAAAACTGGCACCCAAATGGGAAGGTCCTTATGTTATCCATGAAGTCATGGGAAAAGGTGTATGCACCCTTAAGCGCCTAGACGGAACAAATATCCCTAGGACATGGAATGCGCAACAGCTAAGACGGTGCTACATGTAAACTTGCAAGTTCATTATCTTTTGTCTACTCTAAAATACGACTCTTATTCCCCATTATGTAATAAAGACAAGAGTTACATGATTTATTTTAATCTTAATGTTTCGTTACAAATGCGCGGAACCACCTTGGGCATACGCGAAAACACCTCGGTACACACGAGTTCATTACCAGTCTCATTCGCTATTCCTACGCAAAGATGGTCCACTTCACGCAAATATGTAACAAGGAAGAAACATTCATTAAAAGTTAAAGATATTTACAAAACAACGCAACGTGCAACATAATCAAAGATATTATATTAAGGATCCTACACTAGTCTTCTTCTATAGCAACGGCCTCGGCTTCTTCCGGAAAGATATCCTTCAAGCGGTCTACGAAGTCATTGTGGGTAAGCGCCTCGCTTACCAATTCCAACACCGGGATATCAAGACGGTTGTACCCTTGTTGTGCCCTCTCGAAAACAGCTCCGATATTAACTCCATGAGTGGAAGCATGGCTGGAATCCCATGGAATGTCTAAGGCATGAGTGACTTGTTGTGCACACTTAGCATAGCCTTGCGCATGACCATCATAGTGCCCAACAACCACTAGCTTGGCTACTGCACCATCTAACTCCGCATAGTTCACAATGGAGTTGGCAATCTGGAAATTCAAATAAAAATTCAGAGCCATCACATAAAGATCAAAAAACAAGCGAAGTACTTACATTGACAATTCCATGTTGATGAAGCCACAACATGTTGTTGGTCAACGATTCCACCAACGACTCGAAGATGGCGTGGGAGTTTTCGGAATCCTCCAATTTTTTCTCACCCGCCTCCACCTCGCTTCCGCCAACCGTAGCCTGCGCAGAAGCTCAGCCTTCTCCACCGAGGCTTCTTGGAGGTCTTTCTTGACGCTCTCCAGAGCAGCGCAAGCTTCAACCTGTTCGATTCATAACAAGGTTAGCTCATAACTTAGTAAATCAAAAAAGGAATGAACACAAAGACAAGGGGGTACCTCTCTTGCTCACTATGTGCGCGTTGCACACTAGCCTGTGCAGCCGCGGCAACCACCGCCTCCTTCTCTCTCTTCTCTTGCGCCATGCCAGCGCGCAACTGGCCAATTCATCCCTCAGGGATTTCTTGCTCCCTGTCCATCCCCTTCACAAGCCTCCTTCCACAACTTCGCTCCTCAGCAAGTTTGGCTTCCGAGGCTTCGGCCCGTCTTTTCGACCCTAGCGCGGACCATTCTTCAACCCGCTGGTTATCGGTGAAGGCAGTCTCCTTTGCCTGCATCGCAGCTTCACGCGCACTACTTGGGCTCGTTCTTTAGCAAGGACCGCTTGGGCAGCCTCAAGATCTTTCTTTTGCTTCACCAGGCCCCGCCACTTCACGAACAATCTTATAAGTCACAAAGGCGGACCTGACAGCTGCCTGGAGGTATGTATGATACATCGCTTCTTCTTCATGATCAGAAAGTAAACGTACATCCGCTGGGGGGAAAGCTAGCTTAAAAAACTCACGGCACACCGGCCAGTGAGAAAAGTCATCTCCTTCCTCTAATTTCCACACAGGAGTGTGGATCTCTTCAGCTTGAGGGGAGGAGTATGACCTGTAATATAATCCCCGGAGTTTCATCCGGGCGGATTGGAGACACATCAGCGGAAGGGTTTCTACAGAACCCCCCGCACCATACCGGGTGCCGTTCCCTCCACATGCTCCCCTTGTGGAGCACTAGTCTGAGCACCCTGAAGGAAGCCGTTCCCAACGGCTTCGCCTCACCAACAAAAACCGCGCCACCCGGATGCGCGCGTTCTTCCACCGCCACAACGGTTTCTTGCACAACGAACCCCGTTACTTCCTCTTCAACCGTAGGTTCTTCAAACTCCACCCGCGATTCCTCAACAACAACCATATGTTCTTCAATATCCACCTGTGGTTGCATCAATGGAACCACCGAACGTTCCATCACCGGAGAACCCGATTAGTACCCATACCAGAACCTTCCACTACCACGTGAGGCCCTTCCCTCACTGCGACCGGTTCATCTGCCCAGCAGCAGAATTTCCGCCTTGACCACCAGCTGGGTCATGGGGGAATCAGTGTCCGCGACGTATGTGCCGGATTCCATAAAAACGGCTCATCGCCCACTATATAACAACAAAAGTTAGTCATGCAATACATAAAAACCGGAAGAAAATAGTGAATGTCGCTGAAAGTTACCGAGGGATATCTTGGCGGTTAATGTCCCCAGATCCGCCCTCTTCCCCATATGCTTCCGCGCAACCTTTTTAGGTGGTTGCGCGGAGAGGTCCTCCTTCGGATGCCTCTTTCACTTCAGAGGCACCTCTAGGATCTCCTCAGCGTCCTCCGGACTAGCAGGTTTGGCGGTCGGGATAACCGCCTGCTTTGGTGCAGCCTTCTTTGCACCTACAAGTTCAAGACCCTCCCATGAGTCATAAATGACCACATAAGCTTTCCACTTGCAGTAACAACGCGCTTACCTTTGGGAGGGCCCGCCCCGGGTTGAGTCGCCTCTTTCTCCACCATCGCGCTCGATCCTGCGCGTCTCTTCCTGCTCTGATCTTGGCCAACGCCCAAATCTCCCAGCGCGCCTGTGTCACAGCGTAACAACGAATAAGTCACTTGCAAAGTTGTGTTATTCAACAACATGAACTTACCAGTTGAAGGCGCATGAACATCCAGGTCCGCATCTTTGATTAGGGCAAAATTGCCCAGGACCTATGCATACCAAGTGGGCTCATCCGGGCCTAAGGGGAGCCTCTCAATCCGCCCTTGCTTCCTTTGGAAGGCGGCCAAAAAACATTGGGGCTCCTGCAAGAAAACACATGCATGTTAGCCAACAAATAACTCAAAAATTAAGGAAACACAACGGAATAAGAACACTTACTCCGGTCCTCCTCCACGTACACTGGCCAGTACCGGCGCTCGGGTTTCCACAGCAGGCTCACCCCCGCCGCCACCAAGATCCTCTCCGGCAACTGGATCGCCGGGGTCCCCTTCAAATCACAATACCAGGGGTCCAACACTGGTATTGGGAGGGTCTCCGCCGGAATCTCATCCGGCCTCCGAAATGTCAAAGGCATAGGAATAACACCGGCCTTCACAAATAAGAATTTTGCCTTCCAATCATGGAAGGACTTTGGGGGAGAGAGCAAAATTTTTTGTGCCTGCGCACGGTGCTGAAAAAATAAAACCCCATTGAGCAATGGAGTTAATAAAAAATGCGGAAACGGTCGACAATGGGAACAGACCCCGTCGACCGGCATAAAAACTCGAAGTGGTTGATCCTCACCATTCCCATCGGATTCAACTGGGAAAGGTGGAAACCATAGTACTGCAACACTTCAACAAAAAATTTGGTGACAGGCAACCGGAAGTTACCCTCACCGAAAAATCATAAAACAAGGTAATATAGCCCGCTGGAGCATCGGCAGCTGTCTCACCCTCAGCCGGAAACCGAGCATCCCAGTTGGGAGGAAGCCGGAAACCAGACACAAGGTCCTCAAGAGTCTGCTGGCTCAGCTTACATGCCGGCAAAGGGGGCGGAACCCCAACACCAGAGGCAGATTCAGGCCCTCTGGACGCCATAGAAAACAAGAAAAAGAAAATTTTTTTGAAGACAACTTTGAAGAACACAAGAACTCAAAGAATGCAGAGAAGAAGATGAAGGAAAAATTGATTGAATGAGGAAAACCCTAAGCGGAGTGCCTTTATTTATGGTGCTCGCATTTAATGCACTTGAAGAACGTGACACACACGTGGTAATAACAACCAACTAGAAACGGACGTGTGGCGAGCATGTTGGTAACGACGGTTAACATGCGCGCGTGGCCGCCACTCTCTCTGCCAATTCATTAATGAATGGCAGGCAAAACGGCTGAGTACACGCTACAGCTGTCTGACGTCTTTTTAACTCCCATTTTTTCTCACCAACTCACCTGCAACGTCAGAAGAGCAGAGATCCGAATTCCAAGAGCTTGATGACAAAACGTTTTCTTCACACAAACGTTTTTCTCTAAACCCTTGTCAAAAATTTTTGCCACTACATTAACGGCGCATGCAACAACACTTCTAGTACAGCAGTCCTGCCACTTTACAACATGCGCGTTGGAGCAGCACTTGACTGGGGGGACTTGAGGAGGTATGGTCCCAAATGACCATACCCTTGACTACATTTTACAAGGATAACCTTTCATGCAACATGCAACGGTACGTGTTCTTCAACACCAATAGGTCATACAATGAGCCTTGTGCACTCAGCGAAACGGTGAATTAGACCAACACCAATAGGTCATACAATGAGCCTTGGGCACTCAGCGCAACGGTGAACTAGACCAACACAAATAGGTCATACAATGAGCCTTGTGCACTCAGCGCAACGGTGAATTAGACCAACACCAATAGGTCATACAATGAGCCTTACGCACTCAGCGCAATGATGAATTAGACCAACACCTGAGCCTTGCGCACTCAGCGCAACGGTGAATTAGACCAATATAATTAAGTCACACAATGAGTTTTGCGCACTCAACGCAACGACAAGTTAGACTAAACAACACAAGTCACACAACGAGCCTTGTGTACTTGGCACAACGACAAGTTAGACTCACGCGCACAGAATACTAGACCCTGCGCAGAACAACATCCCTCTGAGTTGCGAATCCTAAAACCTTGCAAGGACAAGACACACATGAGAAGCGCCTTATAGTCTTGGGATAAAAGGATATACCCCTGACACCCTGCGCTGGCGGGAAAAATACTGACAGCCTCGCAGAAGGGGTAAGCACTAAGAGGTGTTGACCACACTCAAGTGTATAAAGTGGCAGAACTGTGACCAATGGTTGCTTGGCAGGTTGCGTGTGATAGTGTGGCATAAGCAGTAATGCAGACCTCAGACTGCACACCAACCATATCTCTGCTAGTGATTGTTCCACCTTCTCCACTTTCAGCTCGCAGCAGGCCTGACACCAGAGATGGTCGCCTTTACACGTGGCACCACTCAACATCCGACATGACACGCCTCCTGACAGTAGACATTAATTCTCCTGCGGGGAACATTTAATGTCTGACACATAGAACAAAACGGATGTCTCTGGCTGTATGGGCCGGGTCCAAGGCCCACCTGCCCGTCTCCTGAACATACCTTTTCGGCTATAAATAAGTATCGGATCTCCAGGTAATGGACACAGATACATGCTTACACTAACGAATGCACACTTGAAACTTACTTACTACCCTACTCTCAATCCACAAATACTTATTCTCACGCTAGAGTGTGGTCACGGAGAAAACCAGCCTTTTCCCCGTGACAAGACTAATGGCGTTGCTAGTTTTGCAGATCGGCCTAAGTGAGCTCACCCCGGAGAGTGAAGTGAAAGGACAACCCTTTATGCAGTACACCCTGGTTGTAGCTTATATATCTCCGGATATCCATAGGTTCAACCGGTGCTTCTTCAAAATTGTTATATCGATTTTATTTCATAATTATAAACCAAATTGTCGGAACTTATTTTTTATTTGGTATATAAAATATATTTATTTAACACATGTAATACACATGTTTTTTTGTAGATATACCTTTTTTATTATATATCATAAAAATTACATTTATTCAACCATGTAATTCATGGTGTTTTTAAAGATACAATTTTTTTAATATTTGGTATATAAATGTAGATTTATTTAACTCTTGCAATACACATGATTTCTTAAAATATAACTTTTTTTATTATTTATCATACAAAATTACATTTATTCAATCCATGTAATACACATGGGTTTTAAATATATAGTTTTTTTATTATTTGGTACATAATACTTTTTACGACACAAACAATACACGAGATTCTTAAAGATATAGTTTCTTTTTATTATTTATATATAAAACTTCAATTATTCAACCTGTATAATATATATATATATATATATATATATATATATATATATAGGTACTACGAGTCCTTTGAAACATTTAAATTCCATAAAGATTAGTAGTAAACGAAAGATGAAAAGGGATTATTGTTGGTCGAAGTTGTTTGATCGTGGTGGAGGGAAAGTTCTTTCGGTTGATGACTATATCACGGTTGATCTATCAAAGCTTTTTGTTGGTCATAGATTTGCTCATGGTGGAAATAGTCAACTTTACCATGGGTTATATAAGGATGAACCTGTAGCGGTTAAGATAATTCGGGTTTCTGATGATGATGAAAATAAAAAACTAGCAATTCGACTCGAAAATCAGTTTGCAAGTGAAGTCATCCTTTGTCTCGTCTTCACCATCAAAATGTTGTCATTAAGGTATGTACGCTTGTGTATATATATATAAACCAAAAATCATGTGCAAAAAGTGTTTATCAAAATATTAAAAAAGTGATTGTTGTGACTTCAAGTCGTGGTAATCAAACATTGTTTACCCAGACAAGATTGTGAGTTCCAAATTATCTAATTATAGTTATAAAATAAATTTTATTTAATATAAAATATGAATTTCATGATGAATATAACTGTGTATAATAAAATTATAAATAAAATAACTAAATTATTTATAGTTTGTTACGTTTAAAGTACAATAGGCAAGCAAAAGTAGATATGTGAATCTTAGTAACATATCTCATGGATATATAGCTATAACACATCTCATTATTATTTTTTTATATGTTGCAGTTTGAAGCTGCTTGTAGACACCCTCAGGTTTTTTGTATTATTACCGAGTACCTTTCAAAAGGTTCATTAAGGGCATACTTGAATAAGGTTGAGGATGACACAAGCAAAGAGAAAGAATATCTTCCATTAAAAAAGCCTATCAAGATGGCGTTAGACATTGCTCGTGGAATGGAATACATCCATTCACAAGGCGTTATTCACAGGGATCTGAAGCCTGAAAATATACTAATAAACGAGGATTTCCAGCTTAAGATTGCCAATTTTGGCATTAGTTGTGAGGAGGCGTACTGTGAGTTTTTGGCAGATGGTCTTGGAACTTACCGTTGGATGGCACCCGAGGTGATTAAACGGAAATCTTATGGTCGGAAAGTTGTCGTGTACGCGTTTGGGCTCATTTTATGGGAGCTGGTGGCCGGGACTATCCCGTATAAAGATATGACTCCAGTTCAAGCTGCATTTGCTGTAGCTCATAAGGTACATCTCCTTCGTTTGTTAGATATAGATAGGGCTGCTAAATTGGTCGTGTTCGTGAGTTGGCGAGGCAAACCCAACACATACTCGAAATTTTGACACATGACCAATTTAACTTGATGTTCTTAATGTTTTGCATGTTAATGCTCTAAGATCATAAATTTTCTTTTAGTTTATAAATATTGACCCAAAATAGCCCACCATTTTAAATTATTACATTAAAAAAAACATTTTCAAATATAAACGGGTTAAACATATCAACCAAACCCGACCTCGTAAATTAGCCCCAACTTGTTTAGACAAAATTCAACTCAAACCTTGAAATTTAGTGTTGGGTTCCCCTTAATGCAAACAACTTATAATTATCTAATATTTAGAACTTCAAACTAAACAAGCAGATCTAAGAAACATCTCCAATGATCTATTATAGCTTTATATTATTCACTCATCTATATATATTCGGTTTTCCGAATCTACGACCATCTGTTCCAGCTAACTGTCTTCTGGCAATGAGAGCATTAATCGAGCAATGTTGGTCATTACATCCCGAAAAAAGGCCCAAATTCTGGCAGGTGGTGAAGGTGTTAGAGGAGTTTGAGACATTGGTTGCTCGCGAAGGAAATTTGGATCTTTTACAACATCCGACATGTTTAGATCATAAAAAGGGGTTTCGTCATTGGATGCAGAAACTTGGGTGTCATCATCATCAAAAATTTAACTCGACCATGCCTAAAAGCGAAACATATTGATTCGGACATAATGTTATTTAGAATGTTATTGTTGGTATAATGTTTGCTAACCAACCTGCTTGTTGTTTGACTTGTTTCATGAATGGTTTGTAGTATGTTGTTAAAATGACTCGTACATAACTAGTGAGGATGTACATCTGTAGTTGTTTGCTCTATGTGTTAAAAGGTTGATTGAAAAACACTGAATTGATGTGTATCTTTTTGTATGTTACATTACAAAGAAAGGTATACAATTTATAGCACAAAACCGTAATCTAAATATAGTAGATGAGCTCTGTTTACGGCTGGATTTTTAGCTGTTTACTAGCTGTCTTTGACCCTCTTAACTTGGGAGATGATGCTTGACTGATCCCGCAATCTTTGATATCTTTTATTTTTAACACTCCCCCTCAAGTTGAATAGTCGGATTTCCAAAATTCAACTTGCCCAAACAATCGCTGAAAATTTTCCCGTTAACCGCTTTTGTTAGAATGTCAGCGAGCTGATCCTTTGATCGAACGAACGGTAGTTCAATCGTACCATCTTCCAATTTTTCTTTGATGAAGTCCTATCAACTTCCACGTGTTTAGTTCGATCATGTTGTACTGGGTTTTCTGAAATCTGAATTGCAGCTTTATTATCACACATAATCTTACTTGTTTCTTTTGACGGAAAACCAATCTCAGCTAAGAGTCTTCGCATCCACATGGCTTCTGTTAAACCTCGAGCTATACCTCTAAATTCAGCTTCTGCACTTGAAAGAGCAACCACCTTTTGTTTTTTACTTCTCCAAGTAACAAGATTCCCCCCAACTAAAGTGAAGTAGCCTGTTGTTGACCTCCGACTTCCCTTATCTCCTGCCCAGTCGGCATCGGTATAGATTTGAACATTTAGGTGTCCATGTGATTGAAACAGGACTCCATGACCCACTGTTCCTTTGAGATATCTAATGATTCTCCAAACTGCTTCCATATGTGACTGTTGAGGTTGGTGCATGAACTGACTTACTACCCCTACAGCATAGGCGATGTCTGGACGAGTATGTGAGAGATATATTAGTTTTCCCACCAGCCGTTGGTATCTTTCTTTATTTGCTAACTTTGCTCCTTCTTCCATATAAAGCTTTTGGTTTACACTCATAGGAGTATCTGCTGGTTTGCAATCGATCATTCCAATTTCTGCCAACAGGTCTAAGACATACTTCTTCTGACTAATGAAAATTCCTTGTTTTGACCTTAGTACTTCAATTCCGAGGAAATACTTAAGCCTGCCCAAATCTTTCATTTCAAATTCAGCAAACAAGTTTTCTTTTAGTTTTACCATTTCTTCTTTATCGTTCCCTGTAATGATCATATCATCTACATAGATAATTAGGCAGGTTACGAATTTTCCTCTTTTTTTGAGAAACAAAGTATGATCGGCATTACTCTGTTTATATCCAAACTTTTTCATAGCAACCGTAAATCTGCCAAACCAAGCCCGGGGAGATTGCTTCAAACCATAAAGAGACTTCTTCAGACGGCAAACTTCTCCAGTTTTGAACTCTTTTGTGAATCCTGGAGGAGCATCCATTAATACCTCTTCATCTAGGTCCCCGTGTAAAAAGGCATTTTTTACATCAAATTGTTGAAGTGGCCACCCTTCATTTGCAGCTATCGAAAAAAGAACCCTAATTGTGTTCATTTTTGCAACCGGGGAGAATGTTTCAGCATAATCAATCCCATGTGTCTGGGTATACCCTTTTGCTACCAGTCGGGCTTTATATCTTTCAATTGTACCATCGGGTTTATACTTAACCGTATAGACCCAACGACACCCCACGGATTTCTTTCCCAACGGGAGAGTACACTTTTCCCAAGTATTGTTCTTGATTAGGGCTTCCATTTCTGTTTTCATTGCTTCCTTCCAATGTTTAGATTTTAAGGCTTGATCCACGTTTGTAGGAGTTTCTTCGGAATAAACAGATGAGATAAATGCTTTGGCTTCCTTAGTGAAATTTCCATTAGCCACACTAGCTATAGGATAACTAGATCTTCTTGGTTCTTTTTCAGGAGAATACCGTTTCGGAGGAACCTCTCTGTTTGTTCTAGGGGGTAACACATATCTTGATGGTGGTTCTTCTTGTCTGGATTCATCTGCCTGCAAATTTTCAGCTTGTTCTGTGGCAGTTTCATGGTTAGAAGTATTGGTATCTTCGGAGTCATTAGAAACTTCAAAAGTATCACCAGAATGAATAGGATGAGTATTACTTACCTCGGACACCAGGTTAGGAGGAACATTAGGACCTTCAGTGGCACTGAAATTGGACTCTGGTGACTCTGTAGTTGGTACATAGGGAACATATTTCAACCAACTTAGTGTGTCTAAACATTCCTTCTCCCCCTGACCACTGAGTTGGGAATTGTAGTAATACTCGGTTTCAAGAAAGTCACAGTTTATTGTGGTGAACATATGACGTGTTTTTGGATTATAACATCTGTATCCCTTTTGATTCATTCCATACCCAACAAAGACACATTTTTCAGCACAAGGGTCAAGTTTGGTTCGATCTGATTTAGGTATGTGAACAAAGGCAGTACATCCAAAGATTCGTGGTTGAAGAGTAAGAACTGAGGGTAGTTTGAAGAATTTTGAAAGGGTGTGTAACGGAGTGTTAAGTTTTAGGATATTTGTTGGGAGTCGGTTGAGAAGATAGGTAGCGGTAGCAAGGCTTCAGGCCAAAAATATTTCGGGACCTGGGATTCGATTAGGAGAGCTCGTGTCATTTCCAGCAAAATGCGATTTTTCCTTTCGGCGACACCGTTTTGTTCTGGGGAGTTTGGGCATGTAGTTTGGTGGATTATTCCCTTGTCTTGGAAAAACAATTTAAACGAGGTATTAACAAACTCACCGCCATTATCGGATCGGAATATTTGGATGTTTGTTTAAAATTGTGTTTGGATCATGGCGTAAAACATAGTGAATTTTTCAAAGACTTCGGATTTGTTTTTCAAAAAATAAACCCAGGTCATTCGGGTACAATCATCAACGAACATCACAAAGTAACGAAGGTTTTGCCCCCCAAGAACTGGGGCAGGACCCCATACGTCAGAGTGGATTAATGAAAATGGCAAAGCAGCCTTAGTATTATTGGGTTTAAAGGTTTTCCTATGGCTCTTTGCTAAAACGCATGTTTCACAATGTGACATAGAATTAACTGGAAATAGTTTTGGAAATAAAATATGCAAATAATTTGCAGAAGGATGACCTAATCTTCGGTGCCATAGCCAAGCTTCTCGTTCCGATGTCCCATGAGTCAACATCACAGCACCATTTTGAGTCACCTCATCCACATAATACAACCCTTGATTTTCAGTGCCACGCCCAATGATCACTCCCGTCCTGATATCCTGTAAAATACAAAACGTAGGGTACATTAGGACAATACAGTTGAGTTCTTTTGTGACGTGGCTGATGGAAAGCAGTTTATGTGATAACGCGGGAACATAAAGACAATTAGAGATTTTTATTGTGGGTGAAATCTCAATAGTCCCTCCCGATTTTACATCCATTATTCCTCCATTTGCCGTTTGAATATTTGTATTTTCTGGTTTGGTTGTTGAAATAATATCCGACAGCTCATAAGTCATTGTGTCGGTCGCGCCACAATCGAAGATCCATAGTTTTTGTTTTTTATGGTTTTCTTGGGCCATATTAGCATTTCCCTTATTTCTAGGGACTAAATGTGACATATTTGGTTTATTATCATGGTTAAAACCACAAGGGTTTGAGGGCTGCGCCCCAAACCCGTTACCTGTTGCGTCTTCTTCTTCTTCATGTGCACCAGCCATTCCGCCGAAACCAGTCCTGCTTCGGCCTCCATCTCCGGTGACATCTCGGTTGCCGGTGCTGGATGATTTCCCTTTTTCTTTAACCGTAGCCTTTGTGCTCTTCTTATGGCCATCCGACCACCATTCCGGATACCCGACGAGTTTGAAGCATTGTTCCTGGGTATGTTTTGTCATGCCGCAATGATCACATTTGAGGTGATTTTTGTCATCTTTGTTACCTGATCCGGTTCTTTTTCCATCGATCCGTCGGTAGCCTTTTGATGCAAGCCCTAACCCTTCGATTTCAGAGGCCATTAAACCCACTGTGATACCCTGTGTGTCATTGAGAGGTGTTCCCAGAATATTCTGGTGAGCGGCCTCCTTGCGGACAGTGGCGTATGCAGTTTCTACGGTTGGAAGGGGTTCTGACCGGAGTATTTCCCTCTTTATAGGGTCATATTTCCGGTTGAGAGCGTTTAGAAACTGAAACAGTTTCTGTTCAGTCCTGATTTTGTGATATGCTTGGATATCGGTTGGGCAGGTCATCGGGTTTGGGTCAATCCGATCAATTTCTCCCCATACTCCTTGGAGTTTAATCCACAATTCTTCAAGGGAGAGATTGTTCTGTTTGATTTCATTCGCCTTGACATGTAGGTTGAAGGTTTGGAGCTTGTCACGTCCACTGCTATATGTTATAGCCAGGGCATCCCACAGCGATTTTGCTGTCAGAAATTCGGTTAGATTGCTGGCGAGGGTTGGTTCAATGTTTTGTATGAGCCATGAGAAGACGACTAGGTCGTCTTGTTCCCATTGTTCATATTCTTCGCTGATTTGGTTTGGTGGATTGGTTGATAAATGGTTTAGAAAGGCTTTTGATTTACCGCCTATGGCTACCCTCATCATCCGGGTCCATAGAGCATAATTCTGGCTGTTGAGCTTGAGGTTTATTTGAAGGTTATCGGACAATTTTGGGTTCCGATTTTGTGGGTTGAGGCCATTCTTGAGCAGATTGGCGATTTGGATTGATAGATCTTCTCCCAAGTTACCGGCTTCGGCCATGGCAGCTTGGTTGAGAGGATGATTGTTTTGGGTAAGTGATGAGCAGGGTAAGTGATGAGCAGGTCGGTATTAGAACCGTGAACTCTGCTTTGATACCATGTTAAAAGGTTGATTGAAAAACACTGAATTGATGTGTATCTTTTTGTATGTTACATTACAAAGAAAGGTATACAATTTATAGCACAAAACCGTAATCTAAATATAGTAGATGAGCTCTGTTTACGGCTGGATTTGTAGCTGTTTACTAGCTGTCTTTGACCCTCTTAACTTGGGAGATGATGCTTGACTGATCCCGCAATCTTTGATATCTTTTATTTTTAACACTATGAAGGTGGTCCTTGTACGTGTAATTAAACCAAGTGTTCGTGTTTGTCCTCTGTTTGGGTTTTCTTATGTTAATGATTAGTTTTTACTGATACATTGATCTTAAAGATTGCTTATAGAAAACCCGAAACATATCTGTTGGAGATCACCGTTGGTGATAGATTCCAACGACTAACTTATTTTGTGTATCTACTACATTTCGCGTATCATTAAATGTCTTAAAATGTACAAAATTTAACTCTTCTCTAAGAAACTAACCGAATCCTATCCCAGTTAGGTTTTTTGTTGTCGTGGCACTTTGTTTGGTTATGTGGCAGCCGACATAGCTGACGTGGCAATTTTGATGACATGGTGCTGATGTGGTAGCTAACGTGGTGTTTTTGTGACGTGGCAAGTGAAATTCGTTGAAAAGAACACCGTCTGCAAAATATACACCTTCGTATAACGAACAAAAGGATAAAACTTGTAATTTTTCCTTGTAATAAACTGTACATAACAAATTGGATTTCAAATCAAATTCTATATCTTTTAATATACACCTTCGTATCACGAACAAAAGGACCAACAACCCACGTATCATGAACAAAGGACCAACAACCTAAAAAGAAAGACGTTTATAGATCTGCACGACCATTTAACTTGACCCGATATTGGAAATAATTCTAAACGAAAATGTTAAATAGCGAACCGTTACGGGTGGCTTTGTAATTTCTAGATTTTAGATGTCTATTTTTATGTAGTATTTTTATTATTTGAATTTAATGAATTTTGTTTTTAATATATAATTTAGTTTAATAAAAAACAGAAAAAAATGGGTACTTTGAGTTATGCTTCTATCAGTTTGGGTACTCTAGGTTGAATTCGATTTATAAATGAGATGATTATCTTCATTAGTTGGTGTCATTTGAGTACTCTGTGTTGTGTCCTAGTTCCTTAAGAGATCACGAGACACCCAATTGTAGAGTGAACTTAGGTTTGTTTTCCATCAAAACACATTTATAACGTTCGGTTCTTATAGGGGTGTTTGGGTGATGCATTATGTAATATAAAGTTTATAATTTATAATATTGAGTTTATTAGCTTATTAGCATTTCGACTTCATGTCGTTTATTCCAAACAGTTAAGAAACGTAAATTTGACTATGTAAAATAAGAGAAAATAACGTTAATGAAGTTCAAGGGCTGTATGGTAATATGAATGGAAAATGTTGTGAATATATTAAGTTAAATAGGTGTAGATGGTGGAAATGTAAAATAGAAAAGTAACATGGTCATAGTTTGAAAAAGAAAAGGATGTGAATATGTAAAATAGTAAATTATATGCTTGGTCAAAGTTTGAAGAAAAGTATATTAATTCCTTGTGTAAGTGTGTGTGCATTCGTAATCATTATTATAAACTACGTTCTTAAAAGATTACCATCAAGCATTTTGGATCACTTTTAAGATTGTTCATTGTATCCGGGGGGGGGGGGGGGGGGGGGCAAAGACACCTCACACCACGCCTGTTAAACCAAAACGCATCCTGGTGTCAACCCACTTTCCTCTTATTCAGTTATTATGTTAACACCTAAGAGGGCTAAATCAGTTGGGATCCACTCACAATGCACCAACCAAACATTTTTTTCTTTAATAAAATTTTTAGTTGCTCTACAACGCATTAATTAAAGAGTTAGTTAGTTAATGGTTTTCTATCTATGTGACGCTAACGTAGTGCGGTAACTAACACTTTTTAATTACTTCAAAACACGTAGTCTAAATGTTCCCATATAAGACTATTCGTAATGGTTAATGCCCTTTAAGGGGCATTTTTCGCCACACATCATAATGACCCTTTTAAAAAATGTGTAGTGATTAACGCTTCTTAATCCCATTCAATCATTATTTTCCATTTTGTTTTCTATCAATTGTGCATTAAATTAGAAATGTCCATCTCTTTTCATGCCCCTATAACAGGGGGTGATGTTAGAAGCATTATCAAGCCCTTCACACCCCTATAATGCCCCATTACGTATGACCTAAAACCATCCCTAAATGACGTTCAAATTAACCTATAATTTTAGGATTAGATCGATAACGTACTTGTACCGAATTGAAAGTACCGATTTTGAAATTCGTTAAAAATGGGTACTGGTATCGAAAGTGTTCGGTACAGTACAATAATCAAAGGTAAAATACAGTATCGTAGCAAACTTATACCGAACCGAAAGTATTAATCCTGGAAAATGTTAAATAAAGGTACTGAAATTTGATCGATATAATACCAGTTCTGTTTCAGTACCAGTATTTTTTTTAAGCGATAGTACCGTATTGCTCATTTCTACTATCATATTAAAAGGTTTAAAGGTAAATAATTTTAAGAACTCTCCTTACCGATTTCATTATTAATATAATAATATTATAAGCGGTAAATAATACAAAACGTAACTAAAATAATAGGTTTAATATTTAAATTTCCTTTTCTTAATGCATGCCCAAGATCCCAGGTTAATATATGTTTTGAAGGGTAGGGTTTAAGAGTAAATTATATTATTTTTATAAATAAAATGAACAAATTTTATCTATTGATTTAGGAGATATTTAAATTTATAATAATAATAATTTTCTAATTATTTATGTGTTGAAAATAAATAAAAAGGGTATAAGGGTAAATTGTTAACTAATTATATTTTTAATTAAATATTTAATTACATTCTCTCTTTATTTCTCTCACCAATTAACCAATTTATTAATTTAAAAATATGCACAATTACTATTCAGCCAAACTATTTTATACACATACGTATATTTGTTCTATACACAAGCGTACATATGTAATTTGAATAATACATATGTGTACTTTGAGTATTTAACACAAGTACACATGTGTATAAACCATTTATTAGTTATGTTTGTGTATATTTTATACACAGTTTCTATTCAGACAAACTGTTTTATACACATATGTATATCATTTCTATACACATACGTACACATGTAAATTAAAAAATACATATATGTAACAACACTATGAATGGAATTTATTGAACAAAAGATAGAAAAATTTTTTGGGAAAAGACACATTATTACGTATAACTATCTTCATACTTGATATCAAATATTCGAATCATTTATACAAAACGAAATTAAAAAGTTAGAATTAGTATTTATTGATGATAAAAAGTTAAAAAAAAAACAAAACATCCCACCCGTACGCTATCAGTTCATTTAATATACGAGTGTAACCACCGCCCTCATCTTCATCCACTCGACCACCATAGCCTTTGTCATTCGCAACACCAACCACCACAACATGCACCGATGTACACTACTGATAGGAACTCCTTCAGTGATTAACAACACAAAAGTTTCATTTAAGATTTAGCATCTTCAATAACCAAATACATAAATATAAGATATAAGTTTTGACCAATCCATTTAAATTTACAAATAACATATGACCTTCAAATTCAAAATTTACAATCTCCTGAAACAAAAATAATGAATTAATAAAACTACAGTTAAATAAAAATAAATATATTAGAGATTCAAGTCAAAATATAATAGAAACATATTTGGTGAAAAGTTAATTCAATAAAAAGGATTCAATTAACAATTAAACAAACTAAATATATATAATAAGCTTAAGTAATAATCTTATCTTATAACTGATAAACATAAATTTTATTTTGAATATATACGAACATGACGGTGATTATATATATATATATATATATATATATGATTATGATCATTTGTGAACAAATTCTTGAGAATAAACTGAGTGAACTAATCCTTACCTTTGATATTTTTTAGATTAAAAGGGTAAGACTGACTTTTAATTAAAATTCCTTAATTTTCTCATCTTATAACTCTCTCTCTCTCTCTCATTTTAATTATTTATCTATTATTTTAATTATAATATGATTAAAGGGCTAATGTTATTTTTAAATAAACTCTTATGTTCTTTTTAAAATTAAATATTAAACTAATTAAATTATGTTTTTTTACATATGTGTATAAAGGTCAGTATATACAAGACTTATACACTTGTGTATAATTAATCTTGTTCCCACAGGTCGGTATAAACCAGATTTATACACATGTGTATTATTCAAGTACATATGTGTATAAACTAACAGCTGTGTATCTTGTATAAATTGATAGTTAGCGAGACTGTATGCATGTGTATAAACTAACATCTGTGTATATTGTATAAACTAATACTATCGAGAGTGTACATATATGTATACACTAACAACTGTGTATCTAGTATATACGGAAACTAGCAAGATTTTAGGAATTTTGATTATATTGTTTAATAAATGCAATTTACAAAAGATGCAAATACCTTTTGTCAATTAATTTAAAGGGAAGTTACAACATTATAATTACAATCTTGCCATTGTTTAAGAATCTCTAGATGATATAATTCAATGGCTCAGATTAGTTCACACAGTTCACTCTCAACCTAGTGTTCACTCTAGAACCTATATATATATATTATATATATATATATATATATATATATATATATATATATATATATATATGTTCTTGAGGATGTCAAAAATATAAAAAACTCGCGATTCGACTCGAAAATCAGTTCGCAAGTGAAGTAAATCTGTTGTCTCGTCTCCACCATCAAAATGTCATTAAGGTATGTATACTTATATATACACATATATCACGTTTATTATGGGAGTTTGAAGCTGCTTGTAGGTGTAACATGGATATATAGGTGTAACACATCTCATTTATTTTTTTATATGTTGCAGTTTGAAGCTGCTAGTAGACAACCTCAAATTTTCTGTATTATTATCGAGTACCTTTCAAAAGGTTCATTAAGGGCATACTTGAATAAGCTAAGAGGATGATACAAGAAAAGAGAAAGAATATCTTCCAATAAATAAGCTTATAAAGATGGCTTTAGACGTTGCTCGTGGAATGGAATACATTCATTCACAAGGCGTTATTCACAGGGATTAAAGGCCGAAAATATACTAATAAACAACGAATTCCAGCTTAAGATTGCTGATTTTGGCATTAGTTGGAGGAGGCGTGCTACGAGTTTTTGGCAGGTGGTCTTGGAACTTACCGTTGGATGGCTCCCAAGGTGATTAAACGGAAATCCTACGGTTGGAAAGTTGATGTGTATGCGTTTGGGCTCATTTTATGGGAGATCGGTGAATATGACTCTGAGTTCGTGTCTGGAGATCCGATTATGGTATTTAAACCGGTGGTAAAATGTTTGATAACTTGCTCTGCTTGATTAAACCTGCTTGTTGTTTGATTGATTTATTTATTTCTTGAATTGTATGTGGTATGTTGTTAAATGACTTGTACATAATCCAATGGGTGATAACATTATCAATGATATCTTAGTGGACTATTTTTCTCTAATCCGTTATTGATATTGTTACAGTGATCCGTCACCTGATAAGTTTATACATATATATACCAAGACTAACTTATTTTCTGTATCTACCACATTTTACGTATCAACATAAATGTCTTGAAATGTACAAAACTTGGCTATTTTCTAAAAAAATAACCATATACATAAATGTTAAGTGGATTGTCAACTAATCTGGTTGTAAAAACCAATTTTCAATTAATTTATTTGCAGTGTTTCTTTGGTAAAAGTTAATGATGATTAAATGTTCTTAATAGAATAATATATATCTTATGTTTATTTGTATTTGTTTAAATTAAAGATCTAACATAATTCTCAAAAACCTAAATAAAAATTAGAGTCAATTACACAGTTAGTCTGTGTGGTTTGCACAAAGTAATTGAGGGCTAAGGTATTAATTGTCTGAAATCACAATCAGAATGTACGACCATCTATTCCAATTAGTCTGTGTGGTTTGCACAAATAATATATATCTTATGTTTATTTGTTAAAATGACTTGTATATAATCCAGTGAGGATGTACGTTCTCCGCAGTAGTTGTTTGTTGCATGAAGGTTGTCCTTGTACATACTTATATTATGTCAGGTAGGGCTTTTCAAACAACTCATGGCTAGTAACTCGCTTGAGAAAAACTCAATGTCTAATTAACTTGTTGGCTGCTCTTCAGTGGTGAATTTAGCTCATTAGGAGGGTGGCCTAGGACCCCGTAAGCCCAAGCCAAGTTAATTGCAATGTTAAGAAAAATGTATCATGGCACTTAAAAGAAAAGACTCTGCAAACATAAAAGAAGCCAGTGCCCCTCCATGAAATCCAATCTCACATGAATAACTGCTTTTAGTATATTATTTTTCTTGTTTCATTTTGTTTTTAAATCCTAAATTTTTAATCCGAGTTCTCAGTATATATATAGTCAGAGAAAAGAGTTGATAGATTATTGTTTGACATTTATGTATTCATTTATTTATCAGTTATCACTAAGTTGCTTAAAATTGATTCAATCTAGTAGAGTTTTTTACCCGATTTGTTTTGTTCCCCGTGAATATTTTTAGATTCGCCACTACTCGCTCGGGTTAAAGCTTATATAAAAATACGAACTTTTTGAGTCTGGGTTTCGGTGCGTTATCAGTAATAGATATGCAGTGGCGAAGCTTGAGATTTCCAACCGGAGGTGGAAGTCACCGAACCTAAAAATTTCTATAAAATTAGGGGGGGGGGGTCGAAACGTATATACCAAAAAATTTCTATACGAAAACTACATACTCTTACTACTAAGCAAAAAATTCAAGGGGTCAGCCGTTCCCTCTCGCCCCTTAAAAGCTTCGCCCATGTAGATATGTGACTTAATGTCTGTTTCGATAAAGTTGTAAGCGGCCATAAACTAGAGATCTTGATATTTTAGATCAAGTGATATGTATTTGTCAAATCTGCCAGGGAGAACGTCTAAAATAAATTAGGCCTTAGGTCGATGCCTGAGTGGTTAATGGGGACGGACTGTTAATTCGTTGACAATATGTCTACCCTGGTTCAAATCCGGCTCGACCCAACAATTTGTCAATCTACTATCAGATGGTAGAATACTCTTGCTCTTAATAAATAGCTGATACGGGAGAATAAAAAGGAATTGGGTTGTTTTTTCATGTTCTTAATTTTAAATATGGTAGTACAAGATAATCTAAGTACAATATAATGTTTTTGAAAATCAGAGAATGTGTCAGTAATTATGTAAGTTGTCTTTTGGAATTTGGTTGAACAACAAATACTAAAGGTATGGAACTCAAACACATCACATACTTATTCTCCACAAACTAGTTCGACAAGTTTATGAGTTGAGCGAATCATACTTAAGATCGTACGAATGTGATTATAGTGGATTGAGAAAAAATATACAACATATGTCAATGTATGTAATCAATATCAAGTATTAAGAAAACAAATTTCATGTTATTAAAATGTCAAATTAGAAAACTTTTCTGTTATTAAAAATTGTAACTAAAAGCGTTTTAGTTCATAGCACTAATATCATATTTGTTTATACACATATACACTAATGACATATGTTAGATAATTTTCCATGTTATTATAAATGTGTTGAGATGCAAAAGAATTAAACCATCATCTAAGAAAATAAATCAGATTTAAAAAAGTTAAGTGGATATTAAACCAATCGTTATTTGATTTTATTCCGTTGTATTCCATTTCTTTGTAAAAATTCAAATTGTTGTTAACGTATAATATAATCTATTATCTTTATTTATTGAAAAGGTCTTGCATATTCTCAAAACCCTAAATAAAAAATTATAATCACCATTTTATTATATATCTAAGATAGGTATGTAATCATAAATATAACTTTAAGAGAAAAATGTCTGGATAGTTCTTGTACTTAGGTGAAATTTCACCTATAATCCACGTCTTTCTAAAATTGCACCGACGACCTTCACCTTTTGCATATATGTTTCTCGGTTAATCTTTAACATAGATCATGCTAGTTTTTTGTTAAGTGGATATGAAATGACTAATTTGCCCTTATCATTAAAAACAATTACATAAAACAAATATATAACTAAAATGACCTGCCATAAAAGTAAATATAAGTAGGAGGGGCCCATCACCGTCTTCTTCTAAGCATATTCATCAATGGTTTGTTAGAGTTGTTTGGCAGAGCAAACCTCTCAACAGACTTGAAACACCGTTGGAGATGTTGAGGTGGCACGATTTGGAGGAGATGAAGTCCGCTGTCCAAAGGAGAAAGGTGGGCCCCTTTGAGTGGGGTTTTGATTAAATTTAAAAAACTCCTTATTTTAAAAGAAAATCTTATGTTTAAAAAAAATCTTATATAAAAAATAAAATTAAAACGAACTAAAAAATAAATTTATTAAAATTAAATACATTACACAAACCACATAATTAAACCTAAACACACAAGATAATTAAACCTAAACACACAAGAAAATTAAGAATTAAATATTCTTTTTTACTATTTTATTTGAATTTTTATTAAAGACATGAGTTTTGTTATTTTAATTTATTTAACAATAAAAATAATTATACATATTAATTAAATATAATAAAAATAGATTATATAAATTAGGTATAGTTTAAATAAAATGAAAAGTGATAAGGTGGATAATAAGGTGAAGGTTTGGAGTGATTTATTGTTGGAGGAAAAAGTAAAGTTTTGTAGTGTTGATGATGATTTGTAATAATGTAGTATGCTAACTAGGCCTGTTGGATCCATTATTATTATATTGTTGTGGGCTCTCATCACACCGTTGCATCCCCACCCTATCCCTTTTCTCCAATTGGAAAGGTGGGTTCAATGTGAAGCTGAGTAATATGCAAGTGTTGTGGAGGAAAGGCATCAGCTTGAGGTGAATGCTTTTGCAGAACACTAGAATCCTTTCGTTGGCATGCAGTGAATACGGATATCGAATTGCAATGACTTCAATCTCAAATTGAAGGACTTACCCATGATCTAACAAATCTCATGTTCGAGAGGCTGACCGGAAAGTTGTGAAAATACCAACCGCACTCCACTATTCCGACCAGTATAAAAAGAACAAGGGACGCCTGACGATGCGGATTTTAACACCAAAAACTTACCTCTATTTTGGACTATTTAGGAAACGAGTATGCAAAAGGCTATACGTGTAATTTAAAAGGGTGAAAACGATTAATAAAATTTGACAAAAGCACAGTATCCATCCAAGCATTTTTCTAGTAACTTCACAATAAAGATCACATTACTTACGTGGGCCAAATAATAGAATATTTATGTTCTATCACAATGTATCTACTTTTGGCAGCTCGGAAGTATATTGAGCCTTGACATGTATTTGGTGTATTGGGTCATATAGAATTAGTTTGAATTTTAAAACTGGGCCTTATATAATTGTAGCCTATTTTTGTTTAGATTATGTGTGCTAAACGGTTCTACTTAGAGATGGGCATAAAAACCGGTTCCGAACCCGAACCGGTAGAACCGAACTGGAACCGGTTCGGTTCCTACCCGACATTAAGTAGAACCGGTTCCGGGTTCAAAATACCCGTTGGTTCCAACCCGGTTCCACAATTTTACCATTTGAATCGGGTAGTAACCGGTTCCTAACCGTACCCGGTTCCTACCCGTACCCGGTTCCTACCCGTACCCGGTTCCTACGAGGAACCGGTTCCTGACCGTTATAATATTACCGTTGGAACCGGTTATAGCCGTGAAAATGTTACCGTTGGAACCGGTTATAGCCGTTAAAAGTGTTCAACATAAAACTAGTCTAGAAGATGAAGTTGAGTTGGGAGCATAAAATTGTTGACGAAGAGGAGGACGAAGAAGTGGAAACTAACGATTCGGACGACGATTGTACCGAGGTACCCGCACATAAAAGAAACTCGTCGGAAAGTGTTGCACCTGCCGCTAGTAAACGATCAAAGAAATAAAATCTTACTAGAACCGGTTCTGAGTAATTTTTTATTTTTTTTTGTAACCGGTTAATTTTTTTTATATATTGTAACCGATTAATTTGTTTTTTAATTTTAACCGATTATTGTTACTATTTTTATTTATCAATGTAACTAATAATAAAAATCAAACATAACAAACACAATAGAAAGAAACATTACACAAACTTTATTAAAACACCAACGATAACATTTATCAGGAACCGGTAAGTAGGAAGGGGTCTATATACAAAAAAAAAAAACGATTTTTTAATCAGGAACCGGTTCCACCGGTAACATTTTATCAGGAACCGGTTCTGAACAGTAAAAGTCAGGTTTTTACTGTCAGGAACCGGTTCTGAACAGTAAAAGTCAGGGTTTTACTGTTCAGAACCGGTTCTGAACAGTAAAAGTCAGCTTTTTACTGTCAGGAACCGGTTCTGAACACTATCAGGAACCGGTTCCGCACCATACCCGGTTCCACACCATACCCGGTTCCATAATACCCGTACCCGGTTCTACACGGTTCCATATTCTTGGGTGTGAACCCGGGTAGGAACCGGACCCGGTTCCACACCATACCCGGTTCCAATGACATCCAAGCAGAACCGGTTTCGGGTTGGAACCGGTTCCGGGTAATAATAAAACCCGATTATGCCCATCTCTAGTTCTACTACGTAAAATCGCACATCTAATGTTTTTCCTATGTGAAATTACTAAAACAAATTAGCTACTCATCTAAAATATATTTTAAAAGTTACGAATATTTTCTTTTAGTTTAATGCAAAGGTACAACCTAAAAGTGGCAAATTAGTCTTTTAAATCCTAATTATGTTCAATCCTCTTATACTAATTACACTTTAATCCTCAAATCTTAATTCCACTATAACTCTCTCATTTTTAACAATAACTAGTTGATACTTTATCCTCTTATAAAACACTAATTACCCATATGGTTTTTAAACACTCATAATTCTTTTGCACATTAATATTTAAAAAATAATTACACCATAAAAACAATTATTTTTTTTAATCTGAGTATAGTATTTTATAACTTTTTTAATTAAAATAATTGATACGTTACGTGATTAACAGTATTTGAGGGTGAGCAATAACTGAATCAGAAGTTGAGTTAAAAAAATTCTTACCTAAATGTAAAACAAAAAGTGCCCAAACATCTAAACGATTCACTCTTTATACGTGTCAAACCATGTATACATAACTAAAAATCATATTTTCACTATTTCAGTGTCATGAATAATAAAATATCGAATAGTGATTTACCGATACTAATTATTGCTAAGTTTTTTTTTTCTAATTTTGTTTCTTTGGTTAAAACATTTATCTATCTTTACTTAATTAAATTATAAATTAATACAGTTTATTGTAAATAATATAATAGCCAAGTGCGGTTTGATTCCCGCTTAAGCCATTTTTACGGACATCTGGATGAATGAATGAATCAAAGTTAATCCTGGGTTCGAACCTGGCGAGGGTGTGGGGGAGCAAGAGTTTACGGATTCCATTTGATTCCCACGCATCAGGGAGGTATGGTCTTATGACAGTCGAGGAGTCGACCTTGGACTTAGGTCCAAACATGATGAGTTTGCACGTGATATTATGTGCCGTTCAAAAAAAAGATAGTATAGTTTTATAATTTATGATATTACTGTGAAAAAAAACTATAGCATGATTTATAAGTTAATAATTACAAGGTATTATATTAAACATATATTATTTAATTGAAAGAAAAGAGAAAACCTTTTAAACACATAATCAATCATGAAGTAGACAAAATTAATTACAGACTAATGGCAGGTAGACGAGCAACAAGCTGCGCCGTTACTCCCTACTGAATAGCAAACCCTACCTTGTTAAACACAAAATTCTCGGTGTTACTACTTACCACCTGCTGAACCTGTTTGATAAACCGTACTGCATCAGGGGCGAGACCGCCAAAGGTATCGAAAGCGAATGGGACGAACACGT
This sequence comes from Scalesia atractyloides, assembly GCA_947069175.1. NCBI lineage: Eukaryota > Viridiplantae > Streptophyta > Magnoliopsida > Asterales > Asteraceae > Scalesia > Scalesia atractyloides. The sequence continues at coordinate 64,195,202 of CAMTDV010000007.1, read as the reverse complement.
GCTTATTCTCGATACAAGCTTTTTCGTGCTTAGCTACTTTGCCCGCCTCCGCTTTGGTTATCGCCTGGCCCGCCACAAACCCGTGGTCCCTTAGCCCAACGAGGGGAGACATACCTGTCAAATCGACGCACGCGTGTTTCCCTCATTCCCATCCAAAAACAAGAATGTCAGCGGGCCGTAGGGTAGATCTCCCTTCTAATGCATTGGTCAAGAAGTTCACGGGGCCTTCCTTTTTTGCCGAGATCCCGCCCGCTTAAGGACATCATGAAGCACATCTCGAACTAAATCATATCAATATTTAAAACCCGGTAATTCTTTGCAATGGACTGCATGCTCCCTAAAAGAATTCAAGCAAGCCTTCCGACATATGGGACACGGGTCATCAACCGGAAAAGGGGTACCATCAACAGGTACTTGATAATAGCCCGGTATTCCCCAGCCGACATACATTGCCCTAAACCTTCAATGGGAATAATAGACAGGAAATCCTGAGCATGGGGGGTTCGCAAACACTCATACACGGCTCGCTGCCGCAGAGACAAGGCAAACTTCTCTTCGACTGTCTTGACGATTTCACCATATAAGGCATTCGCCATAATTTTTTGGGCTTTAAGGGGCTTTGTCTTTAATGTAGAAACCGCCAAGATCAAAATCGGAAGAGAACTATGCAGAGTGTCTAACGCACCTCTGTAATCAGAGTCCAACAACCCACCACCACATTCACGAAGGATATGGTCTTGAAAAACCCACGATTGGGCCCTTGAAGCCACAAAAGCATAGGAAGAGGTATCCTCAGCTGAGCAAATCCCAAGACCCCCAAACGGGTTGGGAGGGAAGCTAACCTCCATTGGAGGTCCCCGAAAAAGGCACCCCCCACAAACAACAATGTCCTCAATCGTATTCCGAAGCCCTTTATCGAAAACAGAGATGGCTCCCCCGACATAAGAAGGCTAACACGTTCTGAGCCCAAACAACAGTTTAGCAACCTCGATACACGAACGAAGCATGAGGAGTTCGCTTGAGGGTCCTGAAGACGTTTGACGCATCCCATCAGCTCAACCGCACATTTGGCTCTTTGGAGGGCCAAACCACTAATAAACTCCCCATCTCTACTGACAGCACCACCCAAAAGTTTAACATCATTTACCGGCCTACCAATCTCCCACGGAAATAAACCCTCTTGAGTCTTCACCCCATCACATGTAGGCCAAAAAACTTCAGTTTTTTTGATGTTCAGAAGGAGGCCAAAGAGGGCCCCTCCACTTTGATTATGTCTAAAGCCTTGGAAACCTGAGTAGCATCTCTAATAAGGATCCCATCATCCAGGTACCAGGCATGAAAAAGAAGCTTGCAATGATCTTTGATTCAAAGGACAAGGGGGTGTAAAACAAGGGCAAAAAGGAGAGGCCCGAAGGGATCCCCCTGCTGAACCCCTGTGGAAGACCAAATATTACCATTCCCCACATAAAACCTAGCTGGTTGCCCGTATAAAAATCAACCCAAGCAGAGATGGATGGACACATTATCCTTACCTCATTTAAAAGAGCAGTTCTATCCACAAGGTTAAAGGCATTCGAGAAATCGACGGTAAGCACAGCTAACGACCCGTCTCGGTGGTGTGCATTTAAGAACCTGTTCGCACTATGAAAAACCGCCTCAGCCCCGTTGGAACCCCGTCCCCAAACTGAAGTCGCCAAGATATTTGGCCATATCCTTTCCCACCCCCTCATCGCTACCTTAGAGACCACTCTCCTCTAGATCGAACCCACTGCAATAGGCCTAATCCCATTATCGGGCTTGAGAAGGGGCGTAAGGGAAGCAGATGCAACAAACTCCGCCAAACTCCTCGGACATCTCCCCCCTGCATAAACATAAGTTAACCACAGCTGAAGTCGCCCTGAGTAGACTAACCGCAATCACAGACCCTTCCCCACAGAGGGCGTCCAAAAGGTGTTGAGCCCTCAAACCATCTCTCCCACATTGTGTCCCTTTAGGGAAGGGTTTGATACACCCTAGCACACTGTCGGTCTCCGCTACAAGGTGGGGCTCTGACGATATGAAAGCGGGCATGGTAGGGGGTGGCATGCACGAGTGTTTATCCACAAGAGCCTTCATAGTTTTCTTATCAAGTGGTGCAACCCCAGAAGAACAAAGGCCTTAACCGCAGCGGTAAAATGACCATCAGCAACCTTGCTTGAGATTAGAACTTGCATACTCGCTGTTTTTATCAGACATTTTCTTAAGACCCTCTGGACCCTCCTTCACAGGTTGAGCAAACAAAGACTGAATGAGAATGTAAAACCCCTCACGGTCACCCCATTGGGCCAACGCTCGCTGTATACTGAGACACTGACCATTTTTCTTGTTGCCCGACCTCTTATCGTGGCGGCTAACCTGCGTAAATACACATAAGGTACACCGAGGTAATAGAAGAAGTCGAATCCATGCATCAACCGAATCAGGCATAGCCACCACATTATCCAAAGTTGTGGCTAAGGATTGGGCAAACGCCATGCGACAACTAAAGGGGATACTCTTGACAGTTTTAATAGGAAGAGAAAACTTGGTCAAGGAGAGCAACACCAACACATACCTCTCCAAACGGGGTAACCTCCATTGCGACACACGATTTAGGGACTCCCACAATAAAACCTACATCACCCACTTCCGTTGGCACAAACCGAACAATCCGATCTTCATGGTGACACCCCCACCGGAAAGAATGAAGCCACATGCACTCCCAACACAACCATTTTTCAGACAACCTAAGGGTTTCGCAAACAAAGGTAAAAAGATTGGGTCTTCAGCAATGGCACCCCGCCTAAAAAATATCTTCTATCATCCGAACCAAAATGGTGACATTTAATATGAGTCATAAGTCTTGGGATCCCCTTAGACCCAGCAACCCCATCGGGGCAAAAATGGATCCCCTTGAAGGGGCAAGGCCAAAAACCATTCGACGTGGCCTAAAAAACGAAATGAAAACAACTTCAGCAAGACACTTGGGCAATGTCCCACCCCAAAACAAGAAGGAAAAAACAACACTAGAGCTAACACTCGACAGTTCAAAGGCTTTTTGAACTAGAGCTCATTGAAAAGTTACTCCAAACATTTCATCGAACACCTTGTGAGCGCAAACCCCACAAGGAAACATATACCCCACCTCTCTGACCCATCATCACAAATCAAAACACAAAAAACTTTATGTGGAGTGATGGTTTTAGTGATCCCAACGTGATTCAGTCGTATTATACTTTCGAGGCTAGAGGTTAAAAAGATCCTTTTACAAATGAAAAAGAAAAAAAAAACAGGAAGCCATGATGGCATGATTTATAAGTTCAATTACAAAGTATTATAAATATTTAAATAACAGTAATAAAAAATACTTATAATATTCTGTTTTGATATAAAATATCTTATAATATATCACATATGATTTACGGTTTGTACCATTCTTTTTTGCCAAACTCTATAAGCCACGATGTTGTTCGACCTTTTAAGTAAACTAAGGGTCTGTTTGGTGTGGAGTACTAAAATGGACCAAATAATGGAATTAAGAAGTAATGGAATGGACAATGACATGAAATAAATCATTTCATTCCATTGTGATATTTGGTTACTGAAGAAATAGCAAACTAATCTAGTGATTAGTTTGTGGATCGTGTCTCGACAATTAAAGGTTAATCTTCTTTCGTGTCGTCAAATAAACGATGAAGATCCTTCAAAACCAAAACCACACTGTAAGCTTGTTACAAGGAGGAGAATAGGGGGTTCTCCTTGTAACCACCCTCCGGCGTGAGAATAAGTATAAGTTTTTGAGGATAAATGTGTGTGTATTAAGTGAGAGAGTAAGAGAGCGATCTTTAAACCTGGAGATGAAGTCCTCTATTTATAACCGGAGAGATTCGTGAAGTAGATAGGATGATGGGTCTTGGGTCTTAGGTCGACAACAAGGAATATCCATTCTGTCTCTATGCCACGACCGTTAGTGATCCCTGACGAGAAGGGTGCTTGGCGCATGGTGAATGGACCCACGTGTTCTGACCATTGTCCTTGTTGTCTGTTCTGTCATAAGCAGTTAATGGAGATCGTGAGACAGTGGTCGGCGTGAGCTAATTGGTGCCACGTTTACATCCTTGTGTATTTCTTTCTCCTGCACGATTGTTCATCGTGCAACATGATATAATACAGCCTGTTGAGCGTCTATTGGCCCACAACTCTACCACCAGTACCTTTCGTGCTTGTTTAGTGTTATCCTGCGCTTCTTCCTTTTGCGCGACTTAATGAACATCTATCTAGTTGACACAAGGTCAAAGGCAATAGGTTTCTTTACTAAAAGGCTAAGTGTAAGGATTGCCCTTGTATTAGCTTTGGCCTCGCACGCGAGTCAGGAAGCATCTATGTTGTTGGTACAAGGTCTGAGAAGTCATCGTTATGATTCATCTTGGGTATGGTCTTGTGCGCGGCCTGAGGTTAACTCCTTTGGCCGGTGCATGATTTGGGACCATACCCCTTCAAGTCCCCCCAGTCCAGTGCTTCTTCCACGTGCGAAGCAAGTGGTTAGAGCTCTAGACTAGAAATAAAAGTAAGTCTTTGTGCTTTGATTATATGCTTAGTAGAACAACGGTTGTGCTAGGATAGCTGGCGCGTGCGTCTATGTTGCTTCTATTTGAAGTTATCCTTTGTGCTTCGAGCAGGAAAATCCTTGAAATTTGAAACGAAGAAGTTGCTGAAGGTTGGTGAGGACAACAACGTTTTGATGTTACTGCTGACATAGTAACCCGCATGACGTCACTGTGTCAGCATTGCAATTTCATCTGCTTCCAGGCGAGTGAGGCCCACGCGCGCGTGGTAACCTTCCCTCTTGTTTTGTCGCCTGACATGTCGGGCTTTCATTGGAGACAAGCTCCACTTGTTTGGCACGCTTACCCATCACATTAATTGCGATGGGTATTAATAGAGGAAAAGGATCGACGGTTCATTACCGTTTCTTGATTTCTCTCTCCTTTTCTCTCGAATCTTCAAACTGTTCTTTAGGATCTTCAAGAAATCATCAGAGATCTTTGCATACTTTCAAGTGTTCTTCAAGATTTTCAAGATTTCTTTACTACCGTCATTAATTACAATGTCTGAGCATATAGAAGACGTTGAAGTAGAAGAAGTTGGTGGCAGTATGCCATCATTGAAGTGGGAAGAAGCCTCATTCCAACAGGTGGTACCAGGCCACCAGTTCGCTACCAAATGGGAAGCGCGCTTCCCGGTCAAGGGCCAAACTTCTGCCGATGCTCCACTGGGATATATCACCTTATTTACCGATTTCTTCGACGAGGGTAATTTCCGATTACCTGCCATCCATTCTGTGGGATTCGATTATCATATTACCATATCCATTTGTCCCAGCTTTCTCCGCTCGGGATGGTTAGGGTTCGGCACTTCGAATTCTGTCTACGCTCTCATGGTGAAGAGCCGAACATAGATAAGTTTCACGCTTTCCATCAATTAGAAGCGAAACTTGGGTTTTATTCCTTGCTACCTCGGGGGACCAAAAAGCTGCTACTCAATCCTCCGAAGAGTTTCCATGATTGGAAGGGTAAGTTTTTTTACATACGTGAGGAGATGATCCCGATCGCCATGGAATTCCGTGACGCTGGTCCAATCCCCAAGGAAGATCTAAAGATACCCAAGGGCGCGCTTTGGTATGAAAGGTTGAAGCCTTTGCCTAATCAGGCATTTGGTGAGCAAGTTTTGGATGCTGCGGGGATGAGTGATAAATGGCTGATCACGAGCAGGATTGTTTTTGTGCTCCTTTTTGATGGCCAAGGTAAGCTCTTCTTTAGATGTTATCTTCCTTGTTCTTGTATAAGGTTTATAGGTGATCGTTCATGAGTTCCATCTCTTTCTTTTGTAGAGTGTGAGCTTTATCACCGGGCTTTCGATGGGCATGCTAGGAAGATGGGTGTCCGGAATGTGCGCGATGTCACACCCCGGATTTCCAACCCAAATCCATACACCGGTGGGCCCGAGTGGGGAGTATCATGACGTCAGTTGATAACATCATTGTCAATTAAACATGGCACAACGGAAGTCTTGGAGGAAAATTACTATTACAAACCAAATGTTCGGAATACAAAATAATATACAGGTTCGTAATAGAAGATCCACAGGCGGATCATAAAATGTATAAAAAGAATATAAAACAGACTTTAGGGCAGATATAAGGATTTGCAAGATCCTCTTATTCACAACCGAGCAGCTTTCGGCCTATTTCGAATTGTACCTGCAAACTTAGCCTTTGGGCGATACGCCAGCTTTCGCTGATAAATACACCCAACTGACTCATTTTGAAAACATTTTAAAATGATTTTAAGTGCACAGGGCACAAAATTTTTTATAACTTGGGAAAGTTACTTTGTAACCTTGTTAACAGATTCACATGTTTGTCCATACATATAGGGCCCAGTATAGAGACCGAGACATGATTAAATACAAACCACTTAGAACTCACGGAGGAGTTATCCCTAACGTCTAGGGTAATTTGCATTTGAGCGTCTGTCAGGTGTATGCCTACACCCCGCGCTAAGGTCGTGGCTAATGTAATGAGCCGAGGATATACAGGACATGGTAATTTAACCCCCGATGTTTAAGTTATCAAACAAAACTGATTAAAACGGAATGTGCGGATTTACTATCCACAATCCGGCATTCGATTGATCCCATTTCCGACCAAGCGGTAATAATTACCATAACCCAAGCCCGTATAGGGAAAATAAGTCGGGAGTATTTACCTGAGCTAGTCTTCTTTTAGTTTTAATAACTCAGCCGTATACAAAAGTACTAAGTGCAGATAGCATTTACCGGCAAGGCTCTAGTCTGGATTATAGCATAAGCTAACCAATTAAATACTAACGGTCTTTATTTAAGTCATAGACTTAGACCGTATTGTACATGATCAAAACGTATAATGCTTGATTAAACGATGATTGGATAGAATGTAGTTTAAACCCGGCAAATACTTTGACTTACATAATATGGGTAAACTATAAACATTCTGGATTTTGAAACTTAAATGATAAGGTTAAACCCGTTTAGGTTAATTTTCGTAAAATAGTTACATATACTTAACCGTACGCATATTATATCGGGTAACCAGATGTAACATCCGTCAAAAACGGATTTACCAAACCCGCTCCGTTTATCAACCGAACAGTCAGTCAAAAATTTCGTTGCGAATTAAATGCCCAAAATATTTTTAAACGATACATAATTAATTATTATACGGGAATATATAATTAGTTTTTGAAAAACTGTTAAAAAACGCAAAATAAAAATAAGTTGTTCCTGCCGGGTTTCGAACCCGGGTTCACTACCGGTCCGAAAACATGTCTTAAACACACACACACAAACCACTGCGCCACTTGTTCTGTTTGGTAAATATTGAAATCATTTAATTCATAAAGTGACGTTACGAATTCAAAACCGGCGCCCAATAGTTTTCAGTATATGCATTTGCCGAGGCCGTGGCTCCCCATCCATTGAGGTTGAGTTGGATCCCCATTTTATTATGCGGTTGATCTTGGCGTGCCCGCACGATTGGCTCCGTTTGTTTGAGCCTTGATCGGTTATTTCATTTTACATTTCAATACATGCAATACGTTCGGCTCCGTTTGATTGACCCTTGAGCGCACATTTCAATTTACATTTCCAGTTCATGCAATACGTTCGGCTCCGTTTGATTGAGCCTTGAGCGCACAGACAATTTCATTATCAGTATCTTGTGGTTGTGGTGTTTGTAGTAGAGTCGCATCGAACTAACCATAACTTGCGGATAAAGTCAATGAAAATTTGACAAGGATATGGTGGATACGCCGCTGGTACTTCCTATATATAAGTATTCTTGTCAAATGATCGGAGGCATTATCAGGCGGTTATGAGAGGTTCCATGCATAGGTTGATTGTGTGATGGTTGTTTAGATTAAGTTGTTCAATTTCAGTACATTCAATACGTTCGGCTCCGTTTGATTGAGCCTTGAGCGCACATACAATTTCATTCAATACGTTCGGCTCCGTTTGATTGAGCCTTGAGCGCACAGACAATTTCATTATCAGTATCTTGTGGTTGTGGTGTTTGTAGTAGAGTCGCATCGAACTAACCATAACTTGCGGATAAAGTCAATGAAAATTTGACAAGGATATGGTGGATACGCCGCTGGTACTTCCTATATATAAGTATTCTTGTCAAATGATCGGAGGCATTATCAGGCGGTTATGAGAGGTTCCATGCATAGGCTGTTTGTGTGGTTAAGTTATTCATTTTCAGTACATGCAATACGCTCGGCTCCGTTTGATTGAGCCTTGAGCACACAATTTCAATTTCAGTACATTCAATACGTTCGGCTCCGTTTGATTGAGCCTTGAGCGCACATCCATTTCATTTTCAGTACATGCAATACGATCGGCTCCGTTCGATTGAGCCTTGATCGCACAGATATATTTCATTTTAGTATTTTATGTTTGTTGTATTGGTTGTAGAGTTATAGGACTAATCATAATTCACTGATAAAACCAATGAAAATTTGACAAGAATATGGTGGATACGCCGCTGGTACTTCCTATATATAAGTATTCTTGTCAAAGGATCAGAGGCATTATCGGACGGTTATGAGACGTTCTATGTAGGATTTATTAGTTTCTTGGTAACCAATCATAACTTGTGGATAAAACTAATGAAAATTTGGCAAGAATATGGTGGATACGCCGCTGGTACTTCCTATATATAAGTATTCTTGCCAAAGGATCAGAGGCATTATCAGGCGGTTATGAGAAGTTCCATGTAGGATTTAGTATTGCCTTGGTTGGAATTTGTGTTACATTTATATCATCATGTTATTTAAAGAGATTGGATTGTGATCCATTTCTACATAAACTAATATCTCCATCATAACAAACGAGAGAGGAACTTCCATCATTTAAACATATATGCTATCAGAATGTGGATTCAAATATTTGCTGTTGTGTTTATTCATGTTCAAATATTTGCTGATGTGTTTATTCATGTTCGAATATTAGCTGTTGTGTTTACTTATGTTCAAATATCAGCTGTTGTGTTTTTATTTATGTTCCATATAGGTTGTAGTGTTAGAAGTTTTGCCTTAGGATATAACCATACTTTCCCAAACGTATCTAAACTCTTATGCATGATATCATTTTTAGCAAATCATTTCTGCTTATCAATACTTATACAGTAGGCAACAAAAAGCGATTCCTGAATAGGGTACTTAACCCTTACAAGGAACGTTACCGCCTCGAACAAAAACTTAAACCCTTATTTTTCTAAGCATACAACTGTCAAACAAAACATCATCATCCTTTTAGTCAAAATATATCATTATTTAAATTTCGGGACGAAATTTCTAAAAAGCAGGGGATACTGTAACATCCGTCAAAAACGGATTTACCAAACCCGCTCCGTTTAGCAACCGAACAGTCAGTCAAAAATTTCGTTGCGAATTAAATGCCCAAAATATTTTTAAACGATACATAATCAATTATTATACGGGAAATATTAATTAGTTTTTGAAAAACTGTTAAAAAACGCAAAATAAAAATAAGTTGTTCCTGCCGGGTTTCGAACCCGGGTCACTACCGGTCCGAAAACATGTCTTAACACACACACACAAACCACTGCGCCACTTGTTCTGTTTGGTAAATATTGAAATCATTTAATTCATAAAGTGACGTTACGAATTCAAAACCGGTGCCCAACAGTTCAGTCGTCGGAATCCCGGAAATCTCGCGAGCTTTTAACGATGTTTTCAGTTATAACGTAAACTATTATTAGGACATCGGTTATAACCGATGTTTGAAGTCCGCGACACTTTCTATAACCGCCGGAGTTTTTATAACCGACGAATCCAGTCGGAAATCAGACCGAATACATCTCGATTTTCCCCTATAAATTCACCCTCATCCCATTGCAAACCTTTTCGCTCAAAACCACACTTTTTTCTCGGCGTAATTCCACTCGCCGGAATTTTTTCGGTTGTCGCCGGATAACCGGGTTCCCCATTGCCGAGCCTTACTGAGCCCCTGAGCTTATACCGGAGATACCCACACCCTTTGTAAGCTTCCTGGAGACTCGCTGCTACAAGAAAACTCATCGCCGGAGGTGATCTCTGTCGCCGGAGTTCTGCCGGAAAACAGAGGAAAGCGAGTCGGTATACCTCACGCTTATTTCTCCTTCTTTTTTTACTTATATCTCATCTATAATTAACCTAAAACGTTAAAGGAACCTGATTTAATCTTTGAACCAGTCGATTTCCGATTCTGGTTATAACTTGTTGAAGAAGACGATGTAACCGCTGTAACGTATAAGTATAATATAAATCAAGAAATTACTCGGGTTAGACACACAGTCCAGCGGTGGACTGTGTGCACAAACGTCTCGAGTTCGAATCCCGTTTCACACACGTCGCCTTAATAAAAATCATTTTTTGATTAACTGAACCGGAGTCGCTACAAATATATGTTAAGTATATTAATAACCGGAATAATAACCAAGTTAGACACACAGTCCAGCGGTGGACTGTGTGTATGTTTATATCACAGGTCACGAGTTCGAGTCCGGTCTTCTGCACCGACTCGGACAATTATCTATTCTTTTTAAATAAGGCAGAAAAGGAAATAACTAATTTGTATTTAAGTATAATAAGAATCGGATTATATAACATGTTAAACACACAGTCCAGCGGTGGACTGTGTGTTAGTTTAAATCACAGGTCCTGAGTTCGAGACCTGCGGAGTGCACGTCCGATTCGCTTAAACTGTTTTTAAAATAAAATGATTTTCGGTTTGAACTAATTAATATATATATATAATTAAAATCAGATTTATAACGGGTTAGACACGTAGCTCAGTTGGTAGAGCTGCGTGCACGCGTACGGGAGGTCTCGGGTTCGAGCCTCACTCAGCGCACTTGTGTTCCGATTCGAACCGGTCAACGGTCAGGTCAACGGTCAACAGTCAGGTCAATGGTCAGAAAAAAAATCAAAATTTTTTATTATTTTATTTAATTATTTTAATTAAAAATCAATTAAAAATACTTAAAAATAACATTTTTAAGGTTAGAAAATAGCCTCAAACTCACAAAAATACACCCAACGATCCTACTAAAATAGATTAATAAAATCGTTTACTTACCAAACCATAATGCGATTTATCTAGGTTAAACTCACTCGTGATTAAAACCACTTTCGCGTGCATTCAACATCATCAACCGAACGCACCCACGGTGAGTGAATCTTACAACTTCCCCTTTTAAATTACACGTTTTGGGGTGTGTCATGTGTTATGAAAATAATTAATTTATTTATTTAAACTTGTGCCATACCACATCATGACCTAAACTTAGATTGTTTATATTGTTGTGTTTTACTATTTCCTTATTTCCTTTTTGTCAAATTATATGAAACTCAATCATTAGGCCCCTCAGTTCCTCGTGAGAGACGAGTTGAGCATCGCGTGCCTCTAAATGTTCCATTTTGATCATGTGTGTATCATTGAGTTTATATTATTTGTAGTTGTGTCATTTATATTATCATGTTTATGCAATTCATTCATTAGGCCCCTCAGTTCTTCGTGAGAGACGAGTTGAGCATCGCGTGCCTCTAATTGTTCCATTATTGTTCATGTGTGTTTCATTTAATATCTTATGATTGTTGATTAAGTTTACATCTATTTTTACTCATGTTTGGTTGTGCACATATTTCATAATCAATTTAAATAAATTTGTTCAAATGTTTTCCATAGGATTCACTCGCCAACATTATGTTGATCCAAAAAAAACCCTTTTACACATGATACAGGTGAACAGGTTGAAGCAAGGAAAACATAGGATATGCCTTAGAAGAGAAAAAAGAGGTTTAGATTGTTAGTTAGAACATGTTGTAACATTTATTGTAACTTTCCATTTAATTTGTATTAATGAATATGAAACGTATAATAAATGTCATGAGCTTTGATGATAACCCAATCATGCCCCGATCACCTTTTCCGCTGCGGGTCGGGGTGTGACACCAGATAAGTCATGAACAAGTTCTATATGCCATTATATTTTAATTAAGTTGAAATATCAGTAAGATATCAACTTATATGCCCGTTAAGGTTTTTAAACGAAACTATGCATCATAAGGGCATTTTGGTAATTTCACACCGTATAAAAGGAGCTTGAATATAGTTTAATGTTATAACTATAAGTATTCTGGAAAAATAACTTATTTATGATATAATATCAGTAGGATATCAATTATATGTGTAATTTATCTTTTATGACCACACTATGCACCGAAGGGGCATTTTGGTCATTTTACACATAGTTTATAAATTATTTGGGATTCTAAGTTTATATCTTGTACCTATTGTAAATATATTTAAAATAAGCTTTAAAATCAGTAGGTAACAAGTCTTGGTCAATTAATATGGTTTAAAACCATACTATGCGTCGAAACGACGCTTATGTCGTAAAATGACGTCTTATGCGATGTTTAATGAAAGATGTTAAGGTCAGATTAAAATATCTTAGATCTGTTATTTAATATAACATATCAGTAGGTAAAAGATTTACCTTGAAAAGATTTGATTAAAACCATTTTATGAGCCACAAGGACTAAATCGTCATTTATCGACATAATTTGAAGACCTGCTTGTAAACTCAGTTTATAATCTGGTTTGACATCCCAAATAATCCTACTTATAATATTATATCGGTAGGAAACTTTTTTTCAAGTTCATTATCATTAAAACCTTGATTTATGCAAAAAAGGCATTTTAGTCAAAAATGGCATCATTACGGAACTTGCGCATAAACTCAGATTCTGATCATGATCATGTAATATAACCTCAGAGGGTTATGCTATATTATATTATGATCATAATGCAACTTTAGATCAGTAGCTAACTAATCTAAATCGGGTCAAAATCGAAAGTCAAAGCAGAAGTCAAACTTCGCAACTTTCGGTTGCGAACCGACCTTAGAACTGAAATTGACGAGCCGAACTTGTTCTTACATGTTCTAGTAATTATTACCAACTTGTTTATGTGTCAAAACAGGTTTCATAACATATATAGATCAATTTATGATTTTACGAAAGATGGCGTGTTCGACTTTTTAATATATAAACTTTGACCCGTCAATTGGTCTTACAAACGTGTTCTTCAGGAGGTGCCATTTATAGGGATTAACACCTACCTATTACAATCACTTAGCCATGTTCGTTACGAACAATGGCTGGACCATAATGGTCTTAACCGAAAGTCAAAGGGTTATCCGTAAAACGCTTGACTTTTGGCTATAAAAGCCTATAAACAAAATATACAAGGAAGGAACACTTACGAAAGGTTCCTAGGATGCAATAGAACTTAGTTGGATGCTCCTTTCAGGTAGGAACTTCCAGAGGAGGAAGAAGAGTTATGAATAAGAAAGGTGCAAGTTCACATGGTGAACTTGGACACCTATTTATAGTTGGAGAACTCAAAGGAGGTGATGCCAGGTGTTTAGGGGTGTAAGAGGGAGCTTACAAGTGTCCTAAAACGTGGCATAGCTGATTGAAAGTCTACAGTTTCAAAAAAAATGGTTTTTGGCAATATGTGTTGAGGCCAAGCAAACTTTTGCAGACACAGGCCTATCGCGCCCCGCGAGAGGCACAAGGCTTGCCTCTCGCGCCCGCGAGCGCCCTTAGGCAGATTTTAAGTTTGCCACTTTTAGCCCCTCAACTTATTAAAACCTCCTAGAACCTCCTAAAACACTTTTTAGCACTTTTAGCCCTCCTTAGCCAATATTTGGCATACCCTGTATTGTGCCAGGACATTGTCTAGCTCTCGGTTCATTAAAAGGTCACTCAGAGGTATAAATTAACATGTTGACACTTTTAATCCCTCCAATGTCCAACTTTCATATAGTTATAAAATTGAACCCTCTCGTCCATCAAATGGCACGTATGAGAGTTAGGACTTCGTAAAGGATCACTCAGAGGCCCACTATAAGCATGTTGACTTTGATGTCACTCAGAGGCTGGGCATGTTGACATATCAGTCACTTAAAGGCCAACTTTTAAGCATGTTGACATATCAGTCACTCAGAGGCTAATGATTTAAGCATGTTGACATATCAGTAACTCAGATGTTGTTATTTATGCATGTTGACATCGGACCGTCACTCAGAGGCTCAATTTGAGCATGTTGACGCCTTTAGTCCTTATTGGTCTTTAATAGACAATATTTAAAATACAACACGTGTCACTATACTCTTGGACACGCTTTTACAGGGTGTTACATCCTCACCCCCTTAAAAGAAATCTCGACCTCGAGATTTTATTCAAAAAGATGGGGGTACTTTTGTCGCATAGTGGACTCAACCTCCCATGTATACTCGGGATCTCTAAAGGCATCCCACTTAACCTTTACTATAGGTATCATTTTCCTTCGGAGCTTCTTAACCTGTCGATCCTCGATCGAAATTGGTTTCTCAACGAACCTCAGTTTTCATCAATTTGCACATCCTTGTGTGACATTGCTAGCGATTCATCGGCCAGACATTTCTTAAGGTTACTAATGTGGAACACATCATGGATTCCACTTAGCTCCTCTGGCATCTGAGTTATAATCCACAGTGCCAACACATTCGACTATCTCGAATGGTCCGATGTATCTTGGCTTAACTTGCCCTTCTTTCTGAAGCGCATCACACCTTGCCCTTCTTGCCCTTCTTTGTCCATGAGTTGACAAGGAAGTGTGCCTCTAAACGGTCACGCGGTGAACCGGATGAGAAGGTTGCCGATCTCCCCTGGTAAGTTTTCCTTATCATTTATTTTGTTAACTTCATTGACTCTTCGGCTCGCTTATCTTGCGCGTGTTGTGAAGAATTAAAGAAGGCAGTGCCCCAGTTTAGGTTTATTCACTCAAAATCTGTCTCTCAAGCACCTCAGCCTCCACCAGTTGGCGTAGCCAAAAAGGCGGAGGGGATTTTTAAGGTTGTTGGGGAGAAGGTTGATGAAAACCACACAGAGGTTACGCCTGAGAAGATTGTGGAGAAGGTTATTGGGGTCGACAAGTCGGTTAGGGTTGAATAACCGGTTGAAACTGTAGTGGTGCCGATTGTGGGGGTTGAGAAAATTGTTGAAGAGCCAGTGAAAGAAGCTGAGAAGGAGGTTGAACAGGTTGAGGTAAACATTGAGAAAACCGTTAGGGAAGCACCAAGGAGTCTGAAAAATTTGTTGTTGGCTCATCTAAATCTTGTGATAATAAGGGTGAAAAGTTGCATGTCGCTGGTTCTAGCGCAGTGGGGTGAAAGTGTTGGCACTTTCGATGTTCGTCACAAGGAACCTTCGCCTATCCGGCCACAAGATTTATGCGAAGGAACCTTGTGACGAGCAACACTTTCGGCGATCGTCACAACCTTCGCCTATTCGGCCACAAGGAACCGTTCGTCATATGATCGTCACAACACTTTAGGCGATCATTATTACCGATCGTATGACGAAACTCGCGTCCACAATATATATGCGCCTGTGTGGAAACTGAAATAGGAGATACTCTCTCCAAATTTCTGACTTGTTGGGTGGGCGTCTTCCCCCAGCTGAAGTCCTTTTTCAAAAAACCATGAGCAAATTTATCGGTCAATGTTGTGGCGCAGGCCAACCAGCTTTCAACCAGCAACCGGATTATACATGAGTGGCGCACCATGTATCGAGAATGGGTTGAGGTTGAGGCGTTTAGAAGCCGATTGGCTGCTGATGCCAAATTATTTGAGAAAGCTAAAGAGGAGTTGGCCGCGAAGCTGGCGCAGTTCCAAACTGAGAAGAACAACGAGGAGTGGGGCTTGTTGGGCGTAAGGAAAAAACTTCAAGAGAGTGAGGATACACTTGCTGAAGAGCGTCGGAAATGGCGTGAGGAGTGTGACAAGGATAACCAAAAGATGTATGGTGTGCACAATGAAATTAACAATCTTAAAGCACAGGCAGAAGTCTCTACCAAGGCCATCGCTGACTTGAGCACCCAAAATGAAAATCTTTCCACTTCTAAAATTGAGCTAGAAGCAAAGCTTGAGGAGGCTAAGTCGCACCTGAATGTGCTGAAGCCAAACAGGTTCGTACTACCTATACTTGTCTTCAACAAATCTTGAATTTCAAAGGTTAACTGATCGTTTATCCGCGCAGGTAGAATTGGAACAACGACTCATCTCTAGAGACAGAGACTTGGATGGCAAGGATGTTGAGATTGCTGAACTCCAACGTCGCTTGCGCAAGTCACAAGAGAAGACCGAATCTCTTGAAATTGATTTAGAGGCGGGAAAGGCTAAATTTGAGTCTGCTGAAGAGGCGCGCAAAGTTTCCAAGGCGGCGCTTGTCACACCCCAACCGATGGCGGAAACATCAGAGTAAGATGAAATAGATTGCTCGAGACATCATAACACTATTTGCGATAATATTAAATTCAAACCCATTTCATTTCATTGATCGAATTTTTTAATACAACATAAACTCAAATACAACATACATTCAAATACGACAAGTTTAAAAAATTATAACATAAAAACCTAGCATTCTAGGTGTGTTTCTATGTCGTCCCTACTAAGATTTCGTCATATTCAACATCCTCAACCTACAACATGTTAAAAGTATAGTTCAACACAAAAATCATAAGTGAGTACACAAGCTTAATATAGCGTAAGTATAAAATCGTTTATACAAATCCACATGTTAAGCTAGCATACTAGATTAATGTAAACATGGCATGCGATCCACAAGTCAATCCTCGCGTGTCACGCAAAATAGAATAAACTTAACATGACCTCAAGAATACGGGCGATGCGTTACTCCTATAGCGCTGTACATGTTAAGGGGATGCTCGTACGAAGTTAATGACAAATAGTATCACATAAGAATGTTCCAATTATACGAATTGTGTATCACGTAACTATAGCATGTATGATGGATTGTTTGTGTGATTGCATAAAAGTATAAGTGTGATTGCCTGTATTTTTGATAGGTTAACAAATTGCACCCAAAAGTGTAAAGCGTAAAAAGGGTGTTCGAGTGTACTCACGGTTTTGCAAAGCTTCCTTTGTTAAATCCCGTGAAGAGTTTGATTGATTGGTGAACGGAACACCGAGCTATCCTATACGAGGAAACTAGGTGTGTGAGTATTGGAATGATAATGGAGGATTTGGATTAGGAGTTTAAGGTATGCAAATGTATGTATTCTTAAAAGTATTATCTAGACGTTAACACTCGTTTTTGACACTATAAACCCCGTAGGGTGGTTGTGATTTCATGGGTCATGCCCATTAGAATTGTAACGAGGAGGTGAAGTCCTAGATAATATAACCTAATGTTAGGATACGTAACCATATGATCATTGTCAAAAAGTTCGGTTATGTATAAGTCTTATTTACGTATATATTATATAATATATCATTAAGTTCATCATATAAGCCATAGCTTTCATAGATGTCATGCATGGAGGTAAGAGGATAACCGTCCTTTAACCTCTTTCGTAAGATTCACCAATACATAAATTGTTACAAGGACAATTCGGATGGTCATGAATTGAATAAAAATAAATATTTCACTAAACTATGTATCGACCAAGTAAGCAAGCTTGGTGCGTGCATCCCGAACATGGTAAACGTTTGGGGACGTGTCATAGCCTTGTTACTCAATTGAAGGTTGAACATAGTGTAGGGGTTACAAATAGAAATCATCAAGTGAGGTGGTGGATTGAAAGTAGGATAGCCAAGGCTTCCAAGTAATCACACCTTTACCAAAACACAAGTTTTGTTAAGCTTGGATGGTTCCAACACTTGTGGGTTAAAACTCTTTACAAAACATAAAGTTTGGAGGTATTTTAAACCTCCTAATTTGTGTGAAACAACCTTGGCTTAGCTCCCTAACAATGGACTTGATTAGGGGCACAAGTAGCACAAGTTTGTCTAGAAAAAGTATGTTTCAATAAAGTTTACAAGTTCATCTTCCAAAACAGAAAGTTTGGACCTCAAAATGGTGATGTTCCCCTTGGTTTTCCATGGAAAACCTGTGGAAACAATCCTAGAGGCAATCCAAGCTTTGTAGAGGAAGATTTGGTGAAGAGGAGATGAAGAAAAGTGCGTTTGAACTCACTTTTGCACTTGAATAATTCTGCCAAGAACTAAGAATTTATGGATGATTTGGAGTGTTTTGGAAGTGATTAAGTGTTTGGAAAGTGAAAATGGAAGAGTGGAGGCTTCTATTTATAAGGAAACGGTTAGGGTTAGTGTTAAATGAATTAGGAGGTGATTGGTGGTGAAAAAAGGGAAAAAGGTTGAAAATTCGCGCTTGTGGGCTCTTCCGCAGCTGCGGACCGTAGTCTACGGTCACGGATGTAGGTTACGGTCAGATTTTTTTTTTGAATATAATTTATTCGTCAAGTATAATTCGGTTTCGCATAAAAGACATGTATTCGAGATTGATTAAATATTACGTATTTATGTATGAACAAGTGTGAATAAAATGTATTTTCATCATGTTCAAACTCTCGAATTACAAGATTGAAAGCTGAAATACGAACAAGACAAGTTTTCTATATAGGAATACGATTTACACTTTCTAAATAAGGAAAGTACAAAAGCGAGGCGTTACAACTTTGAACGTGGCTCTAGAAAACTATGCCGAAACCCTATTCGTGGTTGAGCCTTTGGTTAACAATTCAGAATGGTTGCGGCAGTACGGTATCGCTCATGTAAGTTATCAATTTTATCCCCTCGTTTTTTGTTGTACTAAATATAGCTCTAACCTTGTATGTGTTGAACAAATAACGAATGCGGTCCTTAACTCTACTGAGTGGGACCAGACCGTGGCGGCTGACTATAGTGGCGCGCCAGGTTGGTCATCGCCAAGGCTATGAGGAGTGCGCGGATCACGTGCAAGAAGTGATGCAGACACCATGGGATAGCAGCCATTGCTCTATCAGCATAGAGGTCGAGGCCGTATATGTTGCAAAACAAGAAGCTTACAACACCCTTTCCCTTCCAATTATGGATTTGGTTCCAAGGCTTTGAAGTATGATGACTATGTTGCGCGTTTGAAGTCTCTCTTTAAAATCCCGGAAAGCTGGAGCTCACAGATTCGGTAGAGGAAGGTGCCGGTGACGACGACGTAGAGTGAAACTTGTAGTCTTCAAGCTTTTGTAATAGGCTTTGTCCCTTAGTAGATTTAGCTGTAGTGTTTAACACTTTTTGATTGCAGTTGGTGCGCGACTACACTTATTTAATTTACTTACCTTTTGGCAATTGATAGTGTTACAATTATTGCACTGTGTTAAGAACTTTGTTTAGGTAGCGCGAATGAGTGTAAGTGTGACTCGTGTTTGAACATTGTAGCCCGATTCCGCGCTTATTTTACAGGAATCTTGAAAGCTTAGTTCATAAGCCCGTAATGTACTGTAGTGTTTTTGTGCGGACTAAAAGTATAACATGCATTTGTGTAACACCATGTAAAATCGTGTCCAATAGTATAGTGACACGTGTTGTATTTTAAATATAGTCCATTAAAGACCAATAAGGACTAAAGGCGTCAACATGCTCAAATTGAGCCTCTGAGTGATGGTCCGATGTCAACATGCATAAATAACAAGCCTCTGAGTGACTAATATGTCAACATGCTTAAATCATTAGCCTCTGAGTGACTGATATGTCAACATGCTTAAACTTGGCCTCTGAGTGACTGATATGTCAACATGCCCAGCCTCTGAGTCACATTGGAGTCAACATGCTTATAATAAGCCTCTGAGTGATCCTTTATGAAGTCCTAACTCTCATACGTGCCATTTGTTGGACGTGAGGGTTCAATTTTGTAAATATGTGAAAGTTGGATAATGGAGGGATTAAAAGTGTCAACATGTTAAACTTATACCTCTGAGTGACCTTTTAATGAACAGAGAGCTCGACAATGTCCGGGCATAATCCCGGGTATGCCAAGTATTGGCTACGGAGGGCTAAAAGTGCCAAAAAGGTGTTTTAAAAGGTTTTTAGAAGCTTTATAAAGTTAAAGGGTTAAAGTGTCAAACTTTGAAACTGGCCAAGGGGCGGTCGCGGGCCGCGAGAGACCTGGCCTGGGTCTCTCGCGGGGCGCGAGAATCCCTCTGCTGCAGAAAGTTTTGCTTGGTCTCCAAACAAAACTCCAAAAAACCATGTATTCGAAACTATGGACTTGTAATCAGCTATCCATGTTTTGGGACACTTGTAAGCTCCCTCTTACACCCCTAAACACCTGGCTTCACCTCCTTTGAGTTCTCCAACTATAAGTAAGTGATCAAGTTCACCATTTGAACTTACACCTTTCTTATTCATACTCTTCTTCCTCCTCTGGAAGTTCCTAGCTAAAAGGAGCATCCAACATAGTTCTTTTGCACCCTAGGAATCACTGGTAAGTGTTCCTTCCTTGTGCATTTTCGTTTATAGGCTTTTACGAAAAACGCTTTGACTTTTGGTTAAGACCATTGTGGTCCAGCCATTGTTCGAAATGAACATGGCTAAGTGATCGTAACAAGGTAGGTGTTAATCCTTATAAAGGGCACCTTCTGAAGATCACGTTTGCTAGACCAATTAACGGGTCAAAGTTAAGTTATTAAGAAGTCAAACAGGCCATTTTTCAGAAAAATCGTATATTCATCTTATATATGTTATGTAACCTGTTTTGACACTTAAACAAGTTGGTAATAATTATTAGAACATGTAAGAACATGTTCGACTCTTCAATTTCAGTTCTAGGGTCGGTTCGCAACCGAAAGTCACGAAGTTTGACTTCTGCTTTGATTTTCGATTCTAACCCAATTTAGATTAGTTGTCTACTGATTTAAAGTTGCATTATGATCATAATATAATGTAGCATAACCCTCTGAGGTTATATTACATGATCATAATTAGAATCCAAGTTTATGCACAAGTTCCGTAATTATGTCATCTTTGACCAAAATGTCCTTTTTGCATAAAACAAGGTTTTAAATGTCAATGAACTTGAAAATGAGTTTTCTACTGATGTAATTTTATAAGTAGGAATATTTGGGATGTTAAACCAAGTTATGAACTGAGTTTTCAAACAGGTGCTTAAACTATGCTGATAAATGACGATTTTAGCCCTTGTGGCTTATAAAATAGTTTTAATCAAATCTTTTCAAGGTAAGTCATTTACCTACTGATATGTTATACTAAATAATATATTAAAAACATTTTGATATAACTTTAACATCAATTTTCATAAACATCGCATAAAGACGTCATATTACGACATAAGCGCCGTTTCGGCGCGTAGTATGGTTTTAAACCAAATTAATTGACCAAAACTTGTTACCTACTGATTTTAAAACTTATTTTAAACATATTTAAAGTAGTTTCATGTTATAAACTTAGAATCCCAAATAATTTATAAACTATGTGTAAAATGACCAGAATGCCCCTTCGGTGCATAGTTTGGTCATAAAAGATAAATTACACAAATAATTTGTATCCAACTGATATTATATCATAAATAAAGTATTTTTCCAAAATACTTATAACTATACATTAAATTATATTCAAGTTCCTTTTATACGGTATAAAATTACCGAAATGCCCTTATGAGGTATAGTTTCGTTTTAAAACCTTAACGGGCATATAAGTTGATATCCTACTGATATTTTAACTTATTTAAAATATAAGGGCATATAGAAATTGTCCATGACTTATCCGGTTACCCATTATCGCTTATAAGTAAACGGTTGATTATACGTAACTAGTTTACGGAATTCTACCGAAACGGGTTTAACCTTATCATTTTAAATCTCAAAATCCAGAATGTTAATAGTTTACCCATATTATAGAAGTAAAGTTACTTATTGGGATTAAACTATATTCTATCCAATCATCGTTTAATCTAGCGTGATACGTTTTGATCAAGCACGCTAGTTGGTCTAATTCTATGACTTAAATAAGACCGTTAGTATTTAATTGGTTAGTTTATGCCATAATCCAGACTAGAGACTTGCCAGTAAATGCTATCTGCACTTAGTACTTTTGTGTACGACTGAGTTATTAAAATAAAAGAAGACTAGCTCAGGTAAATACTCTCGACTTATTTCCCTATACGGGCTTGGGTTATGGTAAATTATTACCGCTTAGTCGGAAATAGGATCAATTGAATGCTAGATTGTGGCTAGTAAATCCGCATATTATGTTTTTAATCAGTTTTGTTTGATAACTTAAACATCGGGGGTTAACTACCATGTCCTGGATATACTCGGCTCATTACAATAGAAATGACCACGACCTTAGCGCGGGTGTAGGCATACACCCGATAGACGCTCAATTATGTATTCCCACAAGGTTGGGAGGAATTGACTCCTTCGTGAGTCCAAAGTGGTGTGTACGTTAATCATGTCTCGGTCTCCGTACCGGGCCCTGTATGTATGGACAAACATATAAATCTGTTAACAAGGTTGGACGGTCAACTTTCCCAAGTTATAAAAAGATTTTGTGCTGATACGCACTTAAAACGTTTTTGAAATGTTTTCAAAATGAGTCAGTTGGGTGTATTTACCAGCGAAAGCTGACGTATTTTCAAAAGACTAAATTGTAGGTACAATACGAAAATAGGCTGGAAGTGCTCGGTAGTAATAGAGGATCTTGCAAATCCTAGATCTGCCCAAAGTCTGTTTTATATTCTTTCCATGTACAATTTATGTTCTGCCTGTGGATCTTCTATTACGTGCCTGTATATTATTTTGTATTTTCGAACATTCGGTTTGTAATAGTAATTTTACTCCAAGACTTCTGATGTGCCATGTTTAATTGACTATGATGATTATAAACTGACGTCACGATACTCCCCACCCGGGCCCACCGGTGTATGGATTTGGGTTGGAAATCCGGGGTGTGATAGGTTGGTATCAGAGCCAACATTTGAGGGAAATAAACACTAGCCTTTTTTGCTTAATCTCAAACTTACACGAGCACATTCCTTAGACTTCCGAGTCTAGGCATTGACCTAGGATTACTCATTTCATTATTAAGTTATTAGTATATTTTTTGAATTGATATTTAACAGGATATGCCGCCACGTGTACGAGGACAAAGTGGGAGAGTAAAAGGTCCAATGAGGGGAGGACCATCGGGCGCATTCCCCCTCAACCTCACAACTCAGATGCTTACCAAGAATCAGGAGATTCATCTCCTTGGCAACCAGCGAGAAGCTCTGTCTCTCATAGACACTCGCCCCCACATTCCCAAAATTCTTACCACTCTCACCACTCCTATCATTCACACCATACCCATCATTCCCATTCCATTCCTACCATGAAGAATTTAACCCTAACCATTACTTTAACACGCCTCCAGCCGATTAAAATCAGTTGGACCAGCCAAACCCTTTGGACGAGGACTCCGACCCGGAGATGCCACCGTCAGGATCGAATACGCATCCCATTGAAATTTCAAGCGATTCAAACTCTTATGCCGGATCGCCCTACCAACGTCCTATTGAGTGGGACCAATATTAGAACCAATTCACCTTCGCCCACACTCCTTCTCATCACTCTCAATCACCCCCTGTTCAAGAAGATGTCCACATGGAACCAGTAGACCAACCTCAACCACCACATGAACCACCAAGAAGGAAGCGTGGAGCACGTATATCGGTACGTGCCGGACAAAGGTCGGGATCGCTACCACCTTTGCCCAACTCCTACCCCACAATTCAAGAGGACCCAAAAATGGGTGGACCCTATAATATTTCACCTATAGTGGAACCAACACCAACACCTGCTGTTCAACCACCACCATCGGGTTATACTAACCCAATCCCCACAATCCAGACACGTCTGGATATGATCCTTTTAACCCATCTACACCGGTAGACTATCAAGCATGGTCTCAAGATCCCTACATGCAGGCGGATATGCACAACGCACTTTACCCGTCTCCTTTCCCACCTACTTATCCACCGACTGGATATCCAACTTATGGGTACCAGTATCCGGTTAAGCCACAACCTCAACTACAACCTCCGCCACCACTTGAGACCATTAATGAGGCCTTAGAAAGAATGAAAGAAATGCTGCAAGCGGAGAAAACAGAGAAGAAAACGAACAAATTCTTCAAGAAACTCTCCAAGTTGGTCAAGGGAAAGAAGGACGAGTGAAGTCTCTTCTAATTATATGTAGTCCCTGCGAGGACATTGTTGTTTCTTTAGTCCCTGCGTGGACATTTTTATTTCTTCAAAGTCCTTGCATGAACAATTTATTTCATTTTCTAATATTGTAATTTCTAATTTGGAATTTAATGAATATTTTGGAATTATATATATGTATTCATCCTCTTCAAACGCGCGTCTCGATTTTACTTGAAATTTATGTTCTGCTATATAATTCCAAAAGATCTTAATGGATTTGATTATACCAAGTGGCGTAGACCACACATTGGCCAAGAAATGAGAGTTAAGTACGAAGGGGTCTTCTATTAGGATAGTTAAGGGAAGTTATCCTTCTATCCAAAGGTGGGGACCAGGTCCAAACCTCTAAGGTCGTTAAGGTCGAAGGTGACCGGGACCATTAATCAATCATTAAGATACTCTTATGTTAACATTAAGAAATGTTCATGCTCCTGGTAGTGTGACTTGAGGAACCATAGTCCAATGGGACAGGCTGATATGCCATGAATTACATCTGTAATGGTGTAGGCCAAGGTGCCCAATTTATGTCCAATGGGACAAGCTGATATGCCATGAATTACATCTGTTATGATGTAGGCCAAGGTCCCCAATTTATGTCCAATGTACAGGCTGATATGCCATATGTATTATACATTATGTCCAATGTGACCGGCCAATGTGCCCAATTATTATGTCCATTACGGACAAGACTATGAGCTATATAATTCTCAGTGATGACAATGACAGTTGTGACATTGCGATCCACTGTCCAATAATATATGGACTACGTCCATATTGTAATTTGCCTTTGATGGTTCTATTAAGACCTAGGCCAAATATAGTTATGTTAAGCCTAAGAGTTGCATGTTATTCACACTAGTATAGGTAATGAATTGTTATATCCAATGTTGAAAGCCGATATGTTGATACACCATGCTAATGAAGTTTTATTGGTATATAGAACCCAAGACTTAAAGATGGCTAACTCAAATGAAGCACAAAGTAGCCACCAGAATGTTAATTCTAATAAAGTTGAAAACAAAAATATTGATGATGAAAATTTTCAAGCTCGCATTGATGCGGCTGTTGAAAAGGCCATGGAAAATGCCATAGAAAAGCTTAGAGAGTCGAGTGCTACTCGCTCTAGGCCATTATCGGTTACCCCATCTTCAGCCCGTAAGGAGAGCTCCGTTCACTATTCCAATGCGAAGAGTGAACCAAAGAAAATAGATTTTGCTGAAAAGTCCCGTTCTGTTAAAGACGGATGTACCTATAAGTACTTTTTCTCCTGTAAGCCCCGAGACTTTAACGGGGAAAAAGGAGCAGTAGAAGCCTTAAAGTGGCTAGACGAAATGGAAACGATTGTAGATATCAGCAATTGTGCTGATAAGGATGTGGTCAAGTACGTATCACAATCTTTCAAGGGCGATGCCCTAATATGGTGGAAAGCCATGATCCAGTCTACAGGTAAGGTACCCCTGATAATTTGGGATGGTCCAAATTTGTGGACCTTGTTAAGGAAACTTGCTACCCACCCCATGAGGTGGAGAAATTAGAGACAGACTTTTTGTCTCTTTCAATGAAAAACCAAGATTGTCGGAAGTACGTTTCTGACTTTAACTCCCTATCTAGGTTAGTTTCCTATTTGATCACCCCCGAATCCAAACGCATTGCGCGTTTATAAAGGGGTTGACGCCCGATATAAAGGGCATGGTAAAGGCTGCACAACCTAATACCTATAGGTCCACTGTAGACCTATCTCTTTCCCTCACCCTTGATTTGGTAAGACAAAGGTCAGTTAGGACTGAAACTGACGGAAAGAGGAAACATGAGGATAATAACTCCCAAAGATTTAAAAAGAAAAGAAATTTGGGGTTCAAGAAGAACCAGCACGCGTCTAATGACAAACCTCTGTGCAAGAATTGTAAATATAAGCATTGGGGACAGTGTAGCATGAATCCACAAACCAAACCCTGTGGTATCTGCAAAAGAAAATGGCATAAGACCTTAGATTGCAAGGATCTTAAGGATGCAATTTGCTATAACTGCAACGAAAAAGTGCAT
This sequence comes from Scalesia atractyloides, assembly GCA_947069175.1. Taxonomy (NCBI): domain Eukaryota; kingdom Viridiplantae; phylum Streptophyta; class Magnoliopsida; order Asterales; family Asteraceae; genus Scalesia; species Scalesia atractyloides. The sequence continues at coordinate 64,168,929 of CAMTDV010000007.1, read as the reverse complement.
ATAACGTACAATTGCCCCAAGAAACCCAAAAATAATGATGCAAAGCCTGGAGAGGCCAAGAAGGGGAATGCTCATGCCTTTCAAATGAATGTCAGGGAGGCCGTTAATGCAACAAATCATAACAGGTACATTCCTCATTAACAATATTTACGCTAGAGTTCTTTTCGATTCGGGTGCGGATAAATCATTTGTTGACCATAAGTTTAGTAAACTATTAAACTTACCCATAAGAACCCTAGATAAAACTTATGAGATAGAACTCGCTGATGGAATGATAGAAACAACATCTTCCATTCTTGATGGATGCTCTATATCCATTAAGAATCATTCCATCCCTATATCTCTTCTACCAATGAAATTGGTGGGTTTCGATGTAGTTTTAGGCATGGATTGGTTATCTCATAACCAAGCCCGCATAGCCTGCGATAAGAAACTCATCGAAATCAAAACCCCATCTGGTGAAATGCTCACCATCCTCGGAGACTCACACTATGGATTGCCAGACAAGGTGTCGTTATTTAAGGCATCCAAGTGTTTGAGAAGAGGCTGTGTCATCTACATGGCACAAGTTACCATAAATGAGCCTAAGCCAAACATGGAGGACCTACCAGTCATCTCAAAATATCCCGAAGTATTCCCAGAAGAATTACCAGGCCTACCCCTAGACAGACAAGTGGAGTTCAAGATAGATGTCCTGTCAGGGTCTGCACCCGTAGCTAGAGCTCCATATAGGCTAGCACCAAGGGAGATGAAGGAATTGAGGACGTAACTAGACGAACTCTTGGAGAAAGGCTTTATACAACCTAGTTCCTCACCTTGGGGAGCTCCTATTCTTTTCACTAAAAAGAAAGACGGTTCAATGCGGATGTGCATTGACTACCGAGAGCTAAACAAGTTAACAATCAAGAATAGATATCCTCTGCCTAGGATCGATGATTTATTCGACCAACTTCAAGGGGCTAGTTACTTCTCTAAGATTGATCTGAGATCTGGATATCACCAGCTGAAGGTTAGAAGTGAAGATGTTCCTAAAACTGCCTTCAGGACCCGATATGGTCACTTTGAATTCTTAGTGATGCCTTTTGGGCTCACAAATGCACCTGCAACATTCACGGATCTCATGAATAGAGTCTGCAAGCCATATCTGGATAAGTTTGTTATTGTCTTTATAGACGACATACTTATCTACTCTCGTAATCAAGCCGATCACGAGAAACATCTTCGGTGCATCTTAGAACTGCTAAGGCAAGAGAATTTTTATGCTAAATTCTCTAAGTGTGAATTTCGGCTTAGAGAGGTCCAATTTCTTGGACACATGGTAAGTGAGCGGGGTATCCAAGTGGATCCCGCCAAAATTGAAGCCATCATGAATTGGGAAGTACCCAAAACCCCATCGGAGATTCGTAGTTTTCTAGGATTGGATGGTTACTACAGGAGGTTCATTGAGAAATTTTCAAGAATAGCCACTCCTTTAACTACCTTAACCCGTAAGAATGTTAAGTATCATTGGGGTCCAAAGCAACAAGAATCTTTTGAGGTTCTTAAACACAAGGTGAGCAATGCTCCTGTGTTATCCCTACCAGAGGGTGTTGAAGATTTTGTAGTCTACTGTGATGCATCGCACACTGGCATGGGCTGCGTGCTAATGCAAAAAGGCAAAGTGATTTCCTATGCATCACGACAGTTAAGGTGCACGAAAGAAATTACACCACCCACGATTTGGAATACGGTGCCGTTGTATTTGCACTAAAACTGTGGAGACATTATTTGTATGGCACAAAGTGTATTATATACACTGACCATAAAAGTCTTCTGCATCTGTTCAATCAGAAAGAATTGAACATGCGACAACGCCGATGGATGGAAACACTTAATGACTATGATTGTGAGATTCGCTACTATCCAGGCAAAGAAAATGTCGTTGCTGATGCCTTAAGTTGCAAAGAACGAGTTAAACCTATAAGGATTAACGCTAAGAGCATTGAGCTCAGAAATAGCTTAAGTGAGAAGCTACTAGATGTGCAGAAGCAAGCTCTATTAGAGGCTAATATCCCTAATGAAGGATTAGGCAGAACTGTTGATCAGTTAGCGCATGGAAAGATGAAATCCTTCGATTTAATGATAGGATCTGGGTTCCAGTCTTTGGAGGACTTAGAGATCTAATCCTCCAAGAAGCGCATAGTTGGAGATACTCAGTTCACCCGGGAGGAGACAAGATGTATCAAGATCTAAAGAAGAATTATTGGTGAATGGGTTTGAAGAAATCCATAGCCACTTATGTAGCTAAGTGTCTGATGTGTTCGCAAGTTAAAGCCGAACATCAGAAGCCATCAGGACTTCTACAACAATTGGAAATTCCCACATGGAAATGGTAAATGGTAACTATGGACTTGATTACCAAGTTACCCAAGACCAAAAGTGGAAATGACACTATTTGGGTCATTGTGGATAGGCTGACCAAGTCAGCACATTTCTTGCCAATAAAGGAAACATATAATTCAGATAAATTGGCTAAATTATATGTGGACAAGATTGTGTCCCTACACGGTGTGCCGATATCTATTATATCTGACAGGTTACTAGATACACATCTCACTTTTGGAAAAGTTTCCAACAATCTTTAGGCAACGATTAAACTTTAGTACAGCTTACCATCAACAGACTGATGGTCAAAGTGAACGTACTATTCAAACTCTGGAAGACATGCTCCGGGCATGTGTGATTGATTTAAGTGGAAGTTGGGATGACCACTTACCCCTAATAAAATTCTCCTACAATAACAACTATCATACTAGCATCAAGGCTGCTCCTTTTGAGGCCTTGTATGGAGGAAATGTAGAACGCCCGTATGCTGGGCAGAAGTTGGGGAAGCTCTGGAGACCACGAAAAAGATTGTGCAAATCTGTGATCGTCTCAAAGCTACCAGGGATAGGCAGAAGAGCTATGCTGACAAGAGGCGTAAACCTCTTAAGTTCCAAGTAGGGGAAAAAGTCATGTTGAAGGTATCACCTTGGAAGGGTGTGATGCGCTTCGGAAAGAAGGGCAAGTTGAGCCCAAGATATATAGGACCATTCGAGATAGTCGAATGTGTAAGCACTGTGGCTTATAAGCTCATATTGCCAGAGGAGCTTAGTGGAATCCATGATGTATTCCACATATCTAACCTTAAGAAATGTCTAGCCGATGAGTTGCTAGCAATGTCACACAAAGATGTGCAAATAGATGAAAACCGGAGGTTTGTTGAGAAACCAATTTCGATCGAGGATCGACAGGTCAAGAAGCTCCGAAGAAAAATGATACCTATAGTAAAGGTTAAGTGGGACGCTTTTAGAGGTCCCTAGTATACATGGGAGGTTGAGTCCACTATGCGACAAAAGTACCCCCATCTTTTTGAATAAAATCTCGAGGTCGAGATTTCTTTTAAGGAGGTGAGGATGTAACACCCTGTAAAATCGTGTCCAATAGTATAGTGACACGTGTTGTATTTTAAATATTGTCTATTAAAGACCAATAAGGACTAAAGGCGTCAACATGCTCAAATTGAGCCTCTGAGTGACGGTCAGATGTCAACAAGCATAAATAACAAGCCTCTGAGTGACTAATATGGCAACATGCTTAAATCAGTAGCCTCTGAGTGACTAATATGGCAACATGCTTAAATCATTAGCCTCTAAGTGACTGATTTGTCAACATGCCTAAAACTTGGCCTCTGAGTGACTGATATGTCAACATGCCCAGCCTCTGAGTCACATCGGAGTCAACATGCTTATAATAAGCCTCTGAGTGATCCTTTATGAAGTCCTAACTCTCATACGTGCCATTTGATGGACGGGAGGGTTCAATTTTGTAAATATGTGAAAGTTGGATAATGGAGGGATTAAAAGTGTCAACATGTTAAACTTATACCTCTGAGTGACCTTTTAACGAACAGAGAGCTCGACAATATCCGAGCATAATCCCGGGTATGCCAAGTATTGGCTACGAAGGGCTAAAAGTGCCAAAAAGATGTTTTAAAAGGTTTTTAGAAGCTTTATAAAGTTAAGGGGTTAAAGTGTCAAACTTTGAAACTGGCCAAAGGTCGGTCGCGGGCCGCGTGAGACCTGGCCTGGGTCTCTCGCGGGGCGCGAGAAGCCCTCTGCTACAGAAAGTTTTGCTTGGTCTCCAAACAAAACTCCAAAAAACCAGGTATTCGAAACTATGGACTTGTAATCAGCTATGCCATGTTTTGGGACATTTGTAAGCTCCCTCTTACACCCCTAAACACCTGGCTTCACCTCCTTTGAGTTCTCCAACTATAAATAAGTGATCAAGTTCACCATTTAAACTTACACCTTTCTTATTCATACTCTTCTCCCTCCTCTGGAAGTTCCTAGCTAAAAGGAGCATCCAACATAGTTCTTTTGCACCCTAGGAATCACTGGTAAGTGTTTCTTCCTTGTGCATTTTCGTTTATAGGCTTTTATAGCAAAAGTCAAGCGTTTTACGAAAAACGCTTTGACTTTTGGTTAAGACCATTGTGGTCCAGCCATTGTTCAAAATGAACATGGCTAAGTGATCGTAACAAGGTAGGTGTTAATCCTTATAAAGGGCACCTTCTGAAGATCACGTTTGCTAGACCAATTAACGGGTCAAAGTTAAGTTATTAAGAAGTCAAACAGGCTATTTTTCAGAAAAATCGTATATTCATCTTATATATGTTATGTAACCTGTTTTGACACTTAAACAAGTTGGTAATAATTATTAGAACATGTAAGAACATGTTCGGCTCTTCAATTTCAGTTCTAGGGTCGGTTCGCAACCGAAAGTCACGAAGTTTGACTTCTGCTTTGATTTTTGATTCTAACCCAATTTAGATTAGTTGCCTACTGATCTAAAGTTGCATTATGATCATAATATAATGTAGCATAACCCTCTGAGGTTATATTACATGATCATAATTAGAATCCAAGTTTATGCACAAGTTCCGTAATTATGTCATTTTTGACCAAAATGTCCTTTTTGCATAAAACAAGGTTTTAAATGTCAATGTACTTGAAAATGAGTTTTCTACTGATGTATATTATAAGTAGGAATATTTGGGATGTTTAACCAAGTTATGAACTGAGTTTTCAAACAGGTCCTTAAACTATGTCGATAAATGACGATTTTAGCCCTTGTGGCTTATAAAATAGTTTTAATCAAATATTTTCAAGGTAAGTCATTTACCTATTGATATGTTATACTAAATAACATATTTAAAACATTTTGATCTAACCTTAACATCAGTTTTCATAAACATCGCATAAAGACGTCATATTACGACATAAGCGCCGTTTCGGCGCATAGTATGGTTTTAAACCATATCAATCGACCAAGACTTGTTACCTACTGATTTTAAAACTTATTTTAAACATATTTAAAGTAGGTACATGTTATTAATTCAGAATCCCAAATAATTTATAAACTATGTGTAAAATGACCAGAATGCCCCTTCGGTGCATAGTTTGGTCATAAAAGACAAATTACACAAATAATTGGTATCCAACTGATATTATATCATAAATAAAGTATTTTTTTCAGAATACTTATAACTATAACATTAAATTATATTCAAGTTCCTTTTATGCGGTATAAAATTACCGAAATGCCCTTATGAGGCATAGTTTCGTTTTAAAACCTTAACGGGCATATACGTTGATATCCTACTGATATTTTAACTTATTTAAAATATAATGGCATATAGAACGTGTCCATGACTTATCCAGTTACCCATTATCGCTTATAAGTATACGGTTGATCATACGTAACTAGTTTACGGAATTCTACCGTAACGGGTTTAAACTTATTATTTTAAATCTCAAAATCCAGAATGTTAATAGTTTACCCATATTATACAAGTCAAGGTACTTATTGGGATTAAACTACATTCTATCCAATCATCGTTTAATCTAGCGTGATACATTTTGATCAAGCACGCTAGTTGGTCTAAGTCTATGACTTAAATAAGACCATTAGTATTTAATTGGTTAGTTTATGCCACAATCCAGACTAGAGACTTGCTGATAAATGCTATCTACACTTATTACTTTTGTGTAAGGCTGAGTTATTGAAATAGAAGAAGACTAGCTCAGGTAAATACTCTCTACTTATTTCGCTTATACGGGCTTGGGTTACGGTAAATTATTACCGCTTAGTCAGAAATGGGATCAATTGAATGCCGGATTGTGGCTAGTAAATCCGCATATTCTGTTTTAATCAGTTTTGTTTGATAACTTAAACATCAGGGGTTAACTACCGTGTCCTGGATATCCTCGGCTCATTACAATAGAAATGGCCACGAACTTAGCACGGGTGTAGGCATACACCGATAGACGCTCAATTATGCATTCCCACAAGGTTGGGAGGAATTGACTCCTTCGTGAGTCCAAAGTGGTGTGTACGTTAATCATGTCTCGGTCTCGTTACCGGGCCTTGTATGTATGGACAAACATTTAAATCTGTTAACAAGGTTGGACGGTCAACTTTCCCAAGTTATAAAAATATTTTGTGCTGATACGCACTTAAAACATTTTTGAAATGTTTTCAAAATGAGTCAGTTGGGTGTATTTATCAGCGAAAGCTGTTGTATTTTCAAAAGATAAATTGCATGTACAATACGAAAATAGGCTGGAAGTGCTCGGTAGTGATAGAGGATCTTGCTAATCCTAGATCTGCCCAAAGTTTTATATTCTTTCCATGTACAGTTTATGATCCGCCTATGGATCTTCTATTACAAGCCTGTATATTATTTTGTATTTTCGAACATTCGGTTTGTAATAGTAATTTTACTCCAAGACTTCCGATGTGCTGTGTTTAATTGACTATGATGATTATCAACTGACGTCACGATACTCCCCACCCGGGCCCACCGGTGTATGGATTTGGGTTGGAAATCCGGGGTGTGACAATTTGTAACTTATATTAAGTAAAGAAGTTAACACGAAAAAGTAATGTAAACAACACTTTATATTGATAAACTTGTCAGGCTCTTCGCCATTGCTTACAAAAAGGTTGTGTTACATATAGCATTTACCTAGCTGTTGTGCATTCCATGTTCGGGGAACGATGTGGTCATCCAACGTGCGCAGGTTGTACGGCCTTGTCCAGGACCTGATGGATACGGTAAGGACCTTCCTACTTAGGTGCAAGTTTCCCCGGGTGTTCAGTGTTGGAGGCCTCGTTGTCCCGGAAAACATATTCACCTGGATCGAAAGTACATATGCGCACTCTAGCATTGTAGTATTTCTCTAGTTTTTACTTATACTTGGCTTCTTTTATTGCTGCATTCTCGCGTTGTTCTTTAAGTAAGTCCAAGTCGATTCGGCGCTCTGCTTCGTTGTCGATCGCGTTGACTGCCATCAAGCAAGGTGAAGGGAGGCCAATTTCAGCCGGGATGACTGCTTCCGAGCCATAGACTAGGCTGAAAGGAGTTTCACCGTTACTGGTCTTGGGCATGGTGCAATGAGCCCATAAATATACTAGGGAGCTCATCGACCCACCCTCTGCACTTTGTGCCCAATCGGGCCTTGATTCCCTCTACAATGCCTTTGTTAACACTTTCTACCTGGCCGTTGCCCTGTGGGTGCGCGACAGAGGAGAAAGTGTGTTCGATTTGTAGCTCTTGCATCCAGTTGTGCAGGTCTTCTGAGGTGAAGTTTGTTCCATTGTCGGTCACGATTTGCAATGGATGGTCGAATCTGCAAATGACGTGCTCCCATATGAACTTGCGCACTATCATTGCAGAGGTTGACGCTAATGCCTTCGCTTCTACCCATTTTGTAAAGTAATCGACTACAACGATTATAAACTTTACATTGCTTGGTGCTTCTGGGAAGGGGCCAACCATATCGATGCCCTATTGTTGTAATGACCATGCAGTGGAAACTGGGATCAAGTCGTTTTTTCGATCTCATTGTCTTTGGCGCGTGGCGCTGGCATGAGTCACATTTGCGCAGCTATATTACGGCATCCAGATGCATGCCTGGCCAATAGTATCCCGCATTCATAATTTAGCGACCACCTTGCGTTGGCCTGCATGGATTCCACAGATGTCTTTGTGAATCTCAAGAATCAAGTAATTGGCATCTTGTGGGTCCACACAACGCACAAGTGGCCTTAAGTGAGACCTCCGGTACAAAATTCCGTCGTCCATGTGGTAAAACAAGGCTTTGTGCTGGATCTTCCGTGCTTCCGTTTTGTTCGCGGGGATAATCCCCACTTGCACGTATTGAATGATGGATGTCATCCAAGATGGTGACCCTATTTCAATGACATTCACTAAGCGCTTTGAGAACCTCAATTAGGACATCTTTGGCCAAGTGTTGCAAAGCCGTTAAAGCTAACTTACTCAGCGCGTCTGCTAGTTTATTTTCGCTGCGGTTGATATGGACTACTTTGAATGACTTAAAGTTCTGAATCAGCTCTTTGGCTTGGTCAAGATAAAGCGCCATAGTTTCACCCTTTACATCATACAAGCCGTTGATCTGTCCGATGACAAGTAGTGAATCAACGTGTGCTTGCAGGTTTTTGTCTCCCATCTTGATTGCCAAGCGCAACGGCCAAGAAGGCTTCGTATTTTGCCCATTGTTCGTATTTTTGAAGTCCAACCGGATAGCATAAGTGAACTCATGCTTCTCCGGGCTAACTATCCTTAAACCTGCCCTTGGCTGTCTTCGTTGGATGCTCCATCTGTAAATAGCAACCACAGTTCTTCTGGTGTTTCTTGCGTAGGGTTCTCAACCACTTCGGGGATTTTTCCTTCGGGGACTTCCATGACAAAATCTGCCAGGATTTGTCCCTTAATTGCTGGGCGTGTTCAGTACACGACGCTGTGACCACCCAATTCAAAGGCCCACTTTTCTAATCTCCCTGAGATTTCTGGCTTCCTGAGGATTGTTCCAATGTGATAGTTGGTTAACACGTGAATTACATGTCCGGTGAAGTACCTGCGTAGCCTTCTGGACATGTGTACTTACATAAGCACCAGCTTCTCCATGATGGAATAACGAGTTTCTGGATCAGTGAGCTTCCTGTTGACATAATTAATTGGAGTTTAAATCCCCTCCCTTTCGAATAGTAATATCGCGCCGACTGCTTTGTCTGAAGTTTGATAAGTACAACAAGAGCGGTTCGTTTTCGTGCGGTGTAGTCAACGTTAGGAGCTGGATCAGGCATTCCCTCATTGAAGGCAGTTTCTGCTTCGGTTATCCATCTGATTCGCTCTTTTTGACACAATTGTGCAGGGTGCTTGTGAAATGGAAGGATTTTGCGGCGTGATTAGGTAGGGAGTGGTTTAGCGTGGCCAAACGACTGGATAACCGTTGCATGTCTTTGATCGCCTTGGGAGACGACATGCGCTCAATTTCCTAAACCTTATTTGGGTTTACCCTAAAACCGCCATTCGTTTCCATAAAACCAAAAAATTTACCCTCCTCCATTCTGAACGAACATTTGCTCGGATTGAACTTCATGTTGATGTTGCGCAATGATTTGAAGCTTTTCTCAATATCTTCAGCATCTGATCTTCTTCTGGACTCATAATCACCAGATCATCAATATACACTTCGACATACTTACCTATATCATCTCCGAAAGTCTAGTCCATCAAGAGATGATATGTGGCCCTACATTACCTAAGCCGAAAGGCATCTTTGTATGGCAGAAGATACCCAATTCCTTGCGGAAAGCCGTTTTATCTTCATCTTCCTATGCCATCTGCACTTGGTGATAACCCTTGCAGCAATCAAGAAAACATTTCCATCGAAAAGGTGCGAGAGAATCAATTTTTTGTCTATCTCCGTGAGAGAGTAGCAATCTTTAGGACAGGCTTTGTTGAGCTCTTTGTAGTCGACAAAAATGCGCCACCCTCCATTTGCTTTCTCAACCATAATTGGATTTGCTACCCACGTTTAGTACCGGACCTCTCGGAGGATGCCGCTAACAACTTAGAAACCTGCTCATTCATTACTTTGGTCTTTGAAGAGCCGAGGTTGCGCTTCTTCTGAACTATCGGCTGACTGATAGGTAAGAGTTCAAGCAATGTTTAGTTTTGTCGCACGGGACACCCGTCATGTCAGACGGTGACCAGGAGAATATATCCATGTTCCTAAAGAGTAGCAGCTTTAGGAAAGTTCGAATGTTTTCAGACATTGCGGGTCTGAGTGTTATTATTTGCTCCGAGTATTTTCTGTTCAAAACCCACTTCTCTGGCTCTGTACGCTGGGAAGGTTTGCTCACTTTCTTTGGGCGCGCTTCTTCGGCTTCCATCACTTCCTTATTTCATAAATGATCGCCACCCCGGTTTCCATTGGGAAACTAATTTTAGAGTATGGGGTGGACGTAACCATGCTCAACTGACCTTGGGTCTCTCTTCCGATTAAGACATCATGTCCTGAGTTGGCTGGCATTACCATGAAATTTACCTCTATCGTACTTAAGTGTTTTCCGTCTGTCAGCATGACCGGGAAGGAGATCTGACAGAGTAGAAACACTTTTCCATTGCAGAAACCTGATAAGGGATAGTCCACTGGCTCTAGGCGTGCTTTATCTTTATGATCGAACTGGTTAAAACATTGTTCAAAGATGATATCGGCTATGCTTTCGGGATCGATAACATGTAGTTGTTTCATAATGGCCTAGGATACCTGTGATTACAACAAAAGGTGTGGCGCGGGGACCCCCCGGACCACTGGAAAATTACCTGTTGTTTGCGCCATGACTCACTGAGCAGGCGCTTGCCTTTGCTTTTTTTGTTCCGACGAGGTCGTCCATCGACCATATGAGTTTCCAGATGCCGGGCCTTCTTCTACCCCCTTCATCGGTTCTTTGTATTTGTCGTGTTTCTTTGCACACATTCTTTACCAAGTAACTGAGTTTCCCGCTCTTGAGGGACGCGCAGGCTTATGCAATCATCAATCAAGTGGCCAGTATCTTTGTCAAAATCACAGTAAGGTTTGGATCTTGACTCTTTTTGTTTTTCATCTGAGGCGGGGTTTTGAAATCATGATTCTCTGTCATAAGAACCTCCTTTGGTGTCTTAGACATAGGAATCCAGTGTTTTTCTCTGTTCTCATTCTTAATTCTTTCTTATACCCAATCTTGTCGATTGTTGCGCGAGCATCTTCCTGGTACCTAGAACTTTCGTCATAACGGGGCCTCTCGTCGTAGCTGCCGGACTGGTTCGACCTCCAGTTGGAACTTTTGCTCTTTCTACTCCGCCTGATACTCTCATGCGTGTTGATTCTTGAATACTGATCGTCATAATAATGGTTAGATCTACTCCCTATCAATGACTCTTCAGTTTGGGCGACTACTTTGGTTGCTGCCATTAGCTTGTCCCGTTCTTCTAGCATTCCGTCTTTGCCTATAATCGTCCTGATCAACGTATCACATTGAATTGACTTCTTGAAATGAGCGCGCATTAGGTCTTCGTTCACATTTCCAATTTGTAGGCACTCCTTGTTGAAACAAGTGATGAAATCTTCCAACCCCTCGTTGTCTTGCCTCCAAATGTTCATAACCCCCGACGTGTCGCGCTTGTATCACCTCTGGCTGAAGTGCGCCAAGAACTTCTCTTGGAAATCTGGCCATGATTTAATCTTCCCTGCGGGGAGGCTGTCAAACCATGCGCGAGTAGCTCCCATGAGGGTTTGTACAAATAGATGGCACCACAAAGGCATGGTCCATCCTCCCACCACTCCAGCGCTGGTGAATAGTTGTACATGATCATATAGATCACTTAAGCCGTTGAACTTACCGACAATTTGTGAAAGTTTTGCCTTTTCTAATGGCGCGAGGGCGATCTCGCATATGAACTTCGACTGCTCTTCTGCAGCTGTTGGTCTGTACACTAAGCTGTACTCGTGTTCTGCCGAGGGGTTGTACACAGCACGCGTCCTTGGCTTGTAAGGTTCATGATTTTTTGGAAGACGACTGAAAACTGAAGTAACCTCTTGTTGGTAAGTTGGGTCTGATTCATCATATGGTGTTCCATCAGCATCAGAATGTTGCGCGAACCAAGCCGACTACTGATCGGAGTAAGCTGCCTTGACTCGGTATGTGTGTAGAAATAACGTTCTGAGTCTTGTAAACGTCACGAGCGGTGTGAACGCTCTGTCTTCATGGTGACACTAGTCTGTTGACATGTTGTCCCTGCGCATGCTTTTGATGCGGTGTTTCATAGTTTAACGGTCTGGGCATCGGTGCCACCATCGGAGTTTCATGTGTTTGGGCTGGTGCTTGCCCCTGTTGCTCGCACAGTTGTGCGTAAATAAGGCTCAAAGTCGGCTTGCTTTTTGCGAACTAAGACGCGGGGGTTTCTTCTTCTGGTAACACTGACATTGTAGGAGCAGAAGGACTAGCTACGTGTATTGTTGGGTCACTGTTTGGGTGGTACGAGAACCACTTGCGCGGATAACCCTAGCTTTAGTGTAACCTCTTTCGGCGTACTCGTCAACATGTTGGTTTTAGACGTGTGCGTTGTCCGCAACTGCCCCTATTTGAGAGTTGGCACCGTAAGTCGGAAAAGGAGTATTCTGATCAGCCATTGAATTAGAGTGTCAGCTCAGAAAGAAGATGAAAAGTAATTGTAAAAATCATTAGGCGCCAATGAAGAAACACCAAACTAATCTAGTGATTAGTTTGTGGATCGTGTCTCGACTAATAAAGGTTAATCTTCTTTCGTCTCGCCAAATTACCGATGAAGATCCTTCAAAACCAAAAACCACATCGTAAGCTCGTTACAAGGAGGAGAATAGGGGGGGGGGTTCTCCTTGTAACCACCTCCGGCGTGAGAATAAGTATAGGTTTTTGAGGATAAATGTGTGTGTATTAAGTGAGAGAGTAAAATAGCGATCCTTGAATCTGGAGATGAATTCCTTTATCTATTGTCTGAGAGATTCGAGAAGGAATGGGCTGATGGGCCTTAGGCCCGAGGTCGAAAACAAAGAATATCCATTCTGTCTCTTATGCCACGACCGTTAGTGATCCCTGATGAGAAGGGTGATTGGCGCATGGTGAATGGACCCATGTGTCCTGACCATTGTCCTTGTTGTCTGTTCTGTTATCAGTAGTTAATAGAGATCGTGAGACAGTGGTCGGCGCGAGTTGATTGGTGCCACGTGTACGTTCTTGTGTACTTTTTATCTCCTGCACGATTTTTCATCGTGCAGCATGATCCAATACAACCCGATTAGCGTCCAATAGCCCACAGCTCTGCCACCTGTACCTTTCGTGCTTGTTTGGTGTTATCGTGTGCTTCTTCCTTTTGCACGACTTAAGGAACATCTGTGTAGTCGGCGCAAGGTCAAAGGCAACAAGTTTCTTTTCAGAAAGGCTAAGTGTAAGGATTGCCCTTGTATTAGCTTTGGCCTCGCGTGACTCAAGAAGCATCTATGGAGTCGGCGCAAGGTCCGAGAAGTCATCGTTATGATGCATCTTGGGTATGGTCTTGCGCGCGCGTGAGGTTAACCCCCTTGGCCGGCGCAGGATATGGGACCATACCTCTTCAGTTACTTATATGTGAATAGAATGAATAATTACGTTGTACAATTTAATAAATACAAAAGACGAAGTAACGAAACACAATTGTATTAAAAATGACAAAAGTATAATTGCCTCAATAATATTAATAATAATAATAATGGTAAAAAATTAATAATAAAATTTTTTGATGTATAATAATCTTTGTATATATATAAATACTAATATTATTAATAATAATATTTCTATTTATATTATTAATATTAATAATATAAATATAAATATAAATATAAAATTAATAATAATAATAATATATTTCTTTCCATTCCTTGAAGGAATGAAAAAAAAAACACCTCCTTACCAAAGAATGTAAATTTTTACATTTGAAACGAGTTACATTCTTTGGAATGCTCCATTCCATTACCATACGGTAACCAAACTTGTTTCTTTTCATTCCATCAGAATGATCCATTCCATTCCATTCTACCTTCTATTCCTTCATGTCAAACGCTACCTAAATGTATCACATAATGCTAAGGCTAGGAGGTGTGGTTTAAAACCCCTAGGGGCTTTATTACGCCACGTCAAATCCATCTAGGCGTCACCTCATATGGGGGCTTTAAAGCCCCTTACTTTAACTTGTATGTAATGATTTAAACCCCCATTATCATTACGTAATTATTTTTTAGTTTAAAGTTAAACATTATTTAAGTTTGATGTATTAATTTAAATTTAAATAACAAGAAAAAATATAAAACTCATAATCTAAATAAAAAATGATTTAAGAGAATGTGTGTGTTTTGTGATAAGCATATCGTCGACAACACCGTCAGATAAGAGCTGGACGAATCGAATGAAGAGTGGGATAACATTTTTCAAATGATTGGAGAGAATGTGTGTGTTCTTGTTATTGGTGTGTGTTTGAGTTTGTGAATACGTTTGTATATATATTAGAAATTTAAAAGTTTCTTTTTTTTAATTTATGACCGTTGCCAACGGTCACTTTTGACCAGATTCTCAAACCACGCGCTAAAACGCTCGTTAGTGTGCTGGCGAGCCTTCAATGGCGCCCCCTCTTTTAGGGGGTGGGTGTGGGGCGCTATGAGACGCTAACGAAGATGATGTGACCACGGACGGTATACCACACCCCCCGCCTAATACTAACTTGAATAACCAAAGGGTGTAGCGATGCAAAAGTGTTTCGTAAAGTTACCATAATTTAAGGGGGCGAGTAAACTCTCAAAATGGTCCCTTAGGTTTGGTCACTTTTGTCACATTAGTCCAAAACTCAAACATTTTGAATTTGGGTCTCTAGGGTTTCAATTTTGTTATCATTTTCATTAAAAAACAAAATCTGGTCAATTTTTCAGTTAATATCTAATCTTTTTATCTTTTTCCTCCATTTTAATGAAGGGCAAAATGGTCAGATTTTTTTAATTTGTTATAATAAAACGTTAAAAGACCATTTTGCCATTTATTAAAAAGAAGTAAAATGGACAAAAAAACTGGATGTTAACTGAAAATCTGATCAGATTTTGATTTAGATGAAAATGGTAGCATAATTGAAATCACATGGACTCAGATTCAAAAGATTTAAGGGTTGAATTAATTTAATAAAAGTAACTAAACCTTAGCAACATTTTGATAGTTACTCAAATGACACATCGTAATATTTAGAAAATTGAATTTTAATCAGCGACACGTGGATCCTGGCCATTAAGATACAGTTGTATGACATGTATGAAAGGATCATGAGTCATGACAGAACGAATCGAATATATTATATTTAATTTAATGATATATATATAAGTATTCAAATACAGTTGTGTGAAATTATGAATAAGACGTGGTACATTCTGGATGATAAATTAATACCTTAATAGAAAATATTGAAAAATAAAAGTGTAACAAACGGGATCTCCATTGATTATGTTGACTGATTAATTATATGATTTAGGAAATTAAATTCGTTTCAAATTTCAGATTTCCATCCTAACTTTTTAGGTATTTAAAACCTATTTTTTAATTAATTAATTTATTTTTAACTGTTTTATACATTACTCGATGACTTTTCAAACAATCACTCTTTACTTTTCTCTGTTAGAAGTAATCCTCATTTTTATAAATCACAACACAAAACACACATGTGTATGAATAAATTAGGACAAATCAATAATAGAACAACTATGGTTGGTGGGCAGATCAATTGTATCATATCTATGCAAATCAAATAAGTTTATTCTTAAAATCTCAAATTAACAACGAAAGTACACACTTCTTAGCACACATCATGACACGTTAATTTAAAAACAATTAGTTTGTTCTTAAATTTAAGGATAAATGATTTGTGTGTTTTTTAATTTAAAAATCAATAGTAAGCCCAACAGGGGTGTGCACATATAATGTTATATGCGTGGGGCCTCAGGGGTAAAAGTGAAAGTGCATCAATTTTAACGTTTTTTACTAATTTCACGAAAATAAAGTTAAAAGCGGGGGACGACTAATCATGCATCATGCGGTGGCGTTGATAGCCGAAAGACAAAGAGGTACATGCACAAATTGTCATTTGTCCTGATTGTTGAGTGTTATGTGCCTCATGTCCAAGACTTGATACAAAACTACTAGCGAGTCGGGGTCTGACTGTAAACAGTCTCTCTATTCATACGGGTAAAGGTAATGTTGTCTACATCTTACCATACTCAGATCCTATCTTAGTTTTGTTATTGGTGAGATTTATTGAGTATGATGGTTAATTTAAAAATCCTTGGATGATTTGGTGTTTGTTTCACTTGCACAATCTTTCCCCAAAGTGTTGACATATTTATTTATCTTTAAATTCATCAAAAATCAAAGCTACGTGTTTAAGTTGGTTACGCTTGAGATTGTCATCCAAAAGCTTTGGATTCGTCCAATAAAGTTAGCATCATGCAAAAATATTATAAATTGTATTCATTGTAGAAATTAGCACCAAACACCTAACATTCGTGTTTTAAACATATCTTTTTTGAGATCACTGATCATATGAGAATACAAAAACTTGTGTCTACATACGTTGTATCAAAAGCAGTGGCGAAGCTTAAGATTTCCGACCAGGAGGTCGGAAGTCACCGAACCTAAAATTATACCATTAAAATTATAAAACCGGAGGTCGAAAATGTATATACCTAAAAAATTCTATGTAAAAAATAAATGCCAGACACTACTGAACGAAAAATTCGAGAAGTCAGACATCCCCCGACCCCACTAAGTTACGCTCTTGACCAAAAGGTCTTTCAACCAATATTAAAACAAACCTTTTTGACCCGACATGATGGTATTCTTGTCAATTGTAAAGTATACCGAAAAGCTCATTTATTTCCAAGTATAGTGACACATTGTCCAACAAATACTGTACTGATAATTGCGTACCAAAAACGTTTATGAACTTTCCATTAAAAACCATTAACGGTAAAAAAATAAATATTTCTATATGTGCTATATATATATTTAAAAATTCTATTCTATATATAATATATGTTATATTGAGGGAATAGTACATTGCTTCAACGGGTTATAAATCAACAGTTTAAGTAACAAGTTTTGTTGTTCGCATGCTGGGTCAAGATAATATTTGTATTTCTATTTGATTTGTTCTTGTTTAGAAAAAAAATATGATCTTAACTTTTCTAGTAATCTGTTTAGGTGTTACGTTTTTGATTTTAGCAAACCTAACTACCTAAGTTATTAAACATTCAGTCGTCTAATACATGTTATTCGGATCAAGCAATAATTATATCAAGGCAATGATTTGATTTTGTGTTAAGGTGTTTTTGTTGAGCCACACTTAATTTGAAACTCGAGTGAAACATTATAGAAACAGTTAAAAAATAGTTCTAAGTAGTAAGTAGATGTATTGACGTTTTAGTTAACTTTTTTTTATGTGAAATAACCTAAATAGTAAATAGTAGTAATAATAATAGTACTCACTAGTTGTTTCAATAGTGGTGGTCCTGGTTATGGTAGTATAGGGATAGCAGAAGTGATAATAATAGTAGTGGGAAATGGGAAGAATAACAATGAATTGGTATGATAATAATAAAAAAAATATTACTGTGAGGATGTTCAAGCCCACTCACTCAGTGTGTATATATGTCTCAAAGTACAACTCAAAGACAATGTTTGTCAAATTTTGACTTATTTCTTATAAACCCATTTTAGGTTTGTTAACTCATGAGATAGTTGTTCATTTGTTACCTTCTTTCAGGTTTTATTTCAAACTAGTCTTTAAGTCCCCCGCGTAGCGGGCAGAGACGTAAAACTGTACTACCCGTTGGAGAGGGGGAAGCGGGGCTAACCAAACGATGACAAAAACTGAAAAAAATGTAAAACAAAAACACAAATTTCTAACACAAAGTAACTCACGTAGATGATGTTGAATTTATACAAAAAAACTTTGTTGAAGTTTAGGGCAGAAAAGTAAAATAATTAAAGAAAATAGTAAAAAAAATGAAATAAATAAATTATCGGGAGTGAAAATAAAAGTTTAAATAAAAGATGAAATTTTTACTATACATATAAATGTCATGAATTTATATATATATATATATATATATATATATATATATATGTATGTATGTATGTTATGAATTAATATATATAGAAAATCATAACAAGTATCCACATTTTATTTATCTTAGGGTCTGTTATTTTACCTTTTAATGGTTCAGATATCTTACTGGTTTAGCGTTTAATGGTTCAGACTGTTTGTTTCGCGAACATATGTCTGAATGATTCAGATATTTGTCTCTGAACGGTTAAGCATTATACTATCTTTTACTGGTTCAATACTTAACCATTTAGAAGTTGTCAAACAACCCCTTAGTTTCATTTATCTTAACTCATTGCAAAGTTTCCATTCAAAAGAATATAAGACGGTAAATTATCATTATTTGTTATTCTTGTAAGTTAGCAAATAATACGGTAAATTTTAATTATTGGTTATTGTTGTAAGTTAGCAAAAATATTTTTATCTAGTTTTTGAACAAAATTCACTTGCAAATAAGTGTTACATTTCATGCACTTATTAGTATGATGTTACGCTCACATGTTCTTTTCATTTATATATAGTCTAACCATTATAGAGCCAAGGAATGTAGAACAAATAATCTACATAGTTGAGTCATGTTATCTCTTTTATATATATTTCTTTCAAACTATTGTTCATAGTATAAGATCTCAAATATAAATACACCCTTCATGTTATTTGTACCTTTCATGAAATATAGAATATCCTATAGGTTACTCGTAATTACAGGTGCAAACGAGCTAAGCGGCTTGCGAGCTACTTGAGATTGAATTGATTAAAAGTTTGAACTAGCGGAGCCTTGTGGAGCCCGAGCTCGAGCCTTGTATGTGTAGCTCGTTTAGGCTCGTCAAGCCTTATCGAGCTTAGTATACTTTAGGGTTTAAACTATATTTTACATTTTGATTGATCTAAATGTTTTTTTTATTTGAGTTTTCAATCTATCAAACCAAGCCTTGGCTCATTAATAGCCAAAAACGAGCTCGAGTTTTTAATTTTACTAGCAAGCCGAGCTCAAGCCCAAAATACAAGACTCGAATCAAGCCGAGCTCGACTAAGGTAAAGCTCATGTTAGATTTGTTTGCACTCCTACTTACAATTTACATCTATATCATAAACCATATAATAACAATAATAATAATTTACATATATATCGTACACCATTTAATAATAATAATAATAATAATAATAATAATAATAATAATAATAATAATAATAATAATAATAATAATAATAATAATAATAATAATAATAATAATAATAATAATAACAACACCCTTTTTTTACAATATTGATTTTTGTTGAAGCATATTAATAAAACAATCAAATATTTGTAACAATATACATACTCTGTAAGACATATGCTCAAGCACGGCGAGTAAACAAAACTAAATGCTTATAATATTTAAACCTCCAGCTTCTAAGACAGAGAGTAAACACCTTAGCAACACACATATTCATCAAAAAAATGTTTTTTTTTAAAACAAATTTTTATAGACAACGAACAACCCCTAGTAAGCTGCTGGAGGGGACAACACCGGAAGGAAAGAAACAAATACAAGGCTGCATGAAATTAAAATCACGCCAATCACCTCAAAGCAAAGAGGGAAGCTTGGTTCTCTATTTGATCCAAAGGAACCCAAGCGACTCATTATCCATGAAAATCTTCTCGACCGAGATCGCCCTATATGAAAAAAATTGTGGCATTCCTAGCTCTTCAAATGCACCACAAGAGATCATATTGATGGCTTGAATAATCTTCTTTTAAACATTACTTGTAGATATAAATTTGTGAATCTGCAAAAGTTCACGAACCAAAAGAGTAAAGACGTTAGGGATTCCGCATCTACTAACCCGACTCCAAATGATATGTAACATAATGTTAAAAGGTGACCAGCCGTTTCCATGACAAAGATACAGCTATTGCCGGCTGCCAAACGAATTAACCTCTTTATCGAGCCAATGCCTGAGTTATTACCTATGCCTGCCACCCGAAAACTAAAGCTGACCAAGTTGTTGCGAGAAAACTGCTGAAACTTGTGATTATTGATCGCCAACCGAGGGGTTTGATTCCAGTCCCAAGAACAAACATTTTACCTAGTTAACTTATAAATATGTAAAATTTAAATATCAAATTCATGACGCACAAATAATTGCCTTAGGATTATCGGCCGTAAAAACGATATCATGTTGAAAGAAGGTGTACACTGATTCTACTTGTCCCTATAGATATAGTGCCTCATTACTTGTCCCTATAGACCAGTGGTGGTACATAAATTTCATCTGACATTTTTAAATTCTTATTATTAAACATTATAATGGAGGTGACGTGTACATCATCAAAGATTACTTTATTATCTTTTATGAAGGAAATCGTTTATTTAATCTTCTACATGTGTTGGGGGTATTCTCAGTTTTTGGTTAACAAATAAAAGTAAAGGTCATTAAATTTAATAATCTTTTAAATATAACTAACATTATAGTATATATAACGAAGGAGGTCAAGAACTCCTCTACGCCATCCTCACCAGAGTTTTACTCACAGAAAAAGCATCTTCTTTCTTAAAAGTTAAAAGTCACATACTTGTATATATTCTCTCTCTCCTTCCTTTAAGGACGGTCCTCCAAGGACTTTTGTCTTGGAAACCTACAAAGTTCATGATCGCCACCCTAACGCCCTTATATATAAACCCTTGCGGATGGTCTCACATTGTAGTTATTATTAGAAATTAAAAATTATTCAACTGGTTGTCAAAATGTTGTTATACTTGATATTTGAAATCAGCTTTTAAGGTGAGCTTAAAATATGGTTTCAGATAACAATATCCAATGAATATTCTTTTAATCACCTAAGGCCATAATCAACTATACTTAGACCATAAGCAACTATACATGCAAACCCAATATATGAATGGGGATACAGAGAAAACCTCTTTGAGTTTAAGAAATTTAAAAAACTTAATCTCCATCATCCATAAAAAAACTATGGTTGAGATAACAAAAATAAATGTAATAGCTTTTTGTTTTTTTTTTTTTCACTTTTCTGTCTTACACAAAAAGTATAATAGTTTTTGTCTATCATACTAAAATTTTCTATAAAACGTGTTACATATTTTCTGTAAAAACTCGTACCAATTTTATACATACCTCATAACGGTTTTAATAAACACTACACAATCAGATTAGATAAGATGGATAACCCTCAAAATTAAAGGGCTGTTTGTTTAGTTTTTAATGAGGCTTTTAATGGTTCAGACCTCTTATTGGTACAACACTTAATAGTTCAAACTATTTGTTTCGCGAGTAGATGTCTGAATGGTTCAGACATTTGCATCTGAATGGTTAAGCATTATACTAAGTCTAAATGATTAAGACCTCTAATCTGAATTGGTCAGACATTTTCCTCTGAATAGTTAGACATCATACTAGCTCTTAGTGATTCAGACATCTTACCGATTTAATACTTAATGATTTAGATCTCTTAATAATTTAATACTTAATTATTTAGAAGTTGTAAAGAGTCCATAAACATATGTTTACTACTATTTTTCCTTTGAATTGTTGTTAAGTTTTCCCAAATCCATGGTTTGAGAAATACCCGCCCCATAATAAAACATCAATGTTAGACATGCTTTCATTCTAGGGTACACTCTTATGACTTATCACATCACATCACATCGCAAAAATAAAGCAAAATATTAAATAATAATAAAATCATCAAAATGATGGGACCGTAGGATCAAAAGTTATATGAATTCACCACCCATAGATTGTGCCACTAAAATCTATACATACATATCTTTAAAAAGGATCTTTTACAACTGAAAATAACCGAGCAGCAGAAACATGCTCAGCACATCTTCTTCTTCTTCTTCTCAGCAACAAAACCCCAATTCACTGATCTAACACAAACCCCATATCAAAATCTTTGTGGGTGTTTCTGAAAACCAATCAAGAACACAAGAAAACCATCTAGATCTGCAAAAACAACACAAATTTAGGATCTTGAGGCTGCCAATGAGGTAAAGATTCTTGCTTTAATGTCTTTATAGGGTTTAGAGATTCAATCAATTGTGGGTATTTTGTGAATGAGATGAAAGAGATTTAGGGGGAAAGAAAGCAATGACTAGTGGGTCATTGGGTCTAAGATCATCAAGCTATGGTTCTTTGTTACAACATCAACAACAGTTTCAAAATGGTGGAGTGTTCATACAACAAAAAGCAAATCAATCTACACCACCAATTGCTTCAAGGAAACCTTCAAAGATGTTTGTTAAGGAGAATATGTTGTTCTGGATCTTTAAGTTTGCTCATAGGAAGAAGGTTGGAATGATGTTCTTGTGTCTTGTTTCATTAGCAGCTATGTTGTGGGTACTTTATGTTGGCAAAGGTTTGAATTTTATCCTCCCTACAGTCAAGTTTTTTACTTGAATTTGCTTGATTTTAGCTCAATTTGATTCCAAGAATTATACTGATTTTATTTCATTGTTATTAAGTGTATTTGAATCTTGATTGATTTTAGGGTTAGTTAAGTTTATGGTGTGTGGCTTCACCACATTTTGTACAATTTTAACCATTTGACTTACTTATGTTCTGGTTGTAATTCAAGTTGGTGAATTCCAACTTCATTTTGACTGATTCTTAGCTCAATTAAGTTTCTGGGTCCTTATTAAATTGGCCAATTTGTACAATTTTATCTCAATTTAATTTTGTTGTTTGTTAAGTTACATTAACTTACTGTATTTTGATTAATTTTGGGCTCAATTTTATTTATGGGTCTTTAACTTTGACTGCATATTGTATAGATATTGATTGATTTTCAACTCAATTTGGATTCAGGATCATTGTACATTGTACTGCATTTTGTACATGTTTAGCTTAATTTGTAATTTTTATTGTTGATCGCGATCAAACCCTCGTTTTAACCGATATTTACTGCATCTTGATTGATCTTGACCTCAATCTAATTTTAGGTTTTGTTTATACTAACAGTTTTTCACTTCATATTTTTCGATTGTTGTTGAATATGATTAGTTAAGAGTTCATGTTTGGGGTTCTTTGCAGGCGAAGTTACACACGAAGTTCACAATATCCAAAGTTTGGACTTTAAGAACAATTCCATCACAGATTTTTCACCAATGAGTGATCATGAACTAAAAGTAGATGTCGTTAATTCTTCATTAGCACATCATGAAATGATGATCACTTTAAATAGTGACAAAACAATTATAACCATCTCACCACCACCGCCATCACCGCCACCACCGCCACCACCACGTGTTTATTTCACCGGATACACCCTTCCTCATGACCATCCTTGCAAAAACTTCCCAATGCCGCCACCACCCGCAGACAAGAAAAGAACGGGCCCACGTGGTAGGATTTCATATACTCACACTTCATTATAGACTTCTATATTTTTTTATAATTTATTTTTTCCGTTTTTGTCACATGTCAGCATGTCCGGTGTGTTACCTTCCTGTGGAGGAAGCTATTGCGATGATGCCAAACGCCCCATCGTTTTCTCCCATTCTCCAAAACCTAACATACATTCATGAAGAAAATCTAACCAAAAGTGAATTTGGTGGCTCCAAATTTGGTGGATATCCTTCTTTGAAACAAAGACTTGAATCTTACGACATAAAAGAGTCAATGACAGTCCACTGCGGGTATAATTTCTTGTCCAAAGCGGGTCAAGTGGGGGTGAGTAACCGGCCGAAATGGGTAATTTGTTGGTACGGTCGAAATGGGTTGACGGGTCAAAATGAGTAACACTTGACCCCAAAACACTTTTTGTCCATATTTTATAAGAATTTTCGAAAGTTAATCTATAAAATATGATTCTGGTAATTACATTATTTAAATTATTATGTATATATATTTTTTAAAAATATATGATTTAGGAGGTAATACATCATTTTTATTGATTCATTACTTTTACATGTTTGACCCATTAGAGGTAATACATAACCAGTCTCAACCCGTTCATAAGTAAATTGTTCAAAATATATTTTCAATTATTTTCATTGATTCTTCTTTGATTAATGCATAACTATGCAAGCAGATTTGTTAGAGGAGATAGGCCAGGCCACAAAACCGGATTCGATATTGACGATTCGGATCTTTTTGAGATGGATCAGTGTCGAGGAGTGTTGGTTGCATCAGCCATATTTGGTATCATGTTATAACCCTCTACTTAAACTTTACCACTTTTAATGTGTCAGTCTCTACTAAAGTTGGTGTTTGGCAGGTGCTTATGATTTGATTAAACAACCCAAGAACATCAGTGAAACCGCAAAGAAAGATGTATGCTTTTTCATGTTCATTGATGAAGAAACCGCTAGTTTTTTGAGAAACTCAGGTGATCTTGATAATAGCAAACGAATTGGATTATGGAGAATTGTTGTTGTCCATAATTTACCGTATACTGATCCACGACGCAATGGAAAGGTATATTATTTTCATGGTTCAACATATTTTGCAACAAAACAGTCATTCTCCCTTTTATCTCGCGATATATAACGTACAACGTCCTAAATCATCTTATTAAAAGACTTAGATTGCTATTGTACAAATTTTGTTTTCGTTATAACTAATGCATTAGCTATTCATGAAATGTTCTATGAGGTGGATAAAAAGTGTTTATGGGTCATCGCAACCTAACGCAACTTGTTTAACCCGAATTGGTTTTGACCCATTACTAACAAGCCCTATCTGCTTATCTTGCTACCACTAGTTTTTCATAAATATATATAATATATTCCTAATGAAGTTACATATTTGCAGGTTCCAAAACTTCTGTTACATAGGCTTTTCCCAAATGTTCGTTATTCGTTATGGGTGGATGGCAAACTCGAGCTTGTTGTGGATCCTTATCAAATTCTTGAAAGGTGTTATTTTTTTTCGTAACGTTTATATATACTCTTATTATATATAAGATAAAATGCCAAAAAAAAAAACAAAAGTCTAATCTTTAAAATTTTGCAGGTTCTTATGGAGGAAGAATGCTAGTTTTGCCATATCTAGACATTACAAGCGGTTTGACGTATTTGTAGAAGCCGAAGCTAATAAAGCAGCTTCAAAATACGACAATACTTCCATTGACTTCCAGATTGACTTTTATAAAACAGAGGGTTTGACCCCATATACAGAGGCTAAACTTCCTATTAAAAGTGGTATAATACACACAATTATAATTAGTATGTGTAACTTATTTATTAGCTTGTGTTTAATTTAATTTAATTTAATTATGCAGATGTACCGGAAGGATGTGTGGTAATACGCGAACATATTCCTATCTCGAACCTTTTTACGTGTCTTTGGTTCAATGAAGTTGACCGGTTTACTTCACGAGATCAGATTAGTTTCTCAACAGTGAGGGATAAGATCACATCCAAAACGCATTGGACCGTTTACATGTTTTGGGATTGTCAAAGGCGAAATTTTGTAGTTCAGGGATACCATCGTGATAATCTCGAGCATTGGCCTCCGCCACCACCACCACCACAGCCGCTGTTGCTGCTGCCGCTTCCACAAGCACCTGCTGTTACCATGCCGCCACCCTCCATTCTAATCAATGGAACACCAAAAGTTTCGGCTTTAGACAAAACCATGGAACATTTTGTAAGTAATCCCACTAAGATCCCATCAGCAAGACGCCGAAGAAAAGTCAGTTCAAGGCGGCCCCGCAAAGTTGTTGTTGGGACAACTCCAAACTAAAAAGATTTGTATATCAAAAAGAAATCTTCAGCTTTTTCCTTCCCTGTTTAGAGAAATCATTTTCGGGCTAGGAAAGATTATGCAAGACGAGTATTGTTCACATAATGATCTCGATATTCATCTTTATATACGTTTTAGTTTTATCGGTTTATCATTTTTTGTTGTATATATACTTTTGAAAAAAATCATGATCATGAATTTCACCGTGCTATTTTGCTTCTAATTTGTAATTCGAATATGTACTATTATTATTACAAATTTTTTAATTCATTATTTATATGCTAAAAAGTTGAGGGAAAAGGAAAAATACAAGTTTCAAGGTGTATTAAACTCTTATGCAGCTGAAGTGCAGCCAATTGTTGCTTCATGGGCTGCAAGTGTGCTACATTTAATTTAGCTTGTGTACATTATTATTTTATAATCATGAATAGAAATTTATCACGACTAAGAATATTAACAGAGGTACTATACATTATATCACGAGTGGTTGATAAGCTAACATTACAATGGGACGATATACAAAGTCAATAGATTTCAATGAATACAATAGGATTTATGGCTACACAAACTGTTGAGAACGGTTCTAAATCTGGTCCAAGACGAACTACTGTAGGGAATCTATTAAAACCCTTGAATTCTGAATATGATAGAGTAGCTCCGGGGTGGGGAACGACCCCTTTGATGGGCGTCACAATGGCTCTATTTGCGGTATTTCTATCTATTATTTTAGAGATTTATAATTATTTTGTTTTATTGGATGGAATTTCAGTGAATTAGATCTATAAGAACCCCCAAGTCCTAGCTTTTCAATAAAAAATAAATCCTTTAGAGGTCGGATTTCTAGCTCATTCTATTTTGGTAGTTCGACTGAGGAATTTATTTGTTTCTGTATTTGTATTTCTGGAATATGAGTGTGTGACTTGTTATAATTGATCCTATTAATAGTATAGAGAATGGGTCTGTCATCTTGATAAAGATGGTTCTCCTTCGTCGGATATTTTTTCTAGTATCTCGAACATGGAATATATGAAATAGATTAAGAAATATTTGAACTATGATTCATACTTAATATTCAAACCTCGCGACCAGACTTCAAAAAAATTTCCAAGAATTTTAGAAATAGAATTTGAAATCGTCGCCGTAGCATCGTGCGAGTTTCCTACTATTAGGATATATTCATTCACATTTTGTTTACCATTCGTGGACATGTAGCGGTGGACGATGATCTTGCATTAGAAGTATACATGGCTGTGTTGAATAGAGTTTGACAAAACAATTGACATGAAATCGACTCCTCACGAACTCCAACAACAATTGCTACACTTATTTAAATTCCTTCATCTTGTGTGTTCGATCAAGTGTCTGATTTTCCAAAACCTGTCTTAGACAAACCGGCTGATTGGGATCTTCTTGTAGTATTAATGCAATTATAGGTTAAACACGTATATAAAACGACATATAACTGAAAAACAAACACACTTCTTTCTTTATAACGATAATTATTCCACTGTCTTAAAAAAACCTTATAAAAACTATAACAACAATAAGATTCAAAGAGAAGTTAAATCAACTATTCAACACTAAAATTGTAAAGTGAAGTCATGATTTGTAAGAATGTTGGCGTTTTTTTCATTGCCAATCTTGAAGGTTCCCATCGCAACTCCACCCGAATTTGACCATGTCCAATGTCGTACACATTGTCCATATGTTTTTGTTTAACCACATCCGCAACACTTATATCCACTAACCCCACCTTTATATCTTAAAACCTATTTAAAAATTGAAAAATGTGGTCAATTAATTTAGAATTATTAGTGTAAAATAGAGTAAAAGTAACATTTGTCGTTTTAAAAAAAACAAAGTGAAGAGTTAATGAATTTATCGTACAAATGATTCTCTCCATGAGGAAGAACAAAGTTCCAAATGCAATGTTGCTTTTGCAGGCTTCTCTACCACAAACTAAAACGTTTCTTCCCATACGTGATATCGTTGGTTGTTCATGGTCTACAATATCCGAATCCATAAAGTAAGATTTGGTCTCTTAACAAGAAACAGGGGCAGACTCAACTGGGTGGGGGGCGCACCCCTTGACAAAAAAGTTTAGTGTATTTTTTAGGCAAACATCAAATTGCACCCCTTGGAAATATGGTTGAACCACTCATCCGCACTCTCAGAAAATAATTCCTGGGTCCGCCTCTAATAAGAAATAAAACGACTTAACTAAAATTAACACAAACCTCGGTTTTTCTGATGTCGAATCCAACACACAGTTCGATGTATGGATGTTATGCTTTAATATCACTTCCTTCATGGATTGTAACCACAAGCAACCCTTCGCACTCCATTTCCAACACCTTGGACTCGTGGGTGGGTTCTTTCGCGACTAGCTCCTAAACAAACAAAAAACGAATTTGATTTTCTTCTGCTTATATGATAATTTTCTCCTAATTACATATGATACAAAACTAAAGAGGCTTTACTTGATATTCAAGTGCAGTTTCTAGTTCCTTGATGACGTCACTCATTAACGGTCGTTCTTCACGCTCTCTATTTAAACATTGGTAAGCGACTTTCGCAAACACTTCCAAAGAGTTAGGATTTATTTCGTCCTTTATATTACAATAAACGATTTCTTTTATCTTATTTTGTTAGTAGGACTGTCGCGCCAATGTCATTAAAGATTCATGTTTGTTGTCCATGCACAACCTCCCACACAATACTTCAAACAACACGACTCCAAAAGAGTAAACGTCTGACTCTTTTGTTAGCAACCCGGGATACCCAGGCGTCCCAACGGTGTTGGAGAAAAGAAATGCGTATTCTTGATTGGCAGGACCAAACTTGGAGGGACCAAAATCTGAGACCTTGGCATTCCAATTTTCATCTAACAAAATATTAGAACTTTTGATATCACGATGCAATACTCTTTGTTGGGTTTCAGATGCACCGTGAAGGTACGCCAATCCTCGAGCCGGCCCAATGCATATCTTAAGGCGTCTGATCCATCTTAGACCATTACTGTTAAGATAATGATCAAGGCTTGTGTTAGATACATACTCGTACACACATATTGATTCATAAGGATTATAACTCATAGAGGATATCACTTATTGGGCCTGACCCATAGAGTTTAGACCCAAAACATATTGATCCATGCGGATTATAATTCGTCTATCTCTGGGATAAAGAGGCGTAATACTCGCTTTAAAAAAGCCTTCCCCTTGCAGTTCCTACCCGGAGATTTCCTATTACACATGATTACTTCCCATTTTCGCTAACACTGTCATATAGAATGCATGCACATTAATACACATGTAGACTACGATGAATCCTTGATTGACTTGACCGTCAGAAGGCGGTCTTAAGGCTTCGCCATTGGACCCTTTGAATGAGATTTCCCATGGTGTTTTACAACCTCAATAGAAGACGAAGTATGTCTGGTCCATATCGACGTAATGATAATTTTCTTTCTTTTATTTTCTGAAAGGACGTGTTTAAAGTTTACTTGTTGATATTTAGACTACCAAACATATACAATTAGGCGGTGTTTTCGCCATTTTGATGAAATTTGTGTAGCAACTCCAGTTTAGAAGTTCTACTTTTTTACAAGCTACATGTCTTTTCCATAAAGACTTCAATCCAATCCAACTCAGTTCGGTTACAAAAAGAGTGATATTGAAGGATTAAAAAGTCCAATTCTGAAAGGCCCATATGGCCATATACATACTTTTGGTTTAGTCAATATTAGGCCCATATACAAATCTTTCCACTTTTGTCGATATGGGCTTGGGCCACACTGAAAGTTGAAGCAGCTAAATTGTAAACTGAATACTTTTGGTTTTGTTTAAGTGGCAATGCTGAACTGAAACCATAGCAACTCCACGTGAACCCGATAATTTCCAATGTTGTATATATCGTTCATCGGTTTATCTTTTACCACGTCGGCAACCCTTATATCCATGTCACTCAGAATGTCCTAATAAAAAATTGAGGGATAAGATCACATCGAAAACGAATTGGATGGTTCATATGTTTTGGGATTGTCAAAGGCGAAATTTTGTTGTTCTGATAATCACTCTATGTTGATATTGGTTACCTTTGACTTTAGAAGTCACAACATGTTTTTTCTTTTTTTCAAAATGTAATCTTGAATAGTGTTTAGTTCAAACTTAGCATCAGGTGTTCTTAATTTGAAAGTTTTGATATGATTTGAACATGGTTAAAATATTGTTCAAGATTTTAAAAATGTCTACATAAATTTGAATTCAAAAGTTGGTTCTTTTTGTCATTAAAGTCAATGCCATGTTAACTGTCTGATCTCCCTTCCAATTCATACAATTTTCTTGATACCCTTTTGACTTTTATGCTCAAAATAGTTTTTCATAGGGGTGTCAATCGTGTCGATTTGCGTGTTGGCGGGTTAAAATGTGCAACCCGAACCCAATCCATATTATTATTCGTGTCAAAGATTTCAACCTAACCCACACATTAATTCGGGTCAACCCAAATAGGACCCGTTATCTCCAGTTTTTAAATGAGTCATACATGTTGACGAGTTATAAACGGGTTATCAATAACGGGTTATCATGAGTGTGACAAGTAAATAATATGCTGTGTCAAAACTAACATATAAATAGAAAACGAAAAAAACAAAAACTTAGAATTTTTTTTCAAAATACTTAAACGGGTTAATGGGTCAACCCGTTGTTATATAGGTCAACCCAAACTCGACATGCTTTTAATACGGGCCAACCCGAACCTTACACGTTTTAAACGGGTCATGTTAGTCGACCCAAACCTGTTTTTTTCGTGTCAGGTTGGGTTTTGGATCATATCAAGAATTGTCACTCCTAGTCTTTCCTAATGAAATCTTGATATTGATTTCTTTATGATATTAACATGGTGGGTTAAGTTATAATACAAAGTAATTTAAAAATAAGAAGTGTAAGAAGCCACTATAGAGTGACAAGTGTCCAAAAAAGATTCAAGTGGGAAGGATAATTTTGTCAAAAAGAAAAAAAGATTATGCCATGCAAATTACATGCTATTTGCCCCTCATTTTTTAAACGTCTGTAACTTTTTTATACGTCATTTTGTTTTTAAAAAAAATTACAATAGAATCGAACGTTTTTTATCTTTAATACGAGTATCCTATTGTTATACTTAAAAGAAATTTCGAAAACCCAGTTGCATATTACACAATGAACATAACATAAAACACAATGAGAAACCTGGTTGCGTATTACACAATTGAGGTAAAACACAATGAGTATCAAATTAAGAACATAATTGAAAGTAGACAAAAAAACACAATCGATGACTTCAGATAAAAGACACAATGGACAACAAACTAAACACAATGAGTATCAAACTGAAAATACAATTGCTGACTTCGGATAAAAGACACAATGGGCAGCAGACTAAAACACAATGGACAACAGACTAAAACACAATGAATAATGGATTAAAACACAATGCGCAACAAAACAAAAAATACAATGAACAACAGATTAAAACACAATCGATAGCATAATAAACATAATGACTAGAACATATAACACAATATATAGAAAACTAAAATATAACACTATCTTCATTTGTCAAACATTGTGTTATAGGTTCTCATAAAAATGTAATGGACATAACCCATATTAACACTTTGTTATAAGTTTTGATAATAACATAAGTATGAAAACTTTAGTAAAAAACGTAAGAACCAAAACCCAGTTGAAAGACACAATGACCTGAACCTTTAAAACATACAAACAAAACTCAATTAAAGGAATTTTTTTATATAAATATCATACTCATATTAAAGATAAAAAAAGTTTCTTATTATGGTGATTTTTTTAAAAACAAATGTCGTGTGAAAAAGTTATGGACGTTTTAAATTGATTGGGGAATTGGCACGTGCCTTGCATGTGGAGAGAGACAATCAATAAATATGAAATTCCTTTTAAGCCTTTCCATTATTTTTTCTTTTAACTGAAATTAATATAACTCTCCAAATCTAAGATCAATGAAATAAAATCCTTCTTACCCTTCTAATTTATGTTGTTGTATTTGTATTTGATCATAATCTTAAAATGGTTACAAAACATTCTCCAGCTTTTGACATTCAAAACTAGTTTTGTTGACTTCAAAAGTCAATGCTGTGCTGGCTTGTCTGATGTGTCATCATCCCTAGAGTTCTTACAAATTTATTTCTTAATAATGCTGATCCTTTCGGTTCCTCTTTCACAGGGATACCATCGTGATATTCTCTCGATCATTGGCCTCCGTTGCCACCACCACCACAGCCGCTGCTTCTGCCGCTTCCACGAGCACCTGCTGTTACTATGCGCCACCCTCCACCGTAATTATTACGTATATTTTTCATGTCGTATTTATATACTAAAAAGTTGAAGGAAACGGAAAAATAGAAGTTTCAAGGTGCATTAAACTCCTACGCAACTGAGACTATCATCACATAAATCAGGCTCACACTATCAATTGCAAGTTTTATACAAGCACCATAGGTAATATTGAATATATAAACTAGTCATAATGGTTTGAAAAGTCCTTTCTTTAAATCATATACATCATTGTGATTCATGTCATATTTAGGAAAATATGACAAAGTATTAAGCCTATCATTAATTCCTAATGTCGTGTCTGTTACAACCCAAACATGAGAACTTAACTGAAAAAGCTAGTCTAGTGGGTGAGTGAGTCCATTTAGATTTGGACTATAAACCCACATTTTTTGTTCTTACAACAGATGTGGGACAAGTCACCTTGCAATGATTTCAATTCGTAACGATGTATTTTCTTCATGGCGTCATAGTCTTGTCATGGTTATACAAAAAGTCTTGTGATTTTTGCCCATACAACCGAACCGGTACTCGATACCATTTGCTCATCCCTATTTGGTAGACATTGCTCGTGACTCGTTGCTCATCATTCTTGCAATAAAAATAAATGATCCTCTTCCTTCTATTTTCACCAACGAGCCATCTCCAAATTTCACTAGCCTGTTAATTTTAGAATCGATTTTTGAAAAATGATTCTTATCTTCGATCATATGGTTCGAAGCTCTGCTGTCTAGATACCATGTATTATTAGTTTTAGCATCATTATGATAGAGATTTGGGGGTGTACCTTATCTTCATTAAGAAGTATTCGCTCATAACTTCCACAAAATTAGACATCATTATCTCATCGCCTTCTTTGACGTTCTGGTTTGTGTTTGCTTGTTGATATTTTGGTTTACAACATTCCCATGAAAAATGCTTATATTCATTGCAATTGTAACACCCAACCGTACCATTCAAGCTATTTTAACAACCCCTTTCTTTACTGTTACCTCTGTTACCTCGCCCGCGTCCTCGACATTGTAACATTCTCCAAAAACGGATCACGAGAACCCGAATCCCTTTGTAAACCGGTTCAAACCATTTGAAAATTTGTAATGAAGCCCCAAATATGTACAATATGTTGGTTATTTGTTATTATATAATGAACTAATTGGCATACATAATAATAACTTGATCCTAGTCCGATTTTTATGAAACTTAGGTAATAGATAGAGAAAAATAAGCTCGGCCTAATTGTATTTTCGTATTTCTATAAAACGTCGTATTTATCATTTATTGAGTTATATAAGAAAACGAGTTAAGCAACTGAATTAATTATATATATAAAACAATAATGTATTATAATAATAATAATATTAAAAATGAAACCACAAGACCACACCTTCCCACACACCCTTATTACAAATGACAGGGAGACTCAACCTAAAAGATGGGTCTGTCGTTTGAAGGCCACATCCCAAACGACCTCTCTGTCGTTTGAAACAAGGCACCTATATTTTCTTTCTTCTGCAAATCGCAATACTTTTGTTCCAAGCAACCAATCTGGTTTTGTTCGGCAATGATTTATATTCTAAATCATCCTAAAATAAGTCTAATATTAATACCTATCAATAAAACGTCCAAATTCATTGTTTACTTAATTTTCAACCTAAGCATATCTCCATTAGATACCCAACATTTTATAACCAAAATTCGATTGTTATAACATCTCTCCTTCATTCTAGCAATTTCTCCATCTTTTACAAACAACATCCCAACTCCAAATCGTCCTAAGTCTCTCTCTAAATCTCGAATTCAAGGCACCAGAAGATATAGGGCTCGGAACTTCATCTTTTCTTATCTCCTTTAATTCTCTATCAAAACGAGCTAGTTCCTGTGTCTA